>BMAV01001614.1:0-74730 GCA_019973955.1 Trichonephila inaurata madagascariensis
AATTTGACATAAAAAAAATTAAAATAACTTTTACACGGTATAATACATTTCTATATCAGTGCGAAATGTATTTTTAAATTAATTTATCAATATAATGGAAGAAAAAGTTTAATAAATACGAGGGCCCCCAAGGGTTTTCCCCAATATAAATTTATACACAAAAATTCGATTAAAAGTTACGACTTCGTAAACACTGTCAGGGCCATTTTATTGCATTCGAAAGCCTTTGGAATAATTTTATGGATAGCAGTACATAGAAAAGATCGTGCTTCGGAAAGACGTATATATACGTACGGGGAAATTAACTTTTGTCTGAGAGAAGCATATATGAATGTTCTTTTTCCCAAAATCGATTAACTCCATTTTTGGAATTTTTTACAAATTTTAATATCAAACACTTCATTAGTCCTTAACTGTACATTTTCTAAAAATTTCTCTAATAAAAAAAGTATTAACACCATAAATGACAAAATTGTTTTACCATTGAATAATAAGAAATTTTATGTCAGAAGAATTGATTAACCCATACTAAAATTATTTATATCATAATATAAGTTTATTTAACCAGTTGTAATATTTTTCCTCTCCTACGGAGATATCTGTAAGTTGTTCGTTTAATTTCATTATTTCCTTTAAACAACAGCTGTTATAGCTCACACGAACTAAGTGCGAGAAAATAAATCATAAATTACACTGGTGTGCAAAACTTAAGCAACAGGTGGGTTTATTGCCATAACTTCACGAAAAATCATCTGAGAGACATGAAATTCTGAAATGAGGGAGTGTATTATGTACGTAAAGGATGACGAAAGCATTGGCGCTGAAAAAGGAATACAACGCATACGGTATTGAATCAAAAAAAAACAAGCTTTTATTGAACGCATAGTATCGTGACTCATGATTGTTCTATCCAACAGGAAGAACAACAGCAGATGTTCCATAATATGGTATATGCCCTCCCCTTACTACAATGGTTGCTTTGCACCGTCTCCGCATACTCAGAACCAGCTGGTGCAACATTTCTTGAGGTAAGAGTGTCCATTCCTCAATCAACATCTGTTTGAGTTGTTGGTTGTACTCCGGATGATGTGAGGCGTGTGGCAATACGCTCCCCAAAGCATCCACACATGTTCGATGGGATTTAAATCTGGGAGCACGCTGGCCAATCCATTCGAGTGATATCTTCACTTTCCAGCAGCTCCTCAACAGCAAGAGTGTGATGTGGCAGTGCATTGTCATCCATAAAGATGAAGTCTGGGCCAATGGCACCTCGGAAAAAGATGCAGATGGGGAAAAAACCCCTAAAATAGCGCCCCCGGTTACAGCCCTCTTGAAAAGGGAAGCCATTTCCCGCCGTTCAGCAAATCCCCCCGACAAGAACTCCGGACCCCGTAATGATGTCTTTCCTGATGTTACTGGGAAAAAACCCGGGGTCCCGATCTCCCCCCAAAAAAAAACCGTTGAGAATCGTTTCTTTGACTAAACCGACTCTCATCTGTAAAGAAAACCCGACTCCATTGATCGTTGTCCATTTTTTGTGCTCTCGGGCCCCACTGAAAACGGTGGCTTCGGGCCAACTTTCAACGGGAGGCAGGTTCGGGACGGCGGGTGAACACCCCCTTTGTGAAGGCGTCTGGCCAAAAAAACCGGGTACACTTGTCGACCTTTTTTGCGCAGAGTTTCTGAGCAATGGCGGGGGCTGACTGCTGCGGGGCTTTTTTTGCAGGATGAAAAATCGGGCATCCCCTGCGTTTGCGTCCCGGGGGGCCACACCAACCTTTCAACAGCTGTACTGGGTTTGGAACGCTTTCCCAAACACGCGAAAAAACTTTTGTTGATTCCCAACTCTGCAGCTAACCCGGGACATACGCCCCTCCCAGCTTTCCGATCATTCTTCCCCGGGGAAATCATCCAGATGATATCTTCGCCATTTTAAAAGACCTCACTGGCACTTGCAGAGAATATGGTGAATTGCGTCTCCGTCCTTCATTTCATTCTACTGTTGAGCAGCGCGCGGACATCACCTTTTGCATACATCCTTCTGACGTTTTTTCCCGATATTTGCATACGCATGACGTTTCTACTAACTTACGTTTCCCTCTACTGATCTCAGACCTCCTTTTCTGCAATTTCATGGCTATCTGCTAAAATTTTACATTGTTGCTTAAGTTTTGCACACCAGTTGTTGTATTCAAACTGCCACAAGTGAAGATACTTATAACTTTCAATTTTTATTGTGAGTTCTTTTTTTTAAACAAAATAAGCCATTTATAACATTAAGATGGAAGATGTTAATAAGAATTATTTGAGTAAGGAAAATAATGAATCGGACTGTTTTAAGTTTATTGAAATTGCTTCAAAGTATAGAAATACAAGCTGAATCAATTAAAATGAAATTTCTGGAAAGTGGACACAGTTACTTGCCTAATGATTCACAATTTGCTATCTTCGAATCTCTAGCAAAAAAAGTTCAGAATATCTTTACGCCAGATTACTGGTATAATATAATAAAAATCTGTAAAAAGAAAGCACCATTTCATATGGTTCAAATGATGCATCATGACTTTTTCTCTACAAGTACTTTAGAAAATTCTATCAATAATAGAAAGGTATCAGTTACAGGGATGCCAGTAAATTGGCTCAAAATGCACTGGATAAAATAAGAAAAGTCGAAACCCCATCTGATACAATTTAAGTATGACTTTAACGAAGATACTGAATTTAGTGCCATAAATATACGAAAAAGTGTAGCAGTGTCTGAAAAATATGATCCAGCCTTTGTTGCATCCAGCAGGTAGAACAGTGACAAGGGAAAATATATGATGGACTTGTTGAAATTTATTCCTCCTATTAAACAAGTATTATAAAACTTTAAGGACAAGAATGAAGATGAGGGAAGATAAGGGAAGATGACATCATTTATAATGATGATAACGCAATTTAAACGAAGTAATAATACTCGTCATATTATGTACGAACAACAGAATAGTTATTATTCATTTGTGCTAAACATATGTTTATATAATGACATTTTTCCGTAATAAAAGAATAATTCAAAGACTGAATTTGAATTAATAATTTACTTTCACTTGTCAAATCGATTAATTCCACCAATCACGAAAAAATTGTAGTAATAATAACAATTACTCCAAGTATATTCCCTCTTATACTTTCTATATGTCATCAAATGAAATAGGCGTTTGTAATAATACAGTCTACATCGTATTTTCAAATTTTTAATTTGAAAAGAATTTTAAAAAACAGCATATAATATTTTATCATTTCTCTTAACTTCTTGTTTTATGGAGTTAATCGATTTGGCAATTGAAGCATCCATATGTCGGTGGCACTTAAGATATTAAAGTATTGTAGATTGAGCGTCAAAGTGTTATTGAATTCAATACATTGTTATTATCTGGAAGGGGAAGGGGACGAAAATTATGATTGAATATTGGATCGCAAATATTGAAAGTTTGAGAATCACTGACTTACCTATTTACGTTGCAAATAGTAATAGCAGGCTGCACTATCTCATAAGGATTAGTTACGTAGACGTTTACAACAGTCGGGTAATCTAGGTACATCCACAAAAAGTTCAGAAAATGATATGTGAACCCCACGAGGCACAAAAGGATGACAATCATCTTGATAATTTTTTTCACGCAACTTTTATTTATTGCCATTTCCGGAAAACTAATTATGAGAGATGTCTTAAATATCCTCTTCAAATTGGACCTAAAGGATTCGTAATTTGAATCAATGCCAAATATGGGCTTTTTATTTTCGCAAGATATTTCGTTTTCGCGATGATTGACCTAGAAAACAAGAAGTAATATTAAAAAAAAATTATAAGTCAATTGCTACTTAGGTCAACAAAGAAAAATTTTATTTTAGCTACTTTTTATTAAATAATTACTATTAATATAAGTATGTATATCCATATGACAGAATCACAGTATTAAGTGACAAAGTAGAAAGCGATTTTCCTTTATATATAGGGTGTCGGACAATTTTTTGTTTTTTATTACTATTTATTCCTTAATTAAATTTAATTATTCTAATAAAATAGTATAGTAAACAAGAAATCACATTCTCAGGAACTAGGCTAGCCCAGGTGGGATTCGAACAAGCAGCCTTTGGATTGGGAGGCCAACGTGCTATCCATGGCAATACAGGGACACACGAGCGATTTTCCTTTTTATATATGATGTTTGGCTATTATTTTGTTTGTTACTATTTATTAATTAATTAAGTAATTAATATTTAAAAAGACTGTATTAACATCAAGTGTCATCCACTACAAGCTTTAAAAAACGTATTTGAACTTGAGTGGATGAATAAAAGGTATTTTATAAACAATTGAAAATTTGAACAAGATATATATGTATAGGGAGAGTGTGAACTAATAGTAGGAATTGTGAAAAAATAAGTGTAAATTGTAACCAAAAGGTAATTCAGTTTACTGCATTTCTCTTAGGTAAATGTTCATTTAAAATACGCTGTCTTAGCATTAACGCCAAATTGGAATCGTTTGCCGTTGTCTTACAGGATGGTAGAGATGGACCATTTTTATAATTTTTGGAGGATACAGATTAAAACGAATGAGAAAAAAATTATTATTTTTAAGCCTTTAGATTGCTGTGATAAATTATATTATCCCCAGAAAAAATTTGCAAGCTTGTATAGTGATTTTTGTGTAGACGTTCTGATACAAGAAAATCAACTCGAAGCTATTTGGACTTATGGTCAGACCCCCTAAGTCTATAATGGACTATCCCACACAGTTATTTCTCAAGACTTACTTTGAATATTTTTTCTTAATGTTACCGAAAGTTTTATAGATCTGAAAAAGAAAAATGCGCTATGCAGATGTTTAGTTCAATACAAAGGGATTTCAAATGATGAATTAGGTAATAGTAGTAATTCTTTAGACGATCCAAATAGACACGACCTTGTTACTATTGATCTAGTTAGTTACTTTCAAGAAATTTTGGTTTATTATTTTCAAGAAACATGTTCTAAAATTAACTCCAAGACTTTGCCGATGTTTATGATGATTATAGCATTGGCCTGCATCCTGTCTGGTTGCATCGGTTATCTTAGCAAGGTTACTTGTGTTACCTTTAGCGAGAACGTCGAAATTGTACGTTAGCAATTAACTTTCAATCCGATATAGAGGCACAGTTCTAACAGTTTTAGAACAGTCTATAAGATGAAAAGAAAATTATTATCTGGTAGTTGGAGTAATTATATGATAAAAGGATTAAAACAACTTTTAAATCAACTTTTAACTGATTAACTTTTTTCGTATCTGACTAACTATTCGTTAAAGCGTCGTCACTTCAAATCCTGAGAGTTAAGCGTTTTTGCGACATTACTAAACCATTGCAAAAGTTTTAAATTCTTAATACACTTTTGAATTGGTTACTTATCATAGATTATCACACTACTAAATTTCAGTACTTGTCATTGATTTAACGAAAATACATACTAGAACTTTCTAGAAATGTTTTATAAAATATTTCTTACCTTGGAGCATTCGCTATTCGGCCTTTCCTTTATATGTACATTAATGTAAGTCCAATTAATTTCTTCCATCTCAGCTTAAAAATATTGATTAAAACATATATTCAAGTAAACACAATTCCCACATAGAAACTTTAAAACCATGATATTTAACTCAAATAAAATTAATTTCAAAAGATAAAAAATGCCTATTCCATTTAAGGTATCCGACTACGTTCAGAACCGTGATTTTAAAAATGCGCATAAATGGATAATTTTCATAATATTTAGTGTCACTTAGATTACAATACATGTATAAAATTGTTTTAAGGCAAAAAAACATTTATTTAAAAAACATTGACAAAAAACATTTATTTAAATACATTATTTTGGCAAAAAGTTAACTTAGAATAAACTTTTTTCAAAATGTTTTCCTTTTATAAGAAATGCTTCTAAAATAATAATATTGTGTGTGTGTGTGTGTGTGCGTGCGTGTGTGTGTGTGTGTGTGTGTGTTTGCGTGCGTGTGTGTGTGTGTGTGTGTCGTTGAAAAGTAATTAAAATAAAAAAGCGGTATTCAATCCATGGGTCGCAAAATTCAAATGGGGACACGAAAAATTGTTTTTCAGTCGTAAGGAGGATGGAAAAAAAATATGTAAAAAAAACCCTTTAATTTTTTCATATATTTATTTCTAATGGGCTGCTCATTAGTTGTTTTACCATTGCAGTCCTAGTACATTTATCGAAAACTGGTATCTGTTTTTAGTGCGGCACCCTATAGGCGGATGTCAATCGCCGCAAGTAATTTTGACACCCAGTTTCCTCTCCAGAGGGAGGCATCTGAGTGATTATGCTACCCTGTACTAGGATTTAATTTTGCCGAGAGCACCCAAGCCAAACAGACACTCTAGAGATCTTTTACACATGCCGTATAATCATACGATTTTCTGCACCGACTTGGGCCAGGGTCGAACCCACAACCTAGGTGCAGATGGCCAACGACAAACCAACCTCGCCAACTAATTAATACAAATACATCATTACTAAACTTTTTTAAGAATAAATACTGACTGATTTTTAAAATGTAAAATGTCCTGATTAGAATCGCACTGCCAAAACATTTGAGCAGCACTGCAATAAAGTAGGAGCTATTGTGAAAAATCCTGCGAATTTCAGAATATAACTAATTAAAATTTATTTTGCAATTTTTGGACGAAGGATTTTTTGTTGACATTTATTGGATTAAAGGTCTAACGGAGTGATTTCAGGAATTACAAATAACTTTTGGTTTCTTTTCAGGTTAAGGAACTCCCTACATAATTGAGAAACAAGTAAAATTTTTAAAAAATTTAAGTCAATTCCTACTTAAGGTCAACAAAGAAAATTTTTATTTTAGTTACGTTTTTATCAAATTATTGCAATTAATTAAAATATGTATATACATGTGACATAGAACCACAATATTAAGTGGTAATTAATTTTTATTAATTATCATTAAAGTATCGCATTGTCATCCAAAACAATCGTGTATGTAAAATTTCAGTTCAACTGAATGCTTTAGGACGTGAGAAAAAAACCTTTTCAAGTTTTGACACGCGAAAAGGGTCGCTAAAAAGGAAACCAACGTGGTTGTATCTGTAATTCTTTAAATAATTAGTTCCAGTCAAAGAATTTTAATTAATTATAATTAAATTATCATATTAGTCACCCAAAACAATCGTGTATAGAAAATTTAACCTCAAATAAGAGCTTTAAAATGTGAGAGAAAAAAACTTTTTAAAGTTTTGACACATGTCGCCAAGAATGATGTCAACGAGGCTGTATCTGTAATTCTTTGAATAATTAGTTTTAATTAATTAATGATTATTAATTATAATTATATTACCGTATTGTTTCCCAATTAATCTTGTATTTAAAATTTCAGCTCAATTGAGCGCTTTAAAATGTATTTTATTAACGATTGAAAGTTTGAACAAGATATACTCGTATATAGGGAGATAGTGAACTAACAGTAGGAATTGAAAGAATATATCGTTGCTGCAAAATTGAAAATATTGCCTTCTGAACCAAAATTCCTTCAAAAAATTAAATTTAAAAATTTTTAGATTAATTACATTTTGTTTAAGTTTGAATCATCTTGAATATATGCATTTAATTCGTTATTATGTTCACCGTCGAATGATGTTTCCATAAAATTATCAGGAATAACGAATTTGGGGTTTTTTTTTTAAAAATAATTATTTTAATGTTGTGTTAATTAAACTACAATGACCATACTACATAACTTAAGCACTTACAACGCAAAATTTTAAATCATCATTAATCCAACATCTAACAAAGATTTCAAAAGTAACTGATATCTTCTGAGAATTAACACATTTTAGGAACAGATCTTTTGTTTAGAACTAATGAAACACACACACACACCTTAACTAATTAAAGAAATAATTTATTAATATGAATGAAATTTTATGCCATATTATTTACATTTCAAAGCTTTTATAAATATATACTTATCTTTTGTTTATTTTTCCCTGTTTTAATCCACAAATTCTCTTTATAATAGGAAAAATTTATTACATATTTCCTTAAAAAAAATTTTTTTCACTAAAAAAATTAAATTTTTTCGATAGTTTCATTTTCAGACTATATAATAATTTTTTTTCTTAATCTATTTAAATTTTTTTTAAAAATGTAACGATTTAAATTATTATTATGTCATTTTAATCTTTAAGTACAGAAAATATACCGCTAATATATTTAAAAAAAGTTTTTTTGATGCTTTAAAAGAATAACCAACCTGATTAAACTAACTCAGATCTTCCTTTTAGAAGGGGCCCAAATAAATTTTATTGAAAAAAACGATATGAATAGCAATAGAAAAATTTTTTAAATACATGTATATACTTGATTCAGATAAATATAATTTTCTTAAAATTTGTATGCCTTTTTTTTTTTCCCCTTTTTTTTTTTGTTTTTTTCTATAACTTTTTTCAAACAGGGTAACGATAACAAAACTGGGTCAATTCTTCAACAAAACAAAATGAATTGAAATTTACATGAATAAATATTTATAAAATTACTAATTATTACGCATGGTACCCATTGCGAAATTAGTTTATTTTATGCTAGTTTGGACTTGGAGCCCCTCAATTTCAAAAATTTTAAAAAAACCCCAAATCATGAGTTTAAAAAGTTATACTGGTATGTGTTGAAAACTCACAAAGGCGAGAAACAATCTAGATATATTAATCTCATCAAAAAAAAAATTTAACAGTATCACTTTATCGTGATATGACTCTGGTTTATGAGCGTTGGGGTTTGAGGGAAAATTTTCCCAAATGCATTAAAAATTTATTCCTTTCTATCCTGTGTTTGAGAATGGGAAATGCTAAATACACAAATGTAGACAAATGACTTTTTTTTTATTTCCAGCAGACTAATTTAAAGTAAAAACGAAATGAAGTATAAAGCAATGCAAAAGTATTCAAGTTAAATGTGATTTCATAATCGACATTTTTAAGCCATAAAAATTAAATTTAGAACGTACAATTTAAAAAAATTGAAATTGGAAGTTTGTATATCAATAAAAAATTAGGAAAAATTTGTGAATATCAATGGAAAATTTAGGATATTTAAATATTTATAAAAATTTTTGACTGAGGGGCCCCAATTCTTTATATTTTACGTAATATAAACCTTGTAGTTTATAAAACCAACTTATGAATAGTTTTTTTTTTTAAATTAATTTTTTGAAAAATTCCTCATGCTCCACATTACATAACATGGGTTTTTAACAGACGAAAGGGGAACACAATTATATCTTTTAAAAAACAAATTTAAAAAAAAACATTTAAGAAAAAAAACACAAAATAAAAAGGAAAGTGGAAATACACAAATAGTTCTTTAAATTCTGAATTATGTTTAACTATTTTTATGATTTAAATTACCATTTAAGCAGTCAATATTTTTGCCCAAAATTTTTTAAAAAGGAAATTTCTATTACATATAACTATGATAATAAAAAAAAATGGAAAAAAAAGAAGGATTTTTTTAATTTTTCAATTTAAAGTTTTCATACACTTTTTTTTTTTACTTTATAACTTTGATACACAAAAAACCCTAAACCTTTGTTTTTTATAAATACACTCTGCATGTTATGAAGAATGTTTCACTTATATTAAGAGAATTTCTCTAATATTTACAAAAAATTTCCATGTTCGTACCTCTTTTTTCAAACGGTTGAGGATTTTTTTTTTTGGGTGGGGAAAATTAATGTGTGAATAATCTCAAATTTAATTCCCCCAAAAAATTTATCATTTTCACACAACTTTTTAAAACATACTTTAATGACTGTATTCATTTTACTAAAGCGCGTAGTGGAAATATTTATGGGGGGGTTTTTTTTTTGGCCTATTTCCCCCCCGTTGGGTGGGGGAAAAACGTTTCCCTTTTTTAAAATTTTTTTTGAAAAAAATTTTTTGGTTGTGACCTTTTTTTGGGTTTTTTTTTTTAAAAATTTTTTGCGGGTTTTTTGGGCAAAACAATTTGGCGTGAGGATGGGGATTTCTTTAAAAACCGGACAAAAAAATTTTTTTTGGTTTTTAAAAAAAAAGTTTTAGATTTTTTACCAATAAAAAAATTTTTTTTTAAAAAAAACTGAAAAAAAAAGGGAAGTTAAAAACGGGAAAAAAAAAGAACCTTTTTTCAAAATGAACCCTTTCCAATGGGGGGGCCCAAATTTGGCACGTTGGGAAAAACAAAGTTTTTTTTAAAAATTCTTTTATGGTAAAAAAAAAAATACTTTTTGTCAAAAAATTTTCATTATTTCAGAGCAAAGAAAAAATTTTAACTACAATTAAAAACTTTTCCTTCCTTTTTCTTTTCCAAAAAAAAACTTTTTTAAAATTTTTGGGCTTTTTAAAATTCCCAATTTAAAAAAAACGAAATTTTAAGGGCCATTAAAAAAAAAAAAAACTTCAAAAGCCCCCAAACCTTCCCTTTTTTTTCCCTCGGGGAAAAAAAACATATTTTTAAACATTTCTCCGGTGAAAAACACTACGAACTTTTAACCGGGTTAAAACTTGAATTTTAAAATTTTTGTTTTTGTAAAGGGAATTTTGTTCAAAATTTTTAAGGAGGGGCAAAAATTTAGTTTGAAAGGGGACCAAATTGGGTTTGAAAGCCACTGAAAAATCTATTTTTTTAGATGAACAAAAAACTACATGTTAAGTTGATGATTAATAATAAAAGTTACAAAAATTTTTAACTTTCTTTTTTTTACTGTTGACGTTTTCCTATTCGCTGCCGTCGCCCCTTTTTGGGGAAGAACAGATAACAAATCATTTCAAAGAGATCGAACAGTGAAATGAGGGGCAGTCCCAGCCACATTCCCATGTACCCTCCAACATAGCTGAACATTTCCACGCTCTGGAAAAAACACAACATTTGTAGATTTATGTATAGAAAGAAATTGGGAAAATTTAACACTAAAATTTCATGCATTATCCAACAATATTTCGTTCTTTTTTTCAAAAATTTCTTCTGCACATATCTATATCTTTTTACTGTAAATCTGAGTAGATAACAAATGAAAGTTTAATTTTAAAATAAAAAAGTATTTTTTTCTTCACAGGTTTCTAAATATGAAGTAATAAAGTCCCAGTTTTATCCAAGCAGGTAGTCAGTCTAAGTCCGGAATTCCATCTTTTTTTCCCCAAAGGCACTCGTTCAACTCTCACGCACCCGGGGTTCATCGTCTCACCCTCATTCCTCTCCAATCTCTTTTTTTCAGGGCTCCTCTCAAGTTTTTTCCAAACAGGGCTCTCCTCCCGTCTCCCAAAAATACCCTTTTTTAAAAACCAGGGGTGGGTCCACAACACGCCCTCGTCTCTTCTCATTGGCAGGCCACAAAAGTCTGCTCTCGTCCCCCGCCACATTTTTGTTTTGCGGCAAACACAAATACATTCCTGGTCCGTCTGGGAAAATAGGGACCAAATTTTTGCAATTTTTGAACCCACTTGTCCATCACACCACCTGTGTTCTATAATCCCATTCCTCGACAGCGGCCCAGGCGACATGATTCTTTCATACAGGCTTCGCCTATTGTCAATTGGTTCCCTTTTTGGCCATTTGCGCCAGACTGGGGGTTGGCATTTACGAGGTAGACAATAAACAATGACCCCATGACCACGTGCACTTGTCCTTAACCTGTTCGGAGCCATAAAAATTAAAGGTGAAAAAGAGGGGGGTGTTCATCCCAATCGAAGACGTCACAATACATATAATAAAGGATAAAGCGACTTGCCTGGCAAACCCTTTTATCAGTGAGATCCGCTAAAAATGTTTTGTGGGAAAAGATTCCCAAAGCTATTATGGGGAGCCCGTTTTGAAATATTAAACTTCACAAACTTGAAATTCGATAAATACGCTAAAAAAGTTTTAAGGGAAAACTTCAAAAGAGGGCTAGTGGTCATGATAAAAAAATTCCATTTTGAACTATTCAACCTACATACTTTTTTAATTTTCTATACAGATTTCTGCTGTTGTTGTGTCTGTCCACTAAAAACGGTTTTATCAAACCCCCCCTTCCCAAGGGGTCTTTGAGTTTTTCCCCAAGCGGTCTGCACGTAAAATTCCGCCATTCCCCAGATGCTTTTTTTTGCCTTCAAGCAAGATTCCCAAAAGTGGCCGAGCCGCCTTCTTAAATATCGCTCAACCGCTTTTGAGAACCCCCCCTGAAAGCAAAAAAAAATGTGCGGTGCATTTTGAACAGCCCAGAATGGGAAGACTTTAAGGGGGCTTAGGGTTAATGCTAATGGTTTGCATATTTCATCGCCACCAACATATGATGTAAATTTCACATGGTTTGCGTTCCTTCGGGGTGTTGATTTTTGGGGCCCTAATTTTAAAACCCCCCTTGAGTCAGGGGGGGGAAGAAGAGCCATATTGAATGTCAAATAGTGTAAACTTTTTGTTATCTATTACTTTTGCACAGTTGGAAGTGTCATCGAAGTATTACGTTTGGGAAAAAATTTTCCCCAAAAAAAAACAATCTTGTAAAAGTAAACACATTAAAATCACCAAAGTAATGAGTATAGTAATCTTCATTCAAATCGACAATAGCCAACCAGTGTTTTGGAAACTTTTTAATCCTTTCTGTGAAGAACTGAGGCGGAGAGTCCCAAAATTTGATGACCTTTTATGACCTCATCATTTACGGAAGTTTAACCATCAAAATGTTGTGGGAGATGTGAAACGAATGTATAAACGAAGATGCCATGCAAGAGCTGTATGGTTGATGATGCATCAAACCACACTCCCGTGTGTAGAGTGTCCCCAAACGGTCATCATAACATGTGGCTGGGCATTATCTTGATAAGGAACTACCTTCTTCTAATCTCTTTTTTTTCTCGTTTTTTGTGAATGGTATTGCTAACTTTTTATTAGCAAATTTCTGTATATTGTACTGCTGATAGTCCCTGCTTTTCAGGTACTCTTTATAAAAATTCAAGACAATCCCACCCGATACGAAAATCACCTTCCTGTTAGTTAGCGCTCGTCTTGCAACCGAACCCGATGATTCCCCGGGGCTGAACCCCCTAATGGGTTGTATTGTTGTAGTAAACCATTTTTTTTTCACAGATACCATTCTGTCCAGAATGTTCTTTTTTTCCTTTTATCTCGAGAAATCCAAACACCGCTTTTCTCTTTCTCTTATCTTCCAGTCAATTCGGGGGGCTCCCGTGTTTAACTTTTTAAAGTTAGAATTATGAATTTGAGGCATTGACTATTGTGTTTTTTGAAAAAGTCAAGATGTAACGAAAGAGTTCTTGTTGAAACATTTCTATCTTGATATGATTTGCTTTAACTAGTCACAATCAACCTCAATGGGTGGCCAGAACGTAGTTCATCTTCGTCGAAGTTTTCAGCCCAAAATTTAGAAACTAAACTTTTTCTGTATCTTAAAAAACAGTAAAAAAATAAACTTTTACACATTTTTTAGGGTCTACTGCTTGCCCCGGCACCAGGTCAAACCATACACACGAGATCCAGCGGACCCATTATATACAGAGGAGGGGCCCAACGACAGGAGAGAACAGACTGGGCGAGACCGAACCGGGGGGGAAAAGGGGGCGGTAGCGAAACCGGGGGTGAGAAAAAAGTGGTCGTTGAAAGAAAGACGGCGGACGATGGATTGCAATCTTGTATCATCTTTTTATGAGGTGTCCCATAGAAGGAGGGAAAAAAAACAAGGGGAAAAATTCTGAATGTAATTATTTTTTTTACAATTCAAACCCACCCCATCCGAAAAGAACCCACTATTTTACATTTTTTTTGGCATTCAGTTGCACTGAGTTTTTTTCGGGAAATCTAGTACATAATCGTTCCGTCTGTTGACGTGATAGCTCCATTTTAAAAACTTTTTTGGGGCACAAGATAACAAAATTTTGACAAACAAATGACACAGTCGTGTAGGTAACTTTCTGATTTAGAAGAAAAAACCCAAGGGAAACAAGGGGAAAGGCCGCTGTTGGGCGGAGTTTCTCCCATTTGGGGGAAAACTTTTTTCTCAACCTTATAAATCTTATCCCCATGAACAGGTTTGTTTCCTAGGGGGTTTTCCCGGGAATATTTCATT
Organism: Trichonephila inaurata madagascariensis; assembly: GCA_019973955.1. NCBI lineage: Eukaryota > Metazoa > Arthropoda > Arachnida > Araneae > Nephilidae > Trichonephila > Trichonephila inaurata. The sequence continues at coordinate 14,147 of BMAV01001614.1, forward strand.
GTAGAATTTTCAGGGAAAATTTGTTACATCCATTACAAAAAACTAATAATAATCTATCGCATTGTTATTACCCAAAACTACTTTGTCCTCATTGTCTGGGAAAATTTTAAGAACATTTTTTTGGGTGAAGTTTTCATCAAAGACACATAAAATATTCTACTTTAAAGTACAAAGCAAATGAAAACGATTCATAGAAAATACTTACTGCAAATTTAGGGGATAAAAATATCTGGTTAGGCAAAATTTTTGAAAACGATCGTCAACTTGATACGAGCTTTCCTTAAAAAATATTTTAATAATTAATAAATGTATATTTCCTGCATTTTTAAATAACTGTTTATTGGATAAACAATTAGGGTTTAACTGAAAATTTTTTAAATAAAATTTTTTTAAATGGGAAAAAAAAATCCATAAATTAAAACGGGTTTATTTTAACCCTTTAAAGGGATTGACTACTTGATACAACTTTTTCTTAAAAATAATGGAATTTTTAGTGGTTTTATTTTATTTAGAGAGGGGGGTACATTTTAAAAAAAAAAAGGCTACAATTAAGAAGAGAAAGAAAAATTTTACTACTAAAATGGGGAAAAAAAAAAAGGAAAAAATTAACAGAATATTACATAAAGGGGGCCCCCTTTCTGTACAAACAGTAAAAGACATTCCCCAATTTTTTAAATTTTTAATGTGTTATTTTTTTTTCCCATTTTAAAAATGCCCTTCAGGATAAAAAGGTTTTTTAATTTTTAAAAAAACTAGAGCATTTTTATCTTATTTTATAATATAAAAATTGTTTAACAAAAACGGATTAACATTTAAAAAGGGGGTTGAAAATTTTTTGTAAAAAAACAGAAATTTTTGATAAAATCTGAAGGTTAAAACACTTTACTGTTATACAGAATATGCACAGAAAATTTCAGTAAATCTTTTTTAAAAGCTTTTCGAGCAATCACTGTCCCCGTTTGAATTTCTTCAAAAAAAAACACTTTTTCAGTAAAACGCATTTTAAAATTTTGACACCCAGGGGAAAGGGTTATGGGTATCTGTTTTTACTAAAACACATGTAGTTTCTGTTCTAATGAATGGAAAAAAAAAATCTTGGTATTTTTTAAAAATTAATAAGATAAACCTATAAAGAAAAACATTAAAAAAATTTGTCAATTTTTTTAAAAAAAACATTGTTTTGGGGGGGTCGGAAAAGTTCGCCCCCAAAAGCACCTTTTTTTTTTTTTTTTGAAAAAAAGGCAAAAATAATCATTTTTTAAGGAAAACGTATTTTGGGAAATTTTGTTTTGGCCAAAAAAACCGAAAAATAAAATTAATCAAAATTTTATTTTAATCTTTGGGTTTTTTATCCACACTGCAATAACAACCGAATATTGCAATCTTTTACGTAAAAATTTCTTTTTTTTAGCTTTGTTTTCAAAATTTCTATATCAAAAAAACATTTTTTCCCATTAAAAAGGGACATATTTAAGCTTATTGAACAGAAATGATCATAGTAGTATATATTTTAAAAAAAAATTAAAAACTAAATTTTCTTATGTGTGATACATTTTTGAAGCAAAGGGGGAGCACACAGCCTAACATTCACTATTAAAACATTTGGTGGGGGCGCGGAACTTTTCCGTTTTTAACATGTTGCAGTGATGTTTTGGGGGGGAGAAGGGCATGCGAAGGGGTTAAGGGGGAAGGGTGGGGTGGGGTATTTGTGCTCCTGCCCGTCTCCCGTCTCAAACATGTTGTGGTCAAAAACAGATGCGCACTTTTTCCGCGGAGGCGTATTTCACTAAAAAAATTTGGGTTTGTGGTTGCAGTGCAACGTGCCTTTCATCGAAAAGGACCACCGAAGACTGTTAGAACACTTCAAAATGTGGAATGAGTTCGAGTGTCAATTCAAACTGGTATGTGACAATGATCCAAAAATTCTTTACCCATCTCCAAGATAGGGATCTTCACAGTGTGTGGTTACAACAAGATGGGACCACACCTTCCGGGTTTCCAAGGGTGTTTTAAGAGCAACCTTCCCCGAATGACTGATCTCCTTGAGAGGGGACGCAAGCCGGCCAGCACGCTCACTTGATTTATACCCTCCTGATTACTTCCTGCAACTGAAGTCCCTAATTTACAAAGATCGATCCAAGACTCTGCAAGACCTATGGAATAACACCCAAACCGAAAGTAACACTATCCCGGTTGATATGCTTAAAAAAGTGACTGAAGGTATCCGACCACCCTAAAATCATGATTTTTTTTTCAAAAATTGACAAATTTGTTTCATGATTTTATTTATAGACCATCTTATTAGCTTAATAAAAATACCAAGCGTTTTGATTTCCACATTCACTAGAACAAAAACTACAAGTGTTTTAACTAAAGAAGATGCCATAACTTTACACAATATATCAAACTTTAAAATGCGTTTTACTCGAAATGTGTTTTTTTCGAAAAACTCAAACGCAGACAGCAATTGCTCAAAAAGTTTTGAAAATAATTTAATGAAACTTTTTGTAAATGTTTTGTATAACAGTAGAAGTGTTTTGTTCTTCAGATTTATCAATCATTGTATTATTTCAAAATTTACAGTCCTTTATGTGAATGTAATCACTGTTTTTTTTAAGCAATTTCATATAGTCACTAAGATAAAGGGCTCTAGTTTTTGTAAAAATTAAAATATCTATTATCCTGAAGAAGGTCATTTCAAACATGAAAAACAAAGTAACACATTAAAACTGAAAAATTGAGAATTTGTTCGTACTTTTGTACAGAGCGGGCCCCGTTTTTGTAATTTTTTGTACATTTTTACCAGTTTTTTCCCATTTTAATAATAATAAATTTTTATTCTGCTTTCAATTTTACGATTTTTTGCTTAAAATATGCTAAATAAACCTTAAAATCTCAAAAGAAATCCCCATATCTTCATTTTTTCAAAAAAGAGTTGTCGCAAGTAGTCGAATACCTTAAAGTTTTCGAAATCGACTGTATTGATAATGGAGGGGGACACTTAACAAACATTATTTTAAAACTACGTATAAATTCCTAGTTCCAAAATGTTGAGTGGCAAACAGAAAATAACAATAAAGTAGAATGAAACATGTAGTGGGTTTTATTGCATTTTCAAAACAAGAAGTTACCACTCCTCAACGACTCATTTTTTTTCTGCCCCTCTTAGCACAACACACAGCTCAGAATAAAACTGGAGAAATGACGTTCTATTAGTCGTAGAATTCCTGAAGATTTTGGGGTCTACCCGATTTTTTTTATATCTGTATTACTATGACACAGTTTTGTCAGTTTTGTATAAATATTTCTACTGATTTTTTTGCTTCTGAAATCTAAATTTTTCCACCACTAAATTTTTTCATACAAAGCATATGAGTTCCAATGCTGTTGTAAAATATAAGAAACATTTACCTTTATCTAAATTTATGACGGATCGCAGTCAGTCACATGAGTGTAGACGGTGCTTACTAATATTATATTGTAAAAATTACAGCAGTATAAAATATGATGCCGCTCGAATTATCTCGAGTGTGCACAGTTTGATCTGTTTAGAGCACTCGAATCATCTCAAGTGCACATGGTAAGGGATTAAGCTAGTTCAAATAGCAGTTTCTTAGTAAGGAGAGTATATATTTTCTGAGTACATTTATATCATCAATTACCAATTCCTCTCAGGAAAAAGAGAGAAAAATTTAAAGCTATGAAATGATGGGGAAGCAAAACTTAAAAGGATTGACAAATAAGAAGAAATTTTATACAAGATATAGCCTTAAACATTTTATATACAATTGATTATTTTACTTCACAACAGTCAAATATGAGTTTTGAAAGAATAAGGTTTTCCCCCTTAAAATTTTGGGAAATTTTTAAAATTTTAATAAAGATTTCCCCTTTTAAAAGATTTGAATAAATAAAAAAATTTTTTTACTTGCCCCCTATTTTCCCCCCACTAAAAAATAAATATTTTTTAAAACTTTTTGCTTTTTAAAAATTATTTTAAAACTTAATTTCCGTGGTGTTAAGATTAGTTAAAAATTAAAAAAGTTAAGATTGCCAAACCCAATTTTTTTAAAAAAAAAAAAAAAGGAAAAAACCCGTATAAATATACAAATCTGGCAATAAAGTTCGGTGAATGAAGTCAGAACAGCCGATCTGGCAACACTGGCGAATCAAAACGCTGCACTTGTGTAGCAGCAGCTGTTGACCATCTGTCCCCACTGTTGTTCTGGTAAGCGTCTTTTGTTTTCCGTGTAAGACTTGTTTCGCAAAGGGCATGTTTAGTGCATTGGTTCTTAACTGAGAACAGGAAAATGAATGAACAAAAGATGAATTTAAAGTTTTGTTTCAAGCTTGGCAAGACATCGAAAGAAACTTCCTGGTGTTCTAAAGTCTTGGTGTCTGAGGTACGACCCTGGAATGAATGGCAAAGCATAGAATGGCGTTATCCTGCATCACCTTGTCATTAAAAGTCAGAGCAGAAAATTTCCTCATCAAAACGATGCTCATCACCTTTTTTTGACAGTTAAAAGGTTATCCACAAGGAATTTCCACCTGAGGCAACGACGATGAATTCTGCAAGGTACATTGAAATTTTGATTCGTTTCATAAAACGTCTACGCAGGGTACGATCCCAGTACCCCAACAAGGTTCATGATTTTTTATTCACGACAATTCTCGCCTTTACACAGCCAATATCGTCAAAAAGTTCCTTGCAAAAAAAAAAGGGGGGGAATCCACCATACTCTCCAGATCTCAATCCTCTAGACAAATTCTATTCCCTTGACTCTAACTCGCTTTGAAAGGAAAGAGATTTGATGATATTCCTGACATCCAACGAAACGTGACCAGACTTTTGAACTCCATCCACAAAGATGACTTCTTGCAAAGTTTCCAGGACATGTAAAGCAGACCTCAGGGATGCATAGTTATGGGAGGTAACTATTTCGAAGGACAGTAAGGTAACTTTCGTTTATATTTCATCTACGTTAATGTTACAGGGCTACTCGCCGAACTTTATTGTCAGATGTTGTATTTATGAAATAGAAATACAGGCAACTCTCATAAAGCATGTTACTTGTAAGAAACACGGTTCCGATATTACATGGTACAAAATATGCGATTATTATAACACGGATTCGATATTACGAGGCACAAAACTTAAATTTAATAGTACACGGTTTTGATATAACACGATTTTAAAGAATTGAATATCATTTTCGTTCAATGAGAGGAATTCGCAACTGGATTTTTATTCCAATTGCATCCAATAAAGGGAATTCTTAACTTTATTGCTTCAGTAGTATGTGTCATAAAATTTAAAAGAGAATTGCCAAGCTCCTTATATAAGGAAATTCTGAAAGAATTGCCACTTTGAAACAGACATTTAATTGTAACTACGTCAAATAACTTTTGTAATGATGGAAAATAATTAGTGAAGAATATTTTCAATCAATTTTGAGAAAAAAATACATTAGCTGTAATTTTTGAGCAGAGGGATGCTGAAAATCAATGTTGTGATCCGAAATAGCAGTTTCTAATTTTATTTTGTAATAATAATAATTATTTTTTGAGCACATTTTTGTTGCATTTTTAATTTTTGTATATCATATTTCAGTTTTTCATTAAAAACTTGAAGTTAACTTACTTTTTCATTTACATGTTTTATTTGAACAAAACTTCAGGTATTATAAAATTTTACACCTTAAGACTTGATTTCGGTACATGGTACACATTGCCTTGACTTACTCTGTTGGCTACACAAAATGCAACACCAAGAAAACCAAAGATATAACAGCGAAATTTGTTTGTCAGATAACATGTTGTACAAAGATCAAACGATTAAAATTACAATTTCTTGTGACGAGTGAACGATCACAATTTCAGTAGTTAATTTAGCCACCATTGTTATCTATAACCGCTGCCACACGCATCGGCATAGAATCAAAGAGACTTTGGATATATACTCGGGGTACAGCAGTCCACGCGGCTCCCACATATTGTCACCCCTCAGGGGGCTCACCTTCTTTAGGTGGGTACGGGTGTCACAATCCCGAGGTACCCTAGTGATCTTTTCCTTTTCCCAAGGGGTTTACTATCTTTGGTAAACACGGGTGTCACGAGCCCGGGGTACCCCAGTGATCCTTCTCTATTTTCGACCGTCCATCTTGCCATCCAATTTCTTCTTTTCTTCTTTTCCCGTCCAGACCACAGACCTATGAATGTTTGGCGCAGTATAGCCAAAACTGGCTCTTGCGCCATAAAACACCAAACTCAACTCAACCCAACCCACATATTGTCCAAACTTGATCTGGAGTAGCAGCGGGTGGTGTATCCCGGGCCAGTCCGAACGCAGTAGTGTTTGAGACGCCATTAAGTCAGACACGAAAGGATGTGTGTGTGACCAATAGATCTTCACAATAATATACTTTTGTATTAATCTAACGTTAAACCTGTTTACGCGCTTTGTATAGACGAGACAATATATAAACTGGTGATAAATAATCAACACTTAACTTTTAAACGAGATGTATCTTCAAAACTATGATAAATATAATAACTCAAAAACTCAAACTCAGTGGCGTAACAGCCCATGAGGGCCATGACCTACTGTGCCCAACCCAGTATACTTTACCATTGACCGCTGAAGTGCATGAACAGATGTCTTGATCAGGTAGGTGGTCAGTCTGAAGCCAGACCCCAGTGTTTAAGTCCCCAAGTAAGCTTGGTATTCATTTATCGACCCACTGCAGTAGGGATGAAAGGCTTAGTCGACCTTGCTGATCCCGGGAAAATAGAACCTGGACCTGTGGTGTGGAAGCGCGATACGCTACCACTCGACTACTAGGCCTTCCTTGTAATAACTAAACGACAATATATCTGGATGGGTACAAGGTATTACAACTCAGGCAGAAATAGCACGCAATATTGCTCGCATAATATCTACTCTCTATCTCATTGACTATTTATCTGCAATTTAGTAGTGATGTTCATTGTTGGCGTTGAATTGATGTAGCTCAAAGAGCCAATTTGGCTGGATGGGGAAAAAACCTGATTTAGAGAATATACCGTAAAATCCGGCGAGTAACGCACATTTTTAACACAAAAAATAAGATCGAAATTTAGGGGTGCGCGTTATACTCCGAGTATAAAAATGAGAGCTTTAAAAAAATGAGTATTAAAAAAAAATTTATATTTATATATCGAAATACTTCTTATTTAAAAAAAATAACATACCCTATGAACTTTCATTGTTGGATAACATGAAAAGGCAGTCTTTTTTGACTATTTTAAGGCGAATAAACGTATACTGTCTCTTGTTACAATTAATCCATTCAGGCGTTTTTTCTAGAACCCAGTTTCGCAACACTTTCTTTAGAATAGGCCATTTCGTTACCCTTTGCGTAAAGCACATTTCTTTTTGGAAATGTTAATTCCCGTTATTTCCATTTTTTCCACTCCCTTATGGAGCTTTCTCCAATATCAAAACATCCTTGCTGCAGCACGATTTCCATTTTCTTTTCGCAAATTGAATCACTTAGATCTTGAACCGGCACTGCGTTTTGCTTCATTTACCAAGACCCATCTTAACTGCTCGCTGTTTGAAGCGTATTCAATATTATTCATAGCATTGAATATACTACAGACAGCGAGCGTAATAAGTCTCAGACTTGTTCTAATTTATTTCAAAATTAATCGTCCGCCTCGTACATCACACGGAAGGGGGAAAAGGAATCAATGTTTATAGAAAAGCGTGGGAAAAATCCAGCCATGGCACTGATTCGGTCTCCCCCACCTTCTTGCGCTTAAGGGTTGTATAATTCTAAAAGCATACTATTTTTTCAAAAGAGAGTCTGAAATGATTCATCCAATAAATAATGACATCAAAACATAAGAAAACTGCACACGTACGTTTCAAATTTTTTCGTAAAAAAGGGGGTGCGCGTTATACGGCGAATATACCTAAAAGTTAAAAAATACAGCTTGAAAGTATAGGTGCGCGTTATACGCCGGATTTTACGGTAGATTTCACGGATAGCCCATTGTTAAATAGCTTAACATTTATGTACAAATAAAGACAATCAAGACAAAAATGAAGAAACAACAATTTCAATCAGTGTAATGAATGTTATAACGTTATGTGTTATTGAACAAAGAGAGAGAGAAATAAGTATTCATAGAGTATAACTCGTGAGCATTTTGAATTAAAAATACAAACCGTGTGTTTCATGTTACCGGCTTTCACGTATCGGACATCATAATGCTGATCACTGAAAAACAGAAAAAAAGAAGCCATTCAAATTCCTTCTCTTATTGTATAATTTAAACATATTCTATAATTTTTAAAATTCTTATGAATCATGAATTGGGAATTATTGCCGCCCAGCCAGTATGGTGGATTTGACCCTCTGCTTGTAACCAAGTGGGTTCGGGTTCGAATCCCAAGTAAGACATGGATGTATTTTTTCGGAAAAAGAAGTTGGACTTTCACCCGTAATGGATTCCCGTCTCGAATGGAAAACAGCGCACCTCTTCTGTTATATGCTGGGAATATCATTTGTAATAAATGTCTATATTGTTCTGTTTGTATTGTATGTTTCTGTTCTTCCACTTGTATTTCATATGTATCCCAGGATAAAAACACACAACAACATGCGAATTATGAAAGAAAATTTACAAGTAATTTTAAGCAAATGATATTCTGTAGTGTTTATTTGAATCAAAGGAATCCGACCTCATATGCAATAAATGGATATGAAAATATTACACCAACATGGGTAAAATAAGGGGAAATAAGTTTCTTAATTCATCCAAACAATATATATTTCTCAACCAAAAGTTCGGAAGATGTATGTTGTACTTTTTGAAACAGTAATGAATATACAAGGGTTTACCACAAAATGCAGTATTATTCATAATTCCTGCTCGGCTGTCGAAGCACCATAATAAAACTGAGACGAACACAGCATAAAACAACATTTGAAAGAAAACAGAAGCAATTCAAATTTTATTTACATACTTTACAAGTGTTCTATGTGTGAAATCTTAGTTACATGACATGAATCATAGTCCAGTTCCTACCATGCTCTTCTCAGCATGGTACTATCAACGTTATTGACAGCACATACAATTCTTTCATGCAGTTCTTCTACATCATGCGGCAAAGGGATGACGAAAATTTGGTCTTATGTAAAAGACCAAGTTTTCGGATAACACATGCTGTCAATAACGTTGATAGTACCATGTTGAGTAGAGTGTAGCAGGAACGGACTATGCCATCCCCAAGTTTTTGAATCCCCTTTGCAGCGTGATGTTGCAGAAATACGTAAAGTATAAAACGTGCTGTCAATAACGTTGCTAGTACCGTGTTGAGTTGTGTCAGGAACTGGACTATCGCATTGCATCCCGTGTAACCAAAGTTTCACACATAGAACACCTGTAAAGTATGTAAATATAACTTGAATTATTTCTGTATTTTTTCAAATGTTCATTCTTGGTGTATTCGCCCCTTTTTTTTTTAAACGCTTCGAAAAGGAAATTTTATGAACACGTATAATAAAAATGACAACGATGAGGGGTTCAGGGAAAAATTTTGGGAATAAAAGAAGCAAAAAAAGTAATTATATAAATGGTTGGAAAATTTTTTTCAACTTGTCTCCTTCTTTCTTAAAGTCATGTTGCTTTTTGAGAAAAAGGGCCAAGTCACAGATTTTCGGCTACAAGTTTTGGGATCGCATATGATTAAAAATTTTGGGTAATCGAAACCCTCTAAATTGTGGAAACTGTACCAAACATAATGCCCACATAGCACAAAAGGGGGAAAATTAATCTGCCAACACAACAGGGATGAAAAGGAAAAACGACAAAATACCATTGGGTTGTTAAAAGGGGTTTTTGGGGGACCCAACTGCTTGGGCCCGGGCCCTGGCCGGGGGGTCCCTTGCTAAACCCCCTCAAAACATAAAGTTCTGCACAATTTTTGGCCAAATATCATTCCCATACAAATTCTCTGAAAAACTGTTACTTCGAAATATGTAGGCTAACTGGCAAGACTGTTCTATTATGTGATGACCGTCATCCATGTCTAGGCATAGGCCTACCTCCATACACATTCATTATTCATTTAGTCGAAAGGCTGCAATAGGTCAAAGGGATTTATGCCTAGGTAGGTGAGACTCTCAGGCCTGACTTTAAATTTTTTAGTTAGTTTTTACGAGTATTTGAAATGTAAGCTATATAAATTTTGTCCAATTTAAGGGCCAATGGGCCTACGTTTGCATAGGGTCCCAGGACTTCAAAAAGTCTTAAGACGCCTCTGGTTGTTGAAGCAGATTGTGACATAAAAGGTGAAAAAGACTGCATCAATGACGACAGAACTTAACCAGCCCAACCCCCATCTACAAATGTTGAAAGTATCTGTACTAAAATAAAACAAAAAATTTTAAATCCGTATAAAACCCCCAAAGGGCCCCTTTTTAAAAAATTTTAAAATTGAACGCCTTCTCAATGGCGCCAAAATAAAGGATATAATCCATGAATCGTCTTCATTTACCCCAGAACCACTTAAAAAAGCCTCCCCAAATACCGGATGTTTTAAAAGATAGGTTTTAAGCTTTTTTATAGTATTCATTTCAAAAAAAAATTAGTATGACTCATACATGGAATGAAAGAAATGAAAAATTTTTTTTCAGTTTGCGCATGACGACTAAAAAAAAAATGTTTTGTGTTTCCGATTTGCAAAGACAGAATCTCAATGGGAAAAAAGAGCGATCCGTATTAAATTCGGTTGTCAACCTCCAAATGATAATAACATTCTTAGAGGGTATCAACAGTTTGAAACAACTGTCTGTCTTTTAAAGGCAAAAGTACGGGACGACCAAGGCTGTAACTGGTAACCAACTGTACCTGGTTCTGCCTATCTTGATGCTCTACAACTATGGCTATTTCCTCAATTGGAAGAAAGTGAACCAAATAACTTCATTTGGCAGCAAATGGTGCACCGCCTAGCTGATATCTCTCAGTACGCAATTAGTTAAATATCACTGTGCCCAACCAATAAATTGGCCGAAAAGAGCCTCTCGATAAAGCTTGTATCGCATGGCCTCTTAGTTCACCCGATCTGACGCCATGTGACTTTTATCTGTGGGGGTTCATAAAGGATTCTGTGTACGTTCCTCGGCTACCAGCTGATCTTTCAGACTTAAGATACAGGATGGAAGCAGATGTGGCAAGAATTTCCTCAGACACATTGAAAAAAGTTTGGGATGAACTCGCCTATCGACTTGATTTATGCCGAATAGGGCTCACATTGAACATTTGTAAACTTGTATGTAAAACTGTTTCAGTTACTCTTTCATTCAATGTATGAATTATACTTGTAACTGATATGTGATAAATACTATAAAGCGTTAAAATTCCGATATTCTTTTAGAAACACCCGGTATACCATCAGTGTATCTTTGTGTTTAGTTTTTGAAACACTAAGATATGATTTAGATAATAATTTACTCGTTTTTCTTACAGATAATATTATAACCCTAAAAGCAGAACCAGAAAAACCCACAGTACAGACATTTTTCCTTCAGAAGTTTCCTTTTCAGAATGATGTCTCTAAACCGTATACCAGGTGTATGCATATCAAATGAGACGATTGCTAACAAATGTCGCCACGCATATATGCAAACAATACGAAACCGTGACACGTGATTTTTTTATAGTTTGACCTTTGATACTCATGTTTAGTTTACATTTGGACGAGTTCCAGCGTGCATTTAATTTTTTTTACTGTGTTGAAAATGTCGAATTTTATACCTTCCGACCACGATTTGCGGACAGCATTAATTTTTTGTTACCATCTGAAGAAAAATGCTACCAAATCACATCAAATTCTTGTAGAAGCATACGGTGGCAATGCTCTGAGCCGTGCTCAGTGCTACAGGTGGTTTGAAAAGTTTCAAAATGGTGATTTCGATGTGAGAAATGAGGAGCGTGGCAGACCAGCAAAAAAATTTGAAGATGCTGAATTGCAAGCATTACCCGATGAAGATGAGGGCCAAACGCAAGAACATCTTGCAGAACAATTGAATGTTGACCAGAGTACTGTTTCCCGTCGTCTCAAAGCAATGGGCAAGATAATAAAGGTCGGTAGATGGGTACCACACGAGATAACAGACCGTCAATAGGAAAACCGAAAACTCGTGTGCGAAATGTTGCTTGCCCGCTACAAACGCGTCATATCTCCATTGTATTGTGACTGGCGATGAAAAATGGATTTATTTTGAGAATCCCAAGCGTAATCGATGATATGTTGACCCCGGACAGCCGTCCAAATCAGCCCCAAGGCCGAATCGCTTCGGCCGCAAGACAATGCTGTGTATTTTCTGGGATCAGGAGGGACCAATCTATTATGAGCTTCTCAAACCCGGCGAAACCATTAATACTGATCGCTACAAGCAACAATTATTTAATTTGAAAGTTGCTGTACTCGAAAAACGCGAGCAATACAAGAAATGGCAGCACAAAGTGATTTTCCTTGATGACAACGCACCAAGCCACCGTGCTAAGCCGACCAAGGACATCGTTAAGACGCTCGGCTGGGAGCGCTTAGCGCATGCGGCTTATTCGCCAGACTTGGCTCCTTCCGATTACCACCTATTTGCATCATTGGGACACGCATTGGCTGACCAGCGCTTCACTTGTTACGAAAACGTCAAGTCTTGGCTTGATGACTGGCTGGCCTCTAAAGACCGATCATTTTTTTGGCGTGGTATTCACAAATTGCCCGAAAGATGGGAAACATGTGTAGCTAGCGATGGATATTATTTCGAATAAAGAAATATTGACAGTTTTCGCAAATTTATTGTGTTTTTTTTAAAAAAATAATCGTCTCATTTCATTTGCATACACCTGGTAAATGAATCTATACAGGTGAGGTTTGAAATGTGGAGCAGATGAAGTCACACATTTTCATTGGACAACCCTGACCTCGGATCTCAATGTTATTGAGTCAATCAGACTCATTAATGGTTTCCTATGCATTACTATGAAGCACACTTCACATTCTGACAAAGGGGCTGACTAACATAATTGTTTCGTTGGAGGAAGACCATATTACATATCCCCCACACAAATTTTAAGGATTTAGACTTTACTTAAGGTATCCGACTACGTTCGGAACCGTGATTTTGTAAAAGCTTATAAATGGATAATATTTATGATATTTAGTGTCACTTAGATTAGAAAATGTATATAAAATCGTTTTAAGAATAGTATTACAATAAGAAATTATTTAAGCACAATATTTTGATAAAAAATGAACATAGAATGACCCATTTTCAAAATATTCTCCTTTTGTGAAAAATGCTTCTATTATAATATGTTGCCTGTCTATAGCTCAGACCTCTGTACAGAGGCACTAGAATTTTTGAAATATATAACTTAGAAGTGTGTTTATCCATGTTTTACGACAAAAGAGGGGAGAAATTTTAAGAAAAAAACGCCGATAATTATATTTCAATGGATTGCAATTCTGAAAATAATGAGAATTTTTCAAAAATTCTAGTTGAGCCTCTGTACAGAGATCTGAGCTATATACAGGCAAAATATTATTATAATAGAAGTATTTTTCACAAAAGGAGAACATTTTGAAAAAAGGTTATTCTAAGTTAATTTTTCGCCAAAAATATTGTATTTAAATAATTTTTTTTGTCAAAATGTCCTTAAAACAATTTGATACATGTATTCTAATCTAAGTGACACTAAATATCCTGAAAATTATCTATTTATGCGCTTTTTTAAAATCACGGTTCCGAACGTAGTCCGATACCTTAACGGAAGTAGAAATTCAAAAAAATCCCTCTCACCAAATCTCGTGTGACAGCATATGTTTTATTATTCCTAACCGAAACAATCAAAGATGAATAGCTAAAAATTTGTGCAGGTGTAATAAAACTAACAAAGAATTAAATAATAATGAAATTTCTTTATTGACCTACATTAGGTTGTTGAAAAAAAAATACTATGCCCCGCATTCCATGGTTAAATACATTTATTTTTGGAAATGCTTGCTGGGAAAACTTTCTGCCCTGCTACATCCAAAAGATTCTAATTTCAATTCTATATTTACACCGAATATATTGAGGCATACTTATTAAAAATCAATTCTTTTAAATAAAAGTTTTTTAAAGGAAATTTTTCAAGAAGAAAATATTTTCGCGGAAAACAATTGCCCTTTTAAAGTACAAAATTAAACATAAAAATTAACCAAAAATGCTTATGCATAAGTTAGGTTTATTTTCTGGCCTGAAGGGAAAATTTAAATATTTAGAAAGAGTTGATTGATTTTTTTTAAAGTCACACTGCGAAGCAATACAGGGGCATTGGGAAAGGACATCGTAATAGTAACTAGGCGAATATCTAAGTTTATAATCCACACTTACATGAAGTTTTGAATCTCGAAAATTTCATATACATCAAATCCTATTCTGTAAAGCATTGGACAGAAGTTGTATAACAGGACTCGTCAAAAATAAAGATGATCATTCTATTTAAAAATGAAGAAAGGGTGTATTTTTGAATTTTTAAGTAAAAAAAAAATGACAACCTCTCCCATATTGAAATAATTTTTTTTAAATTTCTTTGGGATCCCCCTTTTGTAATGGCGGACCAACCCAATTGTACTGATTATACAACTGTTCCTACTCATTGCTCAAATTTAGTATCTCTTCAAAAACATTTTCCTCTAAATCGCACTAATTCAACTTTATCCGCTACCCATTTTTACTATCTATACCTTATGTATAAAGTTAGCATCATTTTTGGCGACCAAATTTGACGACTTGGTGATTATGTTACCAGTGGTACACAAAGGGGTCCTGGGGTCCGGGCACCCAAAAACCCTTTATATTTTTCCGATTGGTTATAAAAGATATAGTGAGAAAATTTTTAAATTTAAAATCTGTTTTTAATGATTAATTTTTTTAATTAATGCTAATTCTTTTTCGATAATTAGTTTTTAGTGCGTTTTGTTCCCCAAAATCGACAAAATCAAAAGGAAGATAAAGAATGGGGGAAATTTAACCCTGACCCCCCTTTAAAAATTCCCTTTTGGGCTACTGTTTGGGGAAAATAAATTTTTTATTGCACGAGAAACTTTTTTTATATATGGAGAGATAAAAAATTGATTAAATTTTAAATGAATATCATTTTTTTATCTGTTATAATAAACAGTAAAAAAGCTGCAGAACATGAAAAAAGAATATAATTTACAAATCATCGAGTTTTTAATACAAATACATAAAAATATAATCATTGGGTTCTTAAATAGCTTTTATTTGGGCCCGGGAAAAATTTTCCCCTTTACTCGTGAGGGTTTGAATATCGGGAAATTTAAATGAAAATTTTTATCCTTCATAAAGATATTTTTTAAAAATATATATATAAAAATTGGGAAATACTTATAATAGAAAATATACTGCAAAAAATTATTCTAAATTATTTAATCATTTTTTAAGACCCCAAATTGTGGATTAAAATGCTCTAAATCAAACCCTTAAACCAACATATATGAGAATAGTAAGATAATACATGTCCAAAGGGAAATTTATTACTGAAATACAATAATTTAGATGTATATAAAAGAGAGAAACTGTAAAGGGGGAGACGCAATTTTTTCTTTTGGGTTCCCAAATATATTAAAAAGGGGAAATTTAATATTTATTTGATTTTTTTTAAAAACTTTTCTTCATTTACCATCCAAAATTATACATCTCCCAATTATTTTTTGGACATTTCATAAAGCAATTATTGCATGCCCTCAGCAAATTTTGTACCACCCTTTTGAATGACGTCATTTTTAAATCACGTTTGGGGAAATTTTTTGTCTCCCCTTTTTAAAAAATTACTGAGAAACCTATAACATCACCTTTGTATGACAAGCTGTTTTTTCGAGAAAAGCTTGGAAGATTGAGAGAGAGCAACCCCCCAAGACAAATGTTTCCTGGTTTTCAGTTAAATTCAATTTTTTACAAACCCGTTTTAAAAAACTATAACTTATGTATAAAATAAATTTATTAAAACATCACGAATTATTTTTTTACAGAGAGAGACTTCGTTTCTAAAATTATAAATTTAAAATTTTTGTTTTTTTTAGAGATATATAAAGATAAAAATCTTAAATAGAGTAGTTGCTCCCCCTATATATAAAAAAATGGATGTTTTGATATGCCCTCGGTTTTTCCTTTTTTAACACCGTTCAATGGGACACTGAAAAAATTGGGGATGTATATGTTTTTTTGTGGGGGAAGGTTTTTGGGTACCCTTTATTTTTTTCCCCAGCCTGACCAGGTGGCGCTACAGCATATCAACTTTTTTGCACCTTTCCCAATCAATCACCAAGTTGGTAAAATTTTGCCCAAAAATAATACCAACGGGCCCTCTCCCAAAAGACATTTCGCGTTTCCATTGAATCGCCATTATAATGTAAGGAACGGCTTGTTTGCAAAAATTAAAAATTTTAACAAAAAAAATTAAAATTTACAAAAGAATATAAAAATTTAACGTATTAAAACTTTCCAGATAAAATTGTTTACATTTCCCAAGCATTCTTTAAAAATTTTAACAGTTTTGTTACTTTGCTGAGCAAAATCAGTTTAGGGGTTTTTTTCAAAATCGACCCACAAGGGAGTTACGGGGGTGTTATAAAAAAAAAAAATCCTTTTATATCAGGTATTAGACCTACAAATTTAAAAAATTAAAAAAAATAGGGTTTTTTGTTCAGTTGAAATATGCAAAAACCTTTTTTTTTTTTTAAATTTTGGGAAATTCACTAAATTTTTAACAAATTTAAAAAATTTTTTCCCTTTTCAAATTTGTATTTTTTAAATTTTTTTTAAATTTAAACCCGGCGGGGAAACGGGATTACCAGCTGATTATATTTAAAAAAGGTTTTAAAAAAGCAAAAAAAATACTTATCCCGTTTTTAAAAAAGATCTACCATAAATTACATAACCTTTATTCATTTTCAACAAAGGGGGGGGGAAAAAGGTTTTTAAAGAAAAAGTAAATTTTATTTTTTATCGCAAAAGTTTAAATTTATGAGGATATTTACATTTTTATCAATGCATTTACCCCTTCCAAAAGTTTTGGTCAGCTGACAATGTTAAAACCACACTTTCAAAAAGGGAAAAAAGGGAAAAAAAAAATTCCATACATGTTTAAACAATTTAATCAATTTGACCCTTATTTGAATTCTTTTAAAGGGTTTCCCCCTTTTTAAAATTTTTAAAATGAAGAGAAAAATGTAGGGGGTAGGCAGTTTTTTTGGGGCTCAAGGGCCACTGTGAAAGGGGAGAATCCCGGAGGGCTGATATTTTAAAATTTTTACATTTATTAATTTATTTAATTTTTTTTCCAGTTAAATTTGCATCTCAGAAAGGTAAAAAAATTATAAAAATAATTTTTTTTTAAATTAAAAAAAAATAGTGAATTTT
The DNA here is from genome assembly GCA_019973955.1 of Trichonephila inaurata madagascariensis. Classification (NCBI taxonomy): domain Eukaryota; kingdom Metazoa; phylum Arthropoda; class Arachnida; order Araneae; family Nephilidae; genus Trichonephila; species Trichonephila inaurata. The sequence goes on from BMAV01001614.1 coordinate 31,633, forward strand.
TTTATTCATTTTATTATACTTTATTTTTTGAAAATTTCTAAAGCTGCAAGATTTTTAAACCCAATTTCCTCCCCCCCTTTTTAAAAAGTGTGTGTGTGTGTGTGTGTGTGTGTGTGTGTGTGTGTGTGTGTGTGTGTGTGTGTGTGTGTGTGTGTGTGTGTGTGTGTGTGTGTGTGTGTGTTTTGGTGTTTTTTGTGTTTTAAAATAGAATTTTAAAATGTCCAAAAAAATAAATTGGGTTTTTTGATCAAACCTTTCCCTATAAAATTGGACCACCTTTTGTTAGGGGGGAAAAAAACCAGAAATCCGGGAAAAACACCACAAATCCCCCTTTTTTGGGGGAACCCCCACTTTCATCCCTTCCCCTTTCCCCATAAAATATTGTTGTTCCCGGGGGGTTTTTCCCTTTAAAAGTATTGAAAACACTTGTTCCAGTTTTTTCCCCTAAAAAGGGAAAACCCCCGACCTTCAATAAAGTTTGTAATTCCATAGCTGTTGTAAATGAATTTTAATTAAATATTATATATATATATATTATATTATATATATATATATCTTATTAAATTTTTTCCAATCATAAATAAAAAAAAACTTTCTGTTCCTCCATTCAAGTTCAAATACATTTTTAAACTAGTGGGGAATGTCACGGGATGTTAAACAGTTTTTCAAATATTAATTCAATTAAATTAAAAAAAAAAAATAAGTAGCAACACACAAAAATAATAGTCCAACAGCATATATAAAAAAAGGAAAAAAACGTACCCCGGCCCTTTGGTAGTGCAATGGATAGCGTTTTGGCCCTTTGGGAATTTAAAGGCCGTGGGCTCGAATCCCCCCCAAGGATGGTCTAATTCTGAAAAGGGGGTTTTTTTTTTCCCGTACTATTTTATAAGAAAATTTAAAATTTTTAATTAATGAATAAATAGCAAAAAAACAAAAAAAAAAAATATCCAACACACTAAAAAAAGGAAAAAAAAAAAAAATTGAAAGGGAAAAAATCGCTTTTAATTTGTCACCTTGATATTGTGACTGGTCTTTGTATAAAATTTTTATTTATATTAATTGTAACTGTTCAAAAAAAAAGAAACTAGAATAAAATTTTTTTTTTTGTTGCCCTTTTATTAGGAATTGGTTTTAATTTTTTTTTCTGTTTCCTTTTTTGGAATCGATTTACTGAGAGAAATATACCCTATTAATTTTTTCCCACAATTTTTTTTTTAATCGGGATTTGGGGTTTTTTATTTTAATTTAAACACATTTTTACAAGTTAATTTTTCAGCCAGTTTGCATCTATATTTACTTTTGTTGATTTTCCCATGAAAGGAGCATTTTCACCCCATTTGGTTTTTTTTGATTTTGTGTTAAAGGGAAAGGGGCAAAAAAAGCCCCTTTGGGGAACACTATTTACCCCCCCCCCTTTAAAATGATGACATGGTTTCATTGCATTTAGATATACATAAAAAGTTTCCGAAGTAAGATGGGGAAAAAAAATTTCTTATTCCGACAGACCGAACACATCTTGGCGGGGAGAAAAAACCACCCCAACTGTTTGATTTTTTTAATTGATTGTATATTTTTTCCCTTTAAAACGGGGTTAAATCTTTAAAATTTGGCCCTTTTTTTCAAAAAAAGGAGAAAATTTTAAAAAAAAGATTATTCTGTTTTTTTTTCCCAAAAAATTTGATTTAAATTTTTTTTTTTGCCCAAAAATTCCTTAAAAAAATTTTTTATACATGTAGTCAAATTTCCAAGTGACCAAATATCATAAAAATTTATCCATTTATGCGTTTTTTAAAAAATCAGGGTTTCCCCCGAACGTTGGATCCCCTTTAAAAAAAATAATATTTTTTTGAATTCAATAAAAGATTAAATTATCTTTTAAGAACTTAGAAATACTCCCCAAAAATGGTTAAATGGACCAGTTCCATTGTTTTCCCCATTTCTAAGTAGCCCCCCATCGGGGTGTCATAAGGAGGAGGTAAGACCCTCATTTTTCGGGAAAATTAAAAAAGATGAAAATTGATTTTTTTTCCCCCTAAAAAATATTAATATCAAATAATTTTAAAATACAGGGTTTTTCAAAATTTTCCCCTTCCCTTTGGCCCTAAAGAGCTATAGTAAAAAAAAAAGTAAACAAAAAAAAAAAAAAAGTTTAAGTTTTATTTACATCAGCGTTTCTCAAATGGGGCCCCCCCTTGAGGGCGGGATAACCTACGGGGGGGGACGCAAGATATTGAAAGGTTGAAAACAAAAGATTATTTTAAAAAATTATTAGTTTACTGAAAGTAAAAAAAAATACTTTCTGATAAAATTAAAATATAAAACAACATTTACATGAAAAAAATAAATTTAAAAAATGAATCAGTACTGTATAATGTATTTTATTATTAATTTAAAAAATACCAAAAATTTAAAAACAAGTTTGATAATTACCAGTGACCCCATGGGCTTGTTTTTAACAATTTTATTGATAACCCCACTTTTTTTTATTGAATTTTTCCGGGTTAAAAGCGATTAAGCTTCCCAATGCTACCTTTTCACGTAGATGCACGTGATTTTTGGGTTTTTTTGGGGGGGGAAAGGGGGGGGGGAAAAAAAATAAAAAAAGCAAATTTTGAAATATGTAAAACCTTCACAAAAACTGCCAAAGAGCTTTTTTTTGCATTTCCCAAAACCTTCGACATGTTTATGGATATCAAGGGGCACAGAAAATATCCACTTTAGAAAGACGTTTTATATTTCGCCCAGAAAAAATTTAAAGTTTTGGGTGAGTAAGACTTTTTTATACGTCGGCGGTAAATTAAGAAGTTAAAGTCGTATTACAGCTTTTGTGCCAAAGTATAGTATTATTGTATTCAATCCATTGTTATTGTATGGAGGGGGCGAAAGAAAAAGATGATTGAATATTGGGGCGCGAATATTGAAAGTTTGAGGGAAAAACCGATTTACATACTTTTTCCAGCCATTTTATATGTGAAAAACCCTTGGGTTTCAGGCATGCAGACCCCAAATTCCTGGGCCCATTTTACTTAAATAGACTATTAAAGGCCCTTATTTTGGCCTTTATTTTTGGTTATCCCAAAACCTTTGGGTTTTTAGAAAACCAAGTTTTCATACCCCCCTTTTCCTTTGTGGGTGCAGCAAAACCGCATGAAAAAAAATTAAATTTCGTGTTTAAAAAATGTTGACTAGAGGTGGCAGGAACCCGCAATATCTATTGATGCATGCCGTTTTCAAAGGGTTTACCATAGAACACCTGTGAAGTATGTAAATATAACTTAATTGTTTCCCCCATTTTTAAAAAATGTTCTTTTGTGTATTTTGCATTTGCAAATTTTTCATGTTTAAAATTTTTTAAAGGGGGAAACATGGAATTTTAAAAAATTTATTTGGGAAAAAATTAATTAGTAACCGTAATTTTAGTAAAAGTTTATATAAATTTGGGAAATAACCCTTCCCCTGCCCTCCCCAATTTATTTTTAAAAACCACTTTTCAAGGGTTTCAAACCCAGGGGGAAGGGGAAAAATCCTTTAAAATTTTTTTTTTTAAAAAAATTTTTTTTAAAACATGGCTTTTTTTAAATTTAAAATTTTAAATTTTATTGGGCCCCCTTTTAAAAAGTCAAACTTTGCCCAAAATTTTTATAATTAACAATTTTTCCTGGGAAAATTTTTAACAAAACTTCCCAGTCCCCTTTTTTGTTTAAAAAAATTTTAAAAATTTTTTTGTAAAACTTTCCCAAAACCCTTTTATATACAATTTTTTTCCCGGACCCTTTAAAAATCAAAAATTTTTCCCCTTTAACCCCTTTTTTGTAAAAAAACCCCAAAGGACCCCAAATTTTTTTATTTTTTAAAAATTTCCTTTTTTTTGGACCCTTTTTAAAAAAAACCTTTTTCCCAAAATGAAAACTTTTCCCCCAATTTATAATTATAAAAATTAAATTTTAAAAAAAATTTCTGAAGAAAAAAATTTTTTATTTGGGAAAATTTTAACTTTTTTTTAAAGATTTAAAAATTTAAAAAATTAATTTTGAATTTAAATTTTAAAAGAGATTTTCCCCAAAAATTTTTTTCCTTGAATTTTAGTTCAAAACTTGCCCCAAACCCTTTTTTTAAACACAATTTTCCCGGTTTTTGTTTTTTCCCTTTTTTGTAAAATTTTTCCATTGGGTTTCCCTTTTTATAAAATAAAAGACGGGGAAAAAGTCAAAAATTCTGCCCCCAACCCTTTTAAATAAAAATTTCCCCAAACCCCTTTTTTGCAAAACCCTTGGGAATTTTTGGGACCTTTTAAAAATTTCCCTTTAAAACCCCATTTAAAGAAAATTTCCCCAATAAAAGCTCCTGTCTAATATAAAAATTTTGTTTAAAAAATTTGGGGTAAAGAAAAATTTTTAAAATTGGGAAATTAAAATTTTCCTTTTTTTTTTAAATTTTAAAATTTAAAAAAATTTAAAACTTTAAATTATTTTTAAATTTTATATTAAACCTTGCCCGGGGGCCCCGGACTTTTTTAAGGGGCCCTTTTTTTTTTTAATTTTTAAGGCCCTTTAATAATTCACCCCTAAAAAGGGGTAGGTCAATTCCCCTGCAAAAACCCGTAAATGAAAAAAAACTGAAATTTTTTTTTAACCCGAAGTTTATAAAAACCATTGGAAGTCCCCATTTTCCGGAATTTAAAAAGATTGGGGTAGTTTTGGTTTTCTTATTTTAAAGAAGACACGAAAGGGGCCCCCAACACCCTCGGAAAATTTGGTTATTTTTTTTATTTTAAACCTTAAAAAAATTTGGTTTTTTAAAATTTTAAAAACCCTTTTGGTTCGAAGATTTTGGGGTTCAATTTTTTTGCCCCCCTTACCGAAATTTAAAATGGGGATAAAAATGTTTTAAAAAAAGGGGAACCTTTGGGGTTTTAAAAAAGTGATTTTCGAACTGGAAAAGGGGCCCAAAAAATTTTGGCGATCCCCATTTTTACATTTGGAAACCATTTTGGCCCTTTGGGGGGGGCCAAAAACCTCAAATTTAAAATTTAAAATTAAACCAACCTATGGGGGAAATGGCCCATATTTTTTCCCCCTTAAAAACCTTTCTATGTTTTAGTGTTTATTTTTTTTAAAAAAGGATTTTGTTATTGCTTAATTTTGGAAAAAATATTTCAAAACCACTTTTCAAGAGTAAAAGTGTTACCCTTTCAAAAGGTTTCCCCAAAACTGTGTACATTTTTAAAAGGGATTTTTGTGTTTTTTGATTTTCAAATTAAAGCTTTTTTATTTCACAGAGAATAGATTTGAGGTTTTAGCAAGAAATGGGGACATTGTGTATAAACTCAGACTGGGAAAATTTTTACATTTTCTTGTTTTTCCCCCAAAAAATTCGGAAAAATTAAAGTAGATCAATATACAATAAAACGGGATTGAAAAGAAACCCCAAAAAATATTATTTTGAAAAAATTCCCAAACCCCAGATCAAGGTTCTATTCCCCCAGTTGGGGAAAACAACCACTAGCTTTTCATCCCTTTTAGGGGAAGATGATGAGAAAAAATTTTTTTGGGACTAAACACTGGGGGTTTCACCCAGGCTGACCCCCCTAAAGAAAAATCTGCCTTTTTTTCCCCCAGCCCCAAGGTCCCTTAACTTGTGCAAAAAAAAAGTTTAGTTCCAAAAATCAGTAGAAAGGGGACCCCTTCGGGTTTGGGGGGAATAAAAGACAATTGATATTGCAAGTTGGCCCCAACAATGTACTTTTCGGGACTTTCCTTTTTTCAAATAAGAAAATAAGTCATTAAGATTTCGGGGAAGATTGCACAGAACAAAATTACCCTCTCCCCCAACGGGGTTAAAATTTTATTTGGGGTTCAAAATAGGGCAAACATTCTGCCCATAATTAAAGGGATTGTTCCAATATTAGTTGGAATGGGGCTTATGTACTCTTTTTCGTTTAGTTCATAAACATGGGATAGAACCAAGGGGGTTCCGGGTGAACAAAAAGGGTTGAGGGGGTACATTTCCCATAAATAACTTATGTTACTTGAAAAAGGGCGAAAGACGTAAAGATAAGCTCAACCACTGACTGATAACCTTTCTTAAAAACCATCCACCAGAAGCTGCAGCTGTGTTTTCGTGGGTATTGGGGGATTTGGATTTTTTTCCTGGGAAATTTTCCGGGACCGCATCCGTCGGAAATAAAAAGTTTTAAAACGGGGGAACAAAAAAACATTGGCAGATTGCTGTGATGCCCCAAAATATTTTATTCAAAGAGATTTAACAAAGGGGTCTTCTGTGAGACGGGTGGCCAGTTCCCCCAACTATGGTTTTTGTTTTTATACAGAGGATTTTCATATTTGTTGGGAAACACTAGTTCTGATGACGTCAAACCCCCAAGAATGGGGGAGAGTTTAATTGTTTGATAAAACATTTTAACAACCGATAACGCTTGTCTTTCGAATTCAAAACCCCAAGATTTTTCACTTTTGACCTTTGTACATTTTATTTCATTTTGGTTTGGGAATTCCACAAACGGCTGATGATCGAACAGTTACCCTTTTTAAAGGGTTGGGGAATCTCCCAAGATCTTTTTTCCCCGAATGGGTCCGTCCAACTAATACCCCGCTTGCTTTTTACCAGATGCCTTCCCCAAGACTCATTCTCAGAAATTAGAAATGAACACCAAAGAAATGTAACATCCAAAGCAGAGTAAGAAATAGCTGCTGTTGAAATTAGCCTGTTTATATATCTGAAGGAGGATTAGAACTGGGCACCTTCCGATCCGAAAACGAGTATCTTAACCACTATGCCAAAGCGATCGTCATCGCATGGAGGCTATTACTGGTTTATATAGATATCACACCGCTAGTTATTTGGCGTATAGGTGAATGAACGATACCATATTCGTGGTGAGCGTATGAGCAGTTGCGTCACTTTGAGTGCGACGGCTTGTGGGTTGCGACATCGTGTCTCGTGACCACTTAGTTGCGTCATCGTGTGTGACGTGCTTAATTGCGTCAGGTATCTGACGGCTTGCCTTTGCGGTGGATAGATAACGCCACTACTCCTGTGGTTCTCTTTGCGACCAGGATCACCAATGAAGGAAAATTAGAACTGGGCACTTTGCGATCCGAAAACGAGTATCTTAGCCACCATGCCAAAACGATCGTAATCTCATGGAGGCTATTACTGGTTTATACAAATATCACACCACCACATATCTATCGCAGCCATTCTCAAGGCCGCAGCAGCTGAGTGGTATAAGTATCGGATCGTGGCTTGCTTTGTCACGACTTTGATCCCAGTACCACTAAAGACCCGCCGTGTAGGGCAGCGATGCACGTTAAATCTGTCGAGAGCTGAAACGTCCTCCCGTTGGTGTGGTGTGGTAGTTAGGAGAGGGGGTGCCAACTCAGGTGTCATCCACGTCACTTGACCATGGTTCAAAATTACGTGGTCCGTCGCCAAAAGCCCTCGTGCAGCTGAACAGTGCGACGTTAATATTCAATCAATCAATCAGTCAAGCAGCGATTCTCAAACTATGGGGGACGCGAGCATATTGAAAAGTCGAAAGTAAAAAATTATTTAAGAAAACATTAATTTACTATAACTTATTTAAAACATGTATTACTTAAAAGAGTAACATATTCAAAATTTAATACGTATCTCAATAATTTGTACGATTTACATTTTAGGTCTTGTTGCAACTTTAGTGTCAAAGTGCATTATTATTGCATTCAATATATTGTTATTGTACGGGGGATGAAATTAATGATAGAGAAAATTGGGTCGCAAATATTGAAAGTTTCAGAAGCACTGATCTATCGCATTACACAGCCCTAAGCGTGGTTATGTAAACATTTTAATGCGGGACTACTTTCCTTACAAGATACATATGCAAATTTTTTTGTTTTTCTTTAATTTTATTATTTAATTTATTGTTATTTTATGATGCAGAGGGTATTAATATCAATATTTTAAAGAACTTTATTGTAGTTTTGCAACAGAACTAAATAAAGACCAGAAAATAGATTTTTTTTACCATGGACACGAAAGCGATGTATTGCATTCCTCCTTCTAAAGAAATACCATCGGAAAAAGGGTTGACTACAGCTCTGCGATCGTGTATCTTTATTTGAATCGTCACCGGAAATGACGACATCACGTATTCTTCACCTTGAGTATTGAGGTCTAAATAGATTACTGTATTTCAAAAAAGAAAATCATTAAAATGGGGAATGATATAAACTCTAAAGCGATAATGCTACAACACTTTTATTTTTAAATTTGAATATTGCTAACAATACTATCTTGCTTTGTGTGATGTAGCAAAAAAAAATTAAATATTTGAACTATAAAAATTATTCAAATTTTAGAATGGAAACCAGGATTTCCTTTAGATTCTAAATTCAATTGTAACATAAGGGAATTTTTTTTTAGGCACAGAGCTGCAGGAGGCTACGGTAGCCGGTCTGGAAGGTATAAATTTAATGTGTGATATTAATTTCGAAAATAGCATTTTCTCGTTATGAAATCAGAATTAAGTACAGAATGTTCTTAATGGCTTATACCAATGTTTCTCAAACTGTGGGGCGTGCCTCCCTAGGGAGGCGTGATAACCCTACGAGAGGGGGGCGCGAGCCTATTGAAAAGTCGAAAACAAAAGATTATTTAAAAACATTAATACAATGAAAATAAACGAACAAAATACATTCTGACATAATAAAAAATAAAATACATATTTTCTCTGATATAATACATTAATAAATATATATGCACTGCTCAATGTATTTTAGAATTAATTTAAAAATACTAATTTAAGAACAAGTTTAATAATCACTATGGTACATGGGCAGGTATCAAAGAGCAGCTTTTATCTTAATAATTTTCCGTTTTATAATTAATCTCTGAAGTGCCGACTAAAACTGGCGTTGAAACTGTACACATTTAACACGTGAGAAAGCCTATGAGGTGTATTGGGGAAAGAGGGTTGAAGCGAAGCAAAATGTAAAAGCTTGCATCCCAGGAGCCATTTTATTGCATTCCAAAGCCTCCGGAATAATTTTATGGATAGCATTTCCCAGAAAAGATCATACTTTGGAAAGACGTATGTATACGTCCGGGGCAATTAACGCAATGGCTGAACGAGACATTTATATACGCCGATGACACTCAAAAGGTTTTAGTCGTATTGGTTAACGTCAAAGTATATAATTATATTTTTGTATTTCATTGATCTAATATACAGCCAATAAACAGACAACACCAGTTTTCTGTAAATATGATAAAGGACTTTCTAACCATTCGTTTCTCTGTTGAGCAATTAATAATAGTCACATTTCCGTATATATGTATATCAATAATAATAAAACAACCTTAATTTTAATGCACACACAACTGACCATTAAAACTGCAACACCACAAAAGAATGATATGAACAATGATAATAAAATCACTTGGAAGGGAGAAGAGTTTGGAATGTGCATATTATAAGTATTTCAGCGAATTTAGACGATGCAAAAATGAGGAACAACATCTGAAGCACTGTATAAAAGAAAAGTTGTGTAGTGGATTTCTCATTTGGAAAGCACTTTGTAAAGTCGGAGTTAAATATCGTGTCAGTTACAATCGTCCAGTAAAATAATAGGCTGTAGCCTGGAACCATATAGGAAGTGTATCAGTGTCTAAATATTTAATAGAGGTATAATTACGGTATTTATGAGGTATTTGAGAATAAACATATAATGGGGCTAATAGAATCTAGGTAGATTGCTGAAGATCATACTGAATAGCATGCAGGATCTCTACTCCCTCCCTTGACTAATACCTGAGTGCACAGACATATTGTGAGGTTGGTCCTACCAATCCGTACAACCACATCATGGATCATTATCCAGAAAACTGGCATGCTTTCAGCACGCCCAGTATCCATTCGTACGGTGCGAAGACGTTTGCAGCAGCGGGGATTATCAGCACGGCGGACATTACTTCGGCTTCCCTTGACAATACAGCATAGAGAGAGACGGTGACTCTGGTGCGCCTAACGGCAAAGAGCTGGACACGAGTCGCAATGTCTTCTTTTAAGACAGTCCCGGTTCAAAATTTGATGACGTATCACGGGCTGAGAATGCTGCGCCTGCTTGCATTTTATATTGGCATAGGGGTCCTGCATTTAGTGTGATGGTTTGGGAGTCATTCGGTACACGACATAAGCGTCCTAACTCGGATCGAAGGTAATGTGAATGCAGATCGGTACATTTATGATATCCTATATATCCAGTGGTTATGACTTAACGTCGACTAACTACCAAATGCCATCTTCCTACTGGATGAAGTAAGACCACGTGTAGCACGTTATGTTCATATCTTCCTCCATAAACGAGGTATTCCATTGTTATCCTTGTCTTCACAATCTCCAGATCTGTCTCCCGTTGAAAACATCTGGGACTGGGTTGCTGAGAGACTGGCTCGCCAATCCTCTCCAGCTAATATGGTTGAAGAAGTGGAGCATAGATTAAAGCAGCATTGAATGAGTTGCCCATTTTTGTCATCCAAGCTCTGTTTGAATCCATGCCTAACCGAGTAAGGGCAGTCTTGGCTGACAGGGATAGCACCTGTTTGTATTAATTTGTTACCCCTGTAAACCTCCAAATTTAATCACTATCTTTAACGTACACTGGCACATGCGATATGCTGTTGCTGCTGGCGTTACCGTTTTGGCGGTACGCAAAATGATATTATAGATTTATTAATTAATGAAAACATAATTTTTGAAGTTTAAGAATGACATTACTTACCCAAATTATTAGGATACAATTTGTCTTCTGCTTCTGGCTGCCCAACCAATGATTCAATAGTAAAACAGCAATTTAAGATTAGCCTTTGGGTAACCACTGTAGGCCCTATTGCGAGTTACTTACTAGTCAGAGAAAATACTGCAATTTTAGTACAGAAAAGTTTGAATATAATGCATAAATTCGTTTGTAGCAGGGTTATTTCGGGAGGTTTCGTCTATTTGGAAGGGTATTATATTATTTAAAATATTACTTAAAAGTTTAACTGCCACCTCCTTACCATGGAAACAGGTCCTCTGAATTAATTTGTGAATATGAAAAATTGTTGGGGAGATAATAGATAGCTGTGGATTGAAATTAGTGACTAGCAATGTGGAGATTTTCATTTTGAAAATTATATTAATCAAATAATTAGTACATAAAAAGGAAAGGTAAAAAAAGGTAGCAAGAAGAAAAGGGTAACAAGAGCTATGACGGAAGTGCAAATTTATCCGAATGAATAAAATTCTCTCTGAAGGTAACGAGGGTGTTGCTGCTGTTCGTGGTTCAGGCGAGCTGGAGACTACAACTTTCCAGTTACATGACTAAATCTTAGAAGATGGCTGTGTTAACGGAAATATAGTCCGTGATTAAAATAAAAAGTGTGATATGGTTTTTGCTTTTTTAAAAAAATTCTCCAACTGAAATTCATCAGCAATTGGCAGAAATGTACGGCACAAGTGTTATGTCACGAAAACAGGTGTTGTTTTGGTACATTTGACAAAGGCAAAACAAATATACGACATGAAGAAAGAAGAGAGACACAAAGCACATCCACCACAGAGGATAATGTTTGTCGTGTCGAATTTTTGTTCAAGGCGATCGTAGTACACTTATAATTTGTCGTAAAGAAGCACTTAGGATATCAACATTTCAGAACCGATTATGAGATTCAACAAGCCGTCCGTGGTCGCTAAACCTTGACGTTGACTTCTTCGATGTTGGTTTCGATGCTTTGGTGTACCGATGGAACAAACGCCTTGATAAATATAGTGACAATGTAAAGAAGTAATTTGAAAAACACTCTAAGACCCTCCACATGCCGTTGAGCTCGAGCGTGTGCACTGAGAAGCCTAGAAAAAGTAGATATTCTCCATTGGCTCATGCCAGAAGAAAATGAAGTAGAGTGTAGCTTACTTTTCTGACGGAGGCCTCTACCAATAATTCGAACGCTACCCTTTTTCTCCTACGCGATGGACGATGCAGTATGTTCAAGGTTCTCAAACAAACGAGTCATGATGAAGGGTGAAAGATGCAACTTCATGAGGTCCAGACCTTAGGGCACCAAAGGTTGAAGTCTGACTTTGCCTCATGCCATCAATACATTTAGCTGAGACATAAACTATAATTCTACCAAATAGCGCAATAAACCACCGAATATATATTTATAGATTCCCTGACTTTACTAGAATCCACTCTAGTATTAAAATTCAATATAATCTTTCTTACCGCTTTAATATAATTCACGGCGAACAGCTACCAGTCCTTATATCGTCAATATAATTCTTGATCTAACTTGCTCCGTCAAATGGATGATCTTCTGGCTTCGAACTCACTTAGAGCTTTGCTTCTTAGAATTTTGCAAGCACTATTAGACCTCCTCATCGAACTTTTAGAACTCCACGCGAATACTAAAGCTCCAATATAAACACAATTCCTAATCTGCATAATCACGTTCTCTTCTTGAGTTGGTTGAAAAGAATTTCCATTCTGGCCCCAAAGATTTTCCAGGAGGTTTTAATAGAAGACGCGATAAAGCACCGTCACAAACTCTGTGCCCTGCGATGCAAGGAATTGTTTTCCTGTGAATCTTTCACGTCATTGAGGAGTCCTTGAGTTCAGGGGTAAAGGAGTTCTTCCATCTCTCATCGCCTGTTACAATTCTGAACAGGTAATCATTTCCCTCATGAGCATACCGCATCAAGTTATTGAGGCTGATTTCCATTCTTGCACGCTCGTGGTTCAAGGTCAGGTTTCTCAGCAATCATTTCGCTCACCTTTTTCGGTAACCCAACTTATCATGGAGTTCCCTAATGCGTACCTGTTCGTGGGTATCGAGGACGCTTATTTTGACTTCATTCGTGCACTTCTAACTGAACACGCAACACCAACGACCAGCAACGACGAGAAAATCGAACAAATACTTTTCCGTGGCACCCTGGCGGCACGTCTCTCTCGCGTGTTACTGCTAACATAACTGCCTGTTGGGCGGCGTTAATGGCAAAACGACAATACCAAGAAGATAAACGAAGATAATATGTAAATGAGATATACTATAAAAAAGGATAGAAACTTTGATGATATTAAGAAATAGCGCGGCAAGCTTAGAGATAGTAATTATTGGAATCATTCTGATCAATAGCGCGGCAAGCTTAGAGATAGTAGTGTGGAATCCTTCTGATCAATAACGCGGCAAGCTTAGAGATAGTAGTGTGGAATCATTCTGATCAATAGCACAGCAAGTTTAAAGATAGCCAGTGTGAATGTCTTGGCCAGATCAGAGTTAACTTGATCCGATAGCTTTTAGAAGGAATAGAAGCCTAATATAAAGAAGTTGGAATCGTCTTATATAAAGTGAATTATAAACATCTCTCTCTTTTAGGTGAGAAGAGGAGATCTCTGCAAAAGGTAATATTTGATATAGGTAGTTAGTTGAATCGGTTTTATTAACTATAATTAAGATAAAGGATCTAGTAGCGTGATCTGACTTAAATACAAGGTTTGAGTATTGGTGTTAACTCTCACTTTAAATATAGTTGTCAGAGTGAATTAAGTAATATAAATTTATTCTTAATAAAAGTTGTATTAAGAACTGCATGTCTCATCATTTTGATGTCCATTTTCAGCGGAACCGGAACGACATAGTCATCACAGGATGGCTTTATGTCGCAATGTACCAGACATTATGTAATTCTGGGTTAGGTAATGTAGGTGGAAGTACTGTTCTACCTGAAATGTACTTTTCAGGGTCGAAGAACATTGCAGAGTTTATCGAGTGTATTGAGAATAACATACAGTTACTTGAAATCCCAAGTAAATCTGTCGTAACTACTTAAAGTCATCTCGGGGAAGGGGCTCCAGTTTGGTATTCGATATTTGGTTTCTGGGTACATTGAGTGCGGCACTTTACAGCGCGGTGCATTTCAGGAAGCTGCGGGAGCCAGGCTTTTCCCGCGGTCAAAAAATAAGAAAGACTACGAGTAACGATTACCATCAACGGGGAAGAAATCAGGATCCTACTGATTTCGTTTTATAGATACTAAAAATGAAGTTTAGGGTAGGAATGTCCCAAGCAGAGTTAGTGGATCATGATGAGTTTCCTGGAAGCCGAACCATGAACTTGTATATTGAGTGCGCAATCCTGAAACACGATACAACTTTTAGAGAGTCTTGGCTAAATTCGAAGAGATATTCTTGCAAGTAAAGGGGGTTATCAGAACGATAATATAGAAGTGGGTCAAAGTAAGGTTTTAAGAAGCTAATGGTAGAAACTGGAGAATTTACGAAGGCAAGGACGTAGACCAAATTAATAGTAAGAAATAGGTTTTTGCGAGAATTAGCCGTCAAAGTAAATGGGGTTTTAAAGGGAGGTAAGGTTTTCAGAACTGTGATCGGAGATTCAACAACAGGGGTTACTTTCATTTCGAAATGAGAGCGAAATGATAGTTTTGTAGAGGACCGTAGGAAATAAGGGTTCAGTGAGAATTTCAATCCGGGCGATGGGACACCAAAGGGGACGATTAAATATTGTAAGGTTAATGATCGGCACTCAGGGGGTGATGGAACCAAGAGGCCGATGAGCTTTTCTCGTATATATCACCGTAGAGAACTTCCCCACGTTCCTATTTTTATTAAATAACACATTTTTGAAAGCGCTATATGGGACACCGGAGCAGAACAGTGTTTGCTCATCGGAAGGAGGTATATAGAAAATATTTTTTCTATAAGCAAATTAAAATCGCGAGCCCGAGGTAATAACGGCACAGGGTGCGAAATGCCCAAGAGCTGGGGGATTGTAGGGTGAATATTCGGATCAGCGAACAATTCGAAAGAGGGTGGTCGTCATGTGTTGAAAAGATTTAGAATACCCACACGTATACATTCTAGGTATCGATTTCATAAGTGCGTCAGAATCGTATTGAATTTTGATCAAAATCGTTGAAATTCAGATTCTCAAATAAATAGATTAGTTGAACCATTAAAGAGGAAAAGGTTGAAATAGATTTATCTAAGACAAAATTGAAGGAGGTAGAAAGCAAAACTTGCAGGCGGGCATTGGTTTTAAAGGGTTATTTTCAGACAAACCAGGTCTTACTCATGTTTTTATACCATGAAATTGACACGGGGAATATTAACCCACCAGTAGCTTCAAAGGCCATATAGGTATGATCGCACTAAGCAAGCAATAATAGATTTTCACATACAAAAATGTTACAAGAGGTGACAATTCTTCGTATCCTGCATATGCCTGTTGTGTTATGCAGAAAAATAATGGGTTACCACCAGATAATCCGGAAGCATATAGATTTGCGGCAGGCTTTGTAATTAGAGATTCGTCACAAGTATCCGCAGTACCCTTTACCGTTAATAGAGGATTTATTAACGAACATCCCACTCACAACGATAATGTCATCTCTTGATTTAAGAAGTGGGTACTTTCAAATGGCAGTAAACCCCATTGATATTGTTAAGACCCATTTGTAGTAAAAGTGGCACTTATGCTGAAGCGGATGTGCCATTCGGTTTATCAGGGAACGCTCCCAATTTTCAAAGGCAATTGACGCAATCCTAAAACCGGTGATAAGGGAAATTTGTGAATGTGTACATATGGATGATGTGATAATCGCATCTCCATCATTCACTCACCATGAGCATTTAAGGGAGGTTTTAGTTGTTGAGGATGCAGGATTGACATTAAATAAGGAAAAATGTAAGTTGGGTGCGATGAATTGAAGAAGCTATTTAGGATTAGTATTATTAGTAAAGAAAGGGAGTAAAACGGATGAGACAAAGGTTAGAGCTATACAAGAGATGAAACCGCCCCGTAACTCAAAGAGGTGTCAAGTTTTTAGGTATGTCCCTACGGTGGTACGCAGAAATTTATTAAAATTATGCCTTGCGGATATTTGTGAGCCACTTTATAATCTTAAACGAAATTTAAAAATTTGTCTGGTCAATGAAGCACAAAAGGCATTCGAAGAGGTCAAGGAGGCGGTAACAAAAGCGCCAGTTTTTGATACCAAACTTTCAGGGGTGCATTCGAGTTATTTACAGATGCCAGTTCGATTGGTTTTAGGAGTGATAGCAACCAACAAAACAGACCAGTGGTATTTGCGTCACGTACACTGAACAACGCAGAGAGGAATTATACAGTAACCGAAGAGAATGTCTAGCGGTAGTATGGTTGAACAAATTTAGAACATGTTGGGAATATTACCCATTAAGGTTATAACGGATCACGCCGCCTTAACACGCCTAACACATGGCAAAAATTTGTCGAGTAGGATGATTAGATGGGCACTAAAGTTAGCAGAATTCAATATATAGAGATGGGAACATAGACCGGGAACTCAAAATGCAGTGGCTGACCGTTCAACTTTCAAGGAATCCCGTTAAAAGTATAATTGGTGATAAAATTAATTGTGCCATAATCCCGGGGATTTGAGTACTTACTTCGCGGGAACAGTAAATAACAGAACAGAAAAATGACCCAGAGGTAGGTCATATCATAGATATTTAGAAACCCGGAAGATAACTCGGTTAATGCAGCGATATGTGAGAATTGGTCCGATTTCCGTTTAATTGAAGATTGTTATTTTATGCGAAACACGCAACGTCATTAGGTGAAATGCGTGTATACATTCAAAATCTTTAAGGAAAATAATGAGAAATTTCATGACAAACCAATTGCTGAACCCTTAGGCAGATTTAAAAACGTATCATAAAATTCGGGACGTTTGTTACTTCGTACATGAGAAAATTCATTGATGTGCTTGTCTACGTACCATATGTGCCAAGTTAATAACTATAAAAACGTTTTAGCTGGGTGATTAGGTATCATTACATAGTTATCCATTGGAGATAGTGACGTTAAAATTTATTAGGCCCCGTATCTATATCGAGAATAAGACGTAACCGCTATATTTTTAGTAATAACCGATCATTTCAGCAAATGGGCTGAAATTATACCTCTTAAAAGGCCTCATCTCGTATAATAGCGGATATTTTTTGATAACTTTTATATCGCGTTATGGAGCTCCAATAAGAGTAATAAGTGATAATGGTCCCCAATTTATATCCGAGATTTTTGAGCACTTAAGTGAATTAGGCATAGAGCATGTGAAGACTGTTGCATATCGACCACAAACAAAAATCCGGATGAAAAGAAGAGTTAATCAGAATATAGTGCAAATGATTGCAAATTATGTTAATGATCAACACGATACTTGGGATCAGCGAATTCTTACGTGAGTTTGCTTACGCTACGTACGGCATTGGACGAGCAGCAGACGCGGAGATTGTTACTTTGGGATGAAAGAGCCAGTTTTATTTCAAAAACTAGTTATGATATCGGAAAGTTCAAAATTCAAAATTCAAAATATGAGAAAAACTTTTAAAGAAGCGCTAGACTAAGTACGAAAATTAGAAGCAGGAAAGGTGGGAAAAAATATTACATAATAGGGCGTGAAAAACGCAAAAACAAGACATGATTGGGTCTTATTAGAAACACACCAGTAAGTTCAGCAGCTAGCTAAGTATGTGCTAAATTTAAACAAAAATTTGAGGGACCTTATAGAGTCTTAGAAGTTAAGAGCCTGTATGTGCCAATATGGAAATCAGGAAAAAGGTTAACGATTAGCGTAGATCCAAATAAAGAATATATCAAGATGTAGGAATGTGACGAGGTCGAATTAGGAACAGGTAATCAAATGGTATAAGATCCAAGTCAGGAAACTCGTACTTCGGAAGAAGTACATCAAAAGATAATGAGTCACAATATGGGAAAGAAAATCTGCGGTGAAACGTAAGTTAGAGGCAAAAAGGGATTGGTAACCAATCAAATCCTGATAAAAATACGGGACTGTAAAACAAATCACTGGTCAGATCACTTCCTAGTTCGTGCATTTGAGAATGAAAATAAAAACAAAAGGACCTAAAAGAATAATAGGGCATTTGAGAACAAGGTGTATTGTCAGGAACAAGTGGACCACAAAGAAATTGTGAAAGGGAACCAATAATGATAATAAAGAAGACAAATGTCATCCAGTACTATTTCTACTAGGAACGGGAAAAGAACAGAAATGCACAGAAGTTCCAGATGAATCACACTACAATTTAAGGCCACGACGGAGAACAGAAGAACTACCCGACCAGCCAAAGAGGAGACAATTGGGAGTCAGGAAAGGACGACAAAGAGATTACAAGCCTACAACAAACAAAACAAAATTCAGTACAACCGAGGAAAAAGAAGAGTGGTAGCACCTCATCGTTGGACGTTATGGTTGGAAAGAAAAACATATAAAAAATCAGGTTGTATTGTTTCATTTTTATGATCTTCCAACAAGTGGTCGGAAAATTATTGCAAGAAGGAAGTCTCGGGCGGTGCTTAAAAGTTATAAGCCAAGTCCAAACATTCACAATGAGTGTTTTATTTAATTTTTAGACTTTGACTTGTTAAAAATTTTTTCTGGAAAACATTGTAATCACACATTTGTTTGCTTCAATGTATGACTTCGTGAGATGCGAAAATTCCTTTGTTGTGCAACGTTTGTATAAGATGTGTGCCTGTTACGTATTATAGGGGCATCTGGTTCAGGGGAAACGCGGCGTAGTCAGGGCACTAACAATAATAATAACGGCGCTGCGCGGCTCGTGGGTTTTGGAACCGGTGGGGATGGGGGAAGGTGATATATGACAGCAATGAAGACCAGAATTTGGTGCTTATGGAAGCAGGGCTGGTGCTGTTTTAGGCTGACACAATCACAGAAAGAACATGAAATTTATAGCTTCAGCAAGAAAGGAGCAGTTCCAGCTCCATATGGTGGCCAGATTCGAGATTGGATGCCAGAGTAATTTTGGGAAAATTTAAGTGTATAAATATTTTACCCAAGTAATTGAATGTTAAAAGTGAGAGTGGGCATAAATTAAACTGGTAATTGTGTGACTTTGGTGTGGTAAGAGCTGTCACGAGTTTAAATTTAAATTGAATATTAAAATTTGGTAGATGAGTAATAAAGTAAAGTCAAGATAAATATTGGAAATTATAAAGAAGTTAAAATGAGGATTTAAAGATTAAAATTTAAATAAAGGCTGAAGCAGAAGGTAGAAATGAGATTTAGACACGTAATTTGTGGGGCATTGAACCCTTAGGCAATCACGTTTTCTTCTTGGAGGGGTTGTGACGTACTATAAAAATTGTACTGCTTGCGCAACTTACATGGTACATGACGACACGTTATTGACAAAACTTTTTCAACCCAATACCAAGAGATATGAAAAACGAAGATAATATGTAAATGAGATATACTATAAAAAGGGATAGAAACTTTGATAATAGAAACGAAACTTAGAGATAGTAGTGGCGGAATCGTTACTGATCAATAGCACGGCAAGTTTAAAGATAGCTTAGTGTGGAATCTTGTAGATCAAGAGTTAGCAGTCCGATAGCTTTAGAAGGAATAGAAGCCTAATATAAAGAAGTTGGAATCGTCTTATATAAAGTGAATTATAAACATCTCTTTAGGTGAAGGAAGGAGATCTGCAAAAGGTAATATTTGATATAGGTAGTTAGTTGAATCGGTTTATTAACTATAATTAAGATAAAGGATCTAGTAGCGTGATCTGACTTAAATACAAGGTTTAATTGGGTGTTAACTCTCACTTTAAATATAGTTGTCAAATTAGAATTAAGTAATATAAGTTATTCTTAATAAAAGTTGTATTAAGAACTACTATGTCTCATCATTTTGATAATCCCACACCTCTAGCTTACGCGGAACCGGAACGACATAGTCATCACAGGATGGCTATGTCGCAACCCAACATATCATGGAGTTCCTAACATCAAGTCCTGTACTTTAAGAATGTTATTTTCATTCGTGGGTGTCGAGGGACGCTTATTTTGACCTTCATTCTGCACTTTCCTAACTGAACATGCAACACCAACGACCAACCATTTGACGAGAAAATCATTTTGCTCTCCTTTTTCGGTAACCCAACATATCATGGAGTTCCTAACATCAAGTCCTGTACTTTAAGAATGTTATTTTCATTCGTGGGTGTCGAGGACGCTTATTTGGACCTTCATTCTGCACTTCCTAACTGAACACGCAACACCAACGACCAACCATTTGACGAGAAAATCATTTTGCTCACCTTTTTCGGTAACCCAACATATCATGGAGTTCCTAACATCAAGTCCTGTACTTTAAGAATGTTATTTTCATTCGTGGGTGTCGAGGGACGCTTATTTGGACCTTCATTCTGCACTTCCCTAACTGAACACGCAACACCAACGACCAACCATTTGACGAGAAAATCATTTTGCTCACCTTTTTCGGTAACCCAACATATCATGGAGTTCCTAACATCAAGTCCTGTACTTTAAGAATGTTATTTTCATTCGTGGGTGTCGAGGGACGCTTATTTGGACCTTCATTCTGCACTTCCCTAACTGAACATGCAACACCAGCGATCAACCATTTGACGAGATAAGATTTCTTCTCCATACATGGTCCGTAAGCGTTCATGGAGAACGGACACACTAGTTCCAAGGCTCCATTTATACCGTATAACAGCAAGCTTTTCTATTGGTGACCACGTTAACAGCAGATGTCTGCCTGTCATAGCGATTTTTACTCGAATATCTTCGAGCACACTAGTTTATTGCTACTATCTCTTCTTCGGCGATCTGAGCATGCGTCATTCTTCCAATGCTGACGTTCCTTCCGTTGTTAAAACCAGTGATCCACAATTCCCGGTCCGTGGATCAAATGGTGCCGGGTCGCCTAAAGAGCATTAAACTTTTGCCATTTTATTTAAAGTGGTGCATTTCTCTCGAACTTGCGCAACTTTCCACAGAAATCACTTTATATTATACGTTAAATCCCTTTTATACAATTTTAGTGTAGTATGTTTTATTCTGAAGGCAAATTTATATATATAAATGTAACTAAATTAAAATTGTTAAATCAAAACAATCTAAAATATAAGCAATCAACGTGTCGTACTTTCAGGGGCCGCGGTGAAGTTTTCAAATGTTGACCGGTCCGCAGCGATAAAAAGGTTGGGGAACACTGGTTTAAACAACTTGGTATACCAGTTTCTCTTTTTAAAAAAATGACAAAAATTACTTTCGAAACGTCCCTTATAATAATAAAGTCGTGTACTTTCGATAAAGCAATAAAATGGAAACAATTATAGCTAAAAAAAAAAAATACCATCTAACTCAACTCTAGTTATCAACACTAATTATCGAACAATTAAAAACTATTTATTCTTCAGGATTAGATACTTAATCCATCTTTTTTCCAAAATGTGATGTTAATTTTAAAGTTCAACCCTTTATCTACCACAAGTTTACGCGTTTTTTGAAATTTTTTTTAACCGAAAATTGGGAAACCAAAACATCCGTGGGTTAACGGGGGTTTTTTTGTTTTAAACGGTAAAATCAATTTTATACAGTGCTTACTTAAAATAAATAGTGAAATCGTTTTCTAAAGTCTTCATTAACATACGAAAAAAAATAAGACACTTACCTTTTTACATTAACTACTTTTTCGGAACAAAAATGATAATCTACGCAATCCGCTGAAAACGCCATTTCTGCTATAAAACTATTCGCCTTCACCGTTAAAATACTTTTCAGAGAACCCGTGCTGCTATATATTTTGGAAGAGATTTCAAAGAATATTCCTGCTAAGTATCGTCAGAATATTCGTAAAAATGGTTATTCTATGTAATTTTAAAGTGAACGGACTTATAAGTACCGTCGGTAGATAAAGGGTTAAAACGGTTTTTTCCCCCAATTTGAAAGTAAATTAGAACATTATAGACCACAGGTTGTCGTTTTGGGCCTAACATTGTATTTTTCTAGTTATATTAAATATATTTGCCATAGATTACTTCTATACCAATGTGATTCGTACCTGCAATTCCATCTTTTCTGTTCTAGTTTCATTTCACACTTCTCGATCATGGATTCATTATGGCTTTCCAAGTATGTTCTGTTCCAATCATACGTCCAGTCCACCAATCATTTAAATAAGCCACCTGAAAATAGAATGTGTTTAGTTCAATTAAATTATGCTAACTGGCACAGATATGAGCACTTGTAAAATTTAAATCCATATAAACTGAAATCTAATGTATCTTTAATTGATACAGAGACTGTTGGGCCATAATAATTTATGATAGATGAAAGTAGCCATTTTGAAAGACACGCTACAAAACTTGTAATAAAATCCTCTAAAGAGTCTTTTATTTTTCAATCAGATGAAGAATTTTAAGTGATATGTAAAACATAGTTTATTCACTAATAAAATAATACTGTTACGTAGATCCGAGGGTTCGTGGATTTTATGTGGGACAATCACAAAGAAAATAAACAGTTCTTCAAGAGCGATGCGAATTTATTAACAAAAATCCAATCCTTTAAATACAGGATTCACAGCAATATTCACAGAGTAAATCTCTGAAGGTTTCCCCCTACAGCAATCAAACACAAAACCCGTGTTTAAAAAAACACGTATGTAAAAAATTATTCACAAGCCAAACCGAGCTAATCGCTGTCAAAACAATCCTCACTCTCGCTGGGTTTTAAACCAGACTCAGCCGTCCCGGCGAGCATCTTATTTATAGGCGCGACAGAAACTTCCAAAAAATAGCCGTTTTTAACCAAGTGGAGACATCCACTACCCCCAAGCTTCCAGGGGTTCCGAACTCGCCAACATGGTCGCCAACTTGGCTCTACCGCCAAGATTTTGCCAAGTTCTCATTGAATCGCCATTATATAACGTAAGGGGAGGATTCTTTTGAATGGCAATTTTTAACATGCAATAAACATAACACATAGAGTAATATAAATGCATTAAACACTCAAATACAAATTATTTACACTATTTACACAAAATTCGTAACAATACATTTCTTTATTGGGATTAATACATTCCTTTATACAATGATTTAATTTTTGTAGGAAGGAATTAACCTACCAAAACACAAACGACTTCAACGGCAATTATTTAAATAGACTTTTCATAGTCTGCTATGAGTAGTGAAACAGTGATTTAAATCTAAAACTCTTTAAAAACTCTTAAAATTGCATAGAAAACTTGGATATTTCTTTTTAAATGTGACACCACTATCTTATAAATATAAAAATAGTTTTATTTTTATGACAGAAGAAATAATAATTATTCATTCCTAGAAACAACTTTCCAAAATCACTCTAAATCAGCGGTCGCCAACCGGTGGCTTACAAACCACTCATGGTCCGTGAAAAAGTTTTGATGGTCCCCGAAAATTGAGACATTATACATATTTGTATTAATATTCAGTTTCAAAAATGACGAGTAATAACACTTTTAAGCGACTTCCACCTGAAGTCGCTCCCTCACCGTTCTGCCTACCTAAAAATGTTGGAGGAAACAAAGCATGACCAGCAACTTTCATAATAATTCTAATTTATTATTGTTCAAGCACTCTAATTAACCACAAGATAAACCACAAGAGGAAGCCCTAGGAGTGATATAAAGAAAGCAATAAACCCTGAGTGAACAAGCACAAGTAAATAGATCAAATTAACCTAATCAATCTAACCTATAAATTCCTAATCCACTAATTTAGTATAGTGGTAAAACTCCGCTCTTAAATCAAGTTGCGTAAATCACTTAAATATCACCTTAGTAGCGCTGCAACGGATTCTCCGCTCCTTCTGCCTTACAATTACCAAACTCTTTTATATACTCTAACTAATCAGCATATCAAGGTTTCTTCTTGAGAGGGATAACTGGGAATTAAACACGAATGCTAGCCCAAAGATCCCCCAAAAGGATTAGTATGAAAGTCACGTAAGGACCCGTCACAACTCCCTCCAAGAAGAAAACGCGATTTATTTGAAGGTCTCAATGAGCCGATAGAAATTAAGTTGAAAAAAAATTTGCACTTAAACTATCAAGAATTCTCTAACTCGAAATTAGTATTAACTCCGACATAACAATACTCTTTACATTAAAAAAAAACACTCCAAAACTACTAACTCAATACTTTATATCACTCACAAGACCTCCACTTTTAGATTGATTGATTGAAAGATATGATGCCTCAAGTGCACCACCAGAAACACTGCACCCAGTTAAAAAGACACAAGCAAGAAAAAATTCGATATGCTATAATTTTTGATTATCCTAGGACAATAAAACTACAATAACTCGAACAAAATATAACAGTTTCACCTGCAGTTATCATTCCCGTTAAGTTAACGAAAAGTGTCTGTGACTTGTGTCCTTTACTAAAGCCACGCACATTTGAAACATTTTATTTCAGTTTGATTCGATTTTTTTCTCAAATTATCAAAGTAAAATTGAGAAGTCCTTAAAAGTTGCTAAGTATACTTTCTCCAAGTTAAATTATTCTCACGAATTACGATTTTTTTCGTGCGCAGTAAAAATAATTATAAAAAAGGATGGGGTTGTCTTCGTGACCCATCGTGACCACTGACGTTAGAATCGAGTGCGTGACTTCTCTCGGGTTAATTTTTAATTAATACTCATACATGAATTTCAACACATAACTAATATAGAGTGTAGCCGTGCCGTTGGATAAAAACAAAACAAGTTAAATTTTACACAGCTTTCGTTAAATTATATTCTTTTCTATCACATGAATATAACTAAAAATTTTTACAAAATTATCACTTCAGTACTTCTCAAACTTTCAATATTTGCGACCCTATACTCAATCATAATTTTCTTCGCGCTCCCCATACAATAACAATGTATTGAATTCAAAACTACGATACTTTCATGCTAAACCTACAACTCGACTTTAACCTTTTAAGCACCGCAGGCATATATAAAAGTTCACTCAAACAGTGCGCTGATTGCCCTGGACGTATATATATGTGTCTTTCTGAAGTACGAACTTTTCTGTGAACTGAGCTCCATAAAATTATTTCAAAGGCTTTGGAATGCAATAAAATCCCTTGAAAGTGTTTTGCAAAAGGACTGACTTATTTCAGAGGTTTTTTTTTTTTTTGTTATTTATTCCTTTTCTCTACCCCCCACCTCCCAATACACCAAATACGTTCGCCTTTTGAGTTAAACGAGGGCATTGGGGAGATAGCATAATTTTTAATCGGCATTTGAGAGATTAATTATAAACCGCACAAGTTATCAAGATAAGTGTTAATTTTTGCACATAATTTTATATATGAGAATCTCATAAAGTCAATAGTAATTAATAAATTTGTTCTTTATTTAGAGAATTGTTAAATTAATTATGAAATACATTGCGCAGTTCTTATATATTTTTAAGGGTCTTATATCAGTATAAATGTGTATTTTATTTCTTTATATGCCAGAATGAATTTTGTTTGTTTACTTTCAGTAAATTAATAATTTTTTAAAATAATCTTTTGTGTTTGACTTTTCAATATGCTAGCGCCCCCCTCGTACGGTTATCACGCCCTCCAAATATGGTTTTTTGCTCAGCTGAGATATACAAAAAATCTTTTTTTTTTTGCAATTTACGTAAAATTAACTCATTAAAAACCTATCTAACCTTCAATCTGGATTGTTTAATTTTTCAATTCACCCGTGCGAAGAACGAGTATACCAGATAATAAAAACATAAATTAAAACAAAACGGAACTTTGTTATATCTCAACCAGGCCAACTTTAGAGATAACTCACCGAATTGGCAAAACCGATTTCTCATGTGTCGTAGGCACTGAATTGGCAACAATGAGCTTCATTTCATATCTCTCCGCTTGCCACCATCCTAAGCCTAACCTTTCGTTGCTATGGTAAACTAGAATACTAAAATGGGAATATAGTATTCCCCGAATTGTTAAATAATAAAATTAATAACTACAATATGATTATATATAATAATAATTATTATATTATCATTATTATTAGATAATAAAATAATAATACTATAATATAAAATTAAAAGTAATAATTTTAAAAAATTAAATTAAATAGTAAAAACTAGTATAGGAACACAACGAACGATTTTCCTTCCTATGTATGCTGTTGGACTATATATTTTTTGGTTACTATTTTTTCTATTTTTAATTTAATTAATGAATAAATATTTGATAAAACCTTTAAACAAAATGTCCCATCTTTTAAAAAAATTTTTTTGAGCTTGAATAAATGAACAGAATGTATTTTATTAACGATTAAAAATTTTAGAGAACAATATATATATATATATATATATAAGGAGAAAGTGAACTAATAGTTGGGATTGAAAAAAGTTCCTGCTAATTAATGGTAAGACTGAAGTTTATAGAAACAAAATACACGAAAAGTTAAAATCATGTAATTTCTTGAAATCATTTTGCTAAACTGAATAACTTTTGAAAACTTTAAGAGCGAAACAGGTAAACGTACCACTTAAATAATCATATTTGTGTGTGTGTGTGCTTATTTAAGTATTTTGGCAATTGAAAATTAAAACACAACTTACCCCTGTAAATGCCTTATCGGGATCGTTGTTCGACAAAGGGGACGTGATCAAAAATTTTTCAGGGTCATTTCACACATTCATTGTCTGGTAGATTACATACGTAACTTCTTCGCTTTCTGTTGAAGAAATCAAAAAATTACAACTTTCATTATTTTAAGTACAAATGTGAAATTTGACTTAAAAATTTATTCTTTTAATAAAAATTCATAGACAGAAGATATTTAAAAAAAAAAAAAACTTATAATTAAATATGTTCGAAACTACTTATAAGATTCTTTCATTTTTGCATTTAATCTACATTGTTGAAGAATATCAAGTTAACATTGCCTCTTGCCTGCTGTAAGTTAACGCATTCAAGGCTAACATACATTTCGAAATTGATAGCTAAAAAGACAGGAGCATACAATATAATTATTTTGTAAAAAAATATCTAATTAAAATCTATAGATAAATAAAAATAATTGTACTTAACACTAGAACGTCCGTCGGTATCGATTGGATACCAGAGTTTGTTTATTTTACTCTCGTTTCCACATTTTTACAGAGAAGTTGAAAATTTTTCATGACTTTTAATCATTTTTCCCGTGAAAACAGAAAAAAAAGTTTCTGATTGATTAGCAGTGGTTTTACAACAAATGTACCTGAACGTCCATGGTGTCATTTAAACTAAAGGAAATTTATCATTATAAAAACTATACTGTTCGAATTAATTGGGTCAAACATGTTTTTCTCGTTTGAGTTGGTATGTGATTACTAGTGATGTCCCGAACCATCTCAAACCCGTTTATCTGCCTTTAGGGAAATTTTCACTACTTTGATTATAAAAATTATTTCTTTTGTATCAAGAGCTCAGTTGTGAACATTTGAATGGAGCAGGGGAATTTTTAAGCTTTTTGTATAAGACGTTACTTTTTCTTGTTCAAAGATGGATATTACCCGAGGAACCATTTTAAAAAAAAATCGCTTCAAGAACAACTTCTTATTGTGAGAAATACTATGGTAGGGGTGATCAATTAAGTGTTTCATGAACATTTCATTCCCGATCATGTTAAAAGAAAAGAAAATGTAGACGCAAATGGAAAACTACCCAAAATTGATAAAAAATTTTGAAGAACAAAAAAAAATCCCAAAAAAGATAAGCATAGACCTTTGAAGGGATTTTTAGATTATGATGTGAATGAGTTAACGCCCGGAAAAGTCTTGTAAGGTGGCCTTAAGGCAACAAAATATGAAAAAACTTTCTCAGAAAAAAGATGAAAAACCTTAGCATCAGCTAAAAATACTGAAAAGGACTGTTAACACTGGAAGAAGGTGATTTTGAGGATGAAACATTTTTTTGGCGGAAAAAAGTCAAGTGTAGTGAGACGAAGTTAAGTGTAAACTTGTTACCAGATAATATCCAACAGATTGTAAAACAAAATTCTAAACAGATTTTTTTAGTTTTTTTCACAACAAATGACCCTGGAAGCTTAAATTCTCTTAAATACATGATAAATTCTGTGAAATATATAGAAATATTAAGTAGTAGGATTGTTCAATTCATGAAAACATTTGATGGAACATTCAACATGACTTGACCACACTTTTATGTGGAAAATAAAATAAAAGTGCTCGATTGAGACTTGAAAATTCCGCAGACTTAAATCTTATTCAAAACTGATGGCATTTTCTTAAGAATCGTTTCACTAAGATGAATCGCACGACAACAGAGAAAATGATAAAAAGGGCTATACTAGTGTGTTTCCAAGAAGATGAAATCAAGAACATGTGTGCTACTCTAGAGAAGTCAATGCCAAGACGAGATGAAAAGGTCATTCCTGCTAAAGGAAGACTTACTTCGTACTAATATAAAGGTTTTTCAGTCTATTTAAGGTATGCAATAATAAAAAGTTAAGATTTTAGAAAGAAAAACACTTTTTTTCCCATTTGTCCCAATTAATTCGAACAATATTGTAGCTGTCGTTCAACAAAATATAGTTCGCTAAGTAGATATTATTAGAAAAACAAAGTTTTCCAAGTCCTATTGCACATTTATTTGACCTTAAATGAAGTGTTATTGTGTTCACAGTGGAAATGAATCAATTATACTAAAATCGTTAAGTGTTTCGTTACATGGTGTTCGAGATTTTCGAACTTAGTGTAGATCAGACACCCTGAGACGATGGCTCGTAGAAAGTGTCTAAACCCTGGTGAAATAGTTAATTTGTTGCGAGAACTTTCTGAGAATGAATTGGATAGTGATGCTAGCTGTGTCTTGCTCTAATTTGGATTCCGATGAAGACATAAGATTGAGTGAAAGCTATTACCAAGAATCTGAAGAAAGTGCAGATGTAATTGATAATATTTCAGTAAATCCTGGTATATATATCGCTAGGGGTGGTATAGAATGAATACTGCATAGTAGTAATGTTCCTGGTAGATTTGCGAGTCGAAAAGTTTTGAGACAAAGTAGTGGTCCAACAAGCTTCGAGAAACATAATGTCAACGTCAGTTTTTTTATTATATAAAGGGTCATAATATATGATAATTATATGAAATAATGTTAAAAAGTCTTGAAACTAAACCCTATTTAACAGTAGTCCTATAATTATTTAGAACGTCGAAACGACATCGGTGGACGTTTAAGGGTAATCGAAATTCCAAACGTTTTAGCGTTAAGATATTTTTGTGATCTGTTATTTAAAAAGCCATTTTTTTCACTTATTTTTATTTAATTATACTTTAAATTTTCCTCTCTCTAACGTATTTTCTTCTTAAATTTAATTCTCAATTCCTCCATTAAAATTTAAATAAATATT
Organism: Trichonephila inaurata madagascariensis; assembly: GCA_019973955.1. NCBI lineage: Eukaryota > Metazoa > Arthropoda > Arachnida > Araneae > Nephilidae > Trichonephila > Trichonephila inaurata. The sequence goes on from BMAV01001614.1 coordinate 60,947, forward strand.
TTTATCACTTACCTATTTACGCTGCAAATAGTAATAGCAGGCTGCACTATCTCATAAGGATTAGTTACGTAGACGTTTACAACAGTCGGGTAATCTAGATACATCCATAAGAAATTAAGAGTTTGATACGTGAACCCTATTAGGCACAAAATAAAGACAATGATCTTGATAATTTTTGTCACCCAACTTTTACTTGCAGCTATCTCTGGAAAGCTAGTTATAAGAGAAGTCTTTAAAATACTCTTCAAATAGGATCTGAATGATCGGTAATTCGAATAATTAATGCCAAATGTGGGCTTTTTGTTTTGGTAAGATATTTTATTTTGGGGAGGATTCACCTAGAAAAAAATGAAGAGGAATTAAAACCAAAAAGAAATTGAATTCACAGCACTTCCCTTACATAAATATTAATTTTACACAGGTTAGCTTAGCAATAAAGCCCAATTTGAACCTTAGAAAATGACTTTCAAAATGAGACAAAATTCTAAAAGTTTCAAGAAACGAAAAGACATAATGATGATGATGATGATGTCGTATCTATGACGGGACCAAATCAGACGGTACCATAGGCCCAAATGACTGTTCTGGCAATCTGTTCAGTATTATCCATGTATAGTTTGTTGACGAAAACAGGACCCCGATTTCTTGTAGAGCAGCAAGAATAGCTGGACAATCAAAAATATGAGCAGCTGTTAGCTTTATATCTAAACAGAATTATCTCATTTTCTCTACCATCCCTATCAAACTTCCCTATCCTATCCCTCTCTTCTACCATCCCTATCAAACTTCATTCTTCAGTTATGACCTTTTCTTATATTAGCAAAAGTCTCTGTTATAAGGCGGTCTCCACTTATATTAGATTTGATGCTTTACAAGGATTGACTTCTTTCTCAATTTGAAATTTGTGACACCATTTACGTCTAATAAAGTAACGTTGACAAAGTTGTTATTATTAAGATTTCTATAGCTTCTTTCTCGCCAGTTTATCTGCATTTTCAATGCCTGTAATGTCAACATGTGCAGTAACCATTGGAGGAAGCTGACTTTATCTAACTCCTGTAATCTAAACAAGCGAGACATAATCTGAAATGAAATCGCAGTTATTGTCTGTGTCAGCCCGAGGGAAGAATTACATGATAAAACATATTGCAAAAGGGTACAAAAAGAATGTGTAATCTTTTACAGAGCGATTGCTGAGCAGGCCTTTAAGTAAGGCCTTAAGTCTGTAACTGGCTATCTCACAGGATTTCTCTCTTAAAACTAATTTACCTTCCCCCACTTAAGGGTATAGAAAGTTTTTAACTGTCCCCTTCTTACGTAAGAAACTTTATATACAGATTAAGAGGAGCTAGATATAACAATATCATACTTTATCATACTGTATTGCTTTCATTCAGTTATTTAAAGAAATATCTTTCAAGTTTACTCCAAGACCCTGCCGAAGTTGTTCAAGATTGAAGCGGGACCTGCATCCCATCTGGTTATATGAGATAAGTAAAGATTGATCTTTTGCTCAAAAACTTAAATTCATTGTACAATAAGAATTGTTGTATTCATTGTACCTTTAAGATATGGGCATGGCATGTCAAAATAGCAAGACAGTCAGAAAAATCAAATAGACAAGCACATTTCAACGAGCTGTCTCATTCCTGGTTTTCTTTTTTTAAAAAGTGTAGAAAATTGTTATATAGGATACGTTTGTCTCATTAAACAGATTCTAAAATTAAATTTTCTTGAAGCAATAAATGATATGAAATTAGCACAATAAGTAAATTGAATAAAACTGCCACTATTTTATTTAACTGACATTTATTGATTTTTATATGTGGTACAATTTATACCTTTTCTGAAACGCAATCATTTATTGAAAGGTGGGGCCTACCGGTGTCCTCCGCTTCCATAATATGGCCCTTGAGCTAACAGAATTGCCTTCCCCTGGTACATTTAATTAGTAAAATGGCTTCTATTGGGTGTAAGGGAAAAATCTATCGAGTTTTTTTTTAAAGAAAGAAAGCACGCACATGTTCTCTTTTGTATTTAAAATATAATCTAAAATATAATATCCTTTGTTAGTTGCAACTGTGCCAGTGTTCTGGCAGCTTATCTAACCTCCTAGAAAAGCAGCCCCTGTTTTGGAGATAAAGTATTCTTTCACTGCCATTTGCTACGTGTAGTTTAGTGTTGTAGTGATGAAGAATCCCACCCTTTCTGTTGGCCAAAGATGGACGTTTATATTGATTTATTTGCTCAAAACATCAAGTTGTGAACAGGAACGACCATTTCATTTTCTTTTAGCAACTCATAGTGCAATGTACCATACTGTCTCGCCAACAACACAAAATAACCTTCTTCTGATGAACTCCAACTTTGAATATGGATGGTGGTGTCTTTTTGTAAACGTAAGTTTTTTTTCTATCAGCGTGTTTGTACACTATCCCCTTTTCATCTCTAGTCACCAAGTGGTCCAAAAACGGTTTCTTTTTGTGACGAGCAAGATCTGAAGAACTTATCGGAAATTCTACCCATTAAACTTGCTTTGCTTATTTTGTGTCACGAAACCACGCCTTTTGATGAATTCCAAACTTGAAGCCCATTTCTGTGGAAGTTAACATGGATTTGTTTTGATCATTATGCGTAGCACTTCGTCACTGACATTTGATGGCCCTCCTGACCTGAGTTTATCTTTCAAAAAAAATTGCGTGAGTGAAATTTCACAAGCCATCTTTGACATGTTTGAGCTGTTATTGCTTCCTCTCCAAACACGTCACACAAGTTGTTTTTTAATCCATCGTGTTATTTCTTTTTTGGAACAACAAACATACAATGTCAAACGTACTTTTCTTCACTCATGTTGATAGTTGTGCAAGTTTTAAAAAAAACTCACTAAAATTTAAAAAAATATGTATAAATCATCAATAGTATACTGATCTACTTGTTTAAACTAGTTTCATATGGATAAAAATTCTTGCTAAGAATCGTCAGCACATAAAATTGCATGTGTCCAAAAACTACAGAACTTTCCCTTATTCCCAACACATTTACTTCCACATTGGGTCCCGAGTCCAAATCTTTTGAGTTCAGGATGCTCAAAGATTTGCAGACTTCACAGGGGTTTTATCACATCTCTACGAGTATTTTGATGTGACATGAGTTTCATTGGCAACACTGCTTGGAGTTAATTTCTTCAGTACTTTTGCATTCAGAAAATCAGAACTCCGTTAAATGTATTAAGAAGTGTCTTTTACCCGTCAAAACCTATTGGCGAGGTTATTTGACCGGTACGCATAACTATTAATTCATTTGGGTGATTATGAAAGTGTGATTTGAAAACCAACCTAGATCTATACCTGAACAGATCGTTTGTTTATCCCTCACTTCGAAGCAATACCAGAGTTATTGCCAACGTTACTCGTTATTTGGCATCCAGTGTTAAGTGGCGAGGATGACACTTTAGCTGTCACTCTATCACCAAACTTTCACACCATGCCAGCATTCGGATTGTAAGAATCAATCAGATTTAACGTGATTTAGCCGCTCTATACGATGATTCTTTAGCAACACCAAGACCCGAGCCCACGACCTGACAGAAACACTTGCACACAAAATCGAAATTATGATCCCATGGCTACTATGGCCATTCCGTACCTCAACTAGAAGGTATTTTTCATATGAAAGAGGTATATCTGCTAAAAAATCAAGTATTTGATCCAGAGCAATTACCTGTGTCTATCGCCTAAGGAAAAGAATACAGTTTGTACAGATATGAGCTCCCTTTTATAACCTAGAGAGTATCCTTTTTCAATTCCTATACTATTAGTTCACTCTCTCCGTATATATATTTATTTATATATACATATCCTTGTTCAAATTTTCAATCGTTTATAAAATACTTTCTATTCATCCATTCTTCAAATACATTTTTTAAACTTGTAGTGGATGACATTTGATCTTCCTACAGTTTTTTCAAGTATTAATTCCTTAATTCAATTAAAAAATAAGTAATATAAAAAAAATTTAAGTCAATTCCTACTTAGATCAACAAAGAAAAATTTTATTTTTCTTATTAAATAGTTACAATTAATATAAAAATATGTATATACATATGACAGAATCACAACATTAAGCGGTAATTATTTTTATTATTATCATTAAAGTATCATCCAAAACACACAATCGTGTATATAAAATTTCAGTTCAACTGAATGCTTTAAAACGTGAGAAAAAATCTTTAAAGTTTTTACCCAAGTCGCTAAAAATGAAACCAACGTGGGTGTATCTGTAATTCTTTAAAAAATTAGTTTCAGTCAATTAATTTTAATTAAGTTATAATATTTTTACCCAAAACAATAGTGTGTAGAAAATTTCAGCTCAAATGAGTGCTTTAAAACGTGAGAAAAAAAACCCTTTTTCAAGTTTTGACACAAGTCGCCAAAAATGATGCCAACATGGCTGTATTTGTAATTCTTTAAATAATTAGTTTTAATCAACTAACTTTTATTAATCATAATTAAATTACTGTATTGTCATCCAAAATAATCATGTATATAAAATTTCAACTCGATTGAGAGCTTTAAAATGCATTTTATTAACGATTGAAAATTCCACCAAGATAAATAAATATATAGAGAGTGTGAGCTAATAGTAGGAATTGAATGAATAAATAGTAACAAACAAAATAATATTCTAACAGCATATATAGAAAGGAAAATCGTTCCTTGTGTCCCTGTAGCACAATGGATAGTTCGTTGACTAATCCCAAAATTCGTGGGTTTTAATCCCACCTGGGATGGCTTAATTTTGAGAATGTGATTTATTTTTTTACTATACTGTTTTATTAGAATAGTTAATATTTTTCGTTTAATGTTCTAATGACTACTTTAGCTTAAGGCTATGCCGCGTTTATTATTTTATGCACTACCTGTGAAAGTGAGTTATGGTTTTCAATTGTTAATTATTGATTGTTTGATGTGAATGTTGATTGTTTAGATGTTTGTTTAAATGTTGTAATTACTTTATGGTGTTTTTGTATAAGGCTGTGACACATTTGTTTTATTCGCGTTTGATACGGGTTTTCAATATTAATTTTGATTGTTTAGGTGTTTGTTTTAATGTTATTGCTATTTTGGTTTCATCGCTGTTCCAGTTAAATCAATTTTTTTACAGTAATTCTAAATTAAATTAGTTTAATATGCCTTTTAATTGTTAATGGTGATTGCTTTAATGTTGTAATTGCTACTTTAGCTTAAGGCTAAAAAATTATTAAAAAAATAGTTTTAAATGTCAAAAAAAATAAAATTAACAGACACTTTTATCAATGCACATATGAGCATTAGCATTTTTTGATTCTGAAAAATATGAACTATTTCTTGAAACTGCAATCGAAAAATCAATTTCTTTTCTAAAATGTATGATGTGCTGATACCTTTAAAAAAATTTTAAAATGTAGGCATTAATAATACAATATAAATGTATACATAATGAGCTATTTAAACAGTTTTTTATGTAAACACTTATTTTGCATACTGTGGAGTGACACTTGGAACAGGGTTCTCGCCCCTCACTCTAGAAGCTATGCTTTAAATATAATTTTTAATGCACAGACTAATGGTTCCACACGCATTAATTTTTTTTTAAAAAAAGGGGTAGTTAAAAATGTTAAAAAAAATTAAATAAATGATCACTTTTATCAATTTCATGTCACGTTTTACGTATATTTTATCGATGCACATGAGTCAGCATTTTTTGATTCTTGAAAATATGCACTATTTCTTAAAACTGCAATAGCCCGTGCTACTTCAAAGAAATTTCGAAAAAGTATATTTTACCGAAGTTTTTACTTATAAAAGTAGAGAAAGCCCGTACAACGCCGGGCCACACAACTAGTATTTTATAAAAAATTTTCCTTTTTATCTCAAGTGTCTTGTGCATTTCTCAATTTCAATTTATTCTTTTTCAACACACTCTTTTCTTCTATATACTTTAATCTCTTTTACCCTTTAATCTAATCTTTACGAAAGATTTATGTGGCCGCATCCTGCACTGTCGAGCCGTGGGCCCGTAGGAAGATTCAAACCGGGCACCTTACGTTCTGAACGCCAGTACTTTATCGATCACGCCAAAACGATCGTCTTCGCGTGATGTCTAAGTACAGGTTTATTTAGATACCGCTACAGGCTCAAGTCCTGATGCTACCGAAAATCTGCCATGCATAGGAACTGTTTTGTCGTGACTTAAAATCATCACGTTGACGTGTTGTTGAAGTTGGGAGAGTGGAGTGTCAGCTCAGGTGTCATCCTCGTCCCATGACCGTGGTTCAAAATTGTGATGTCCATTAATGCTCTTCGTTTTGCTTTAAAGTGCTGCGTTAGTAAAACTCATTCACTCACGATACAAAATTTGTAAAAAATAATTTTTAGCCAATGTTACAACGAGAACCGTTATTTTTGTATTAGCACTTCGTTATATAAAATAGCGAAAATTGTTATATACATTACACACAACATGTTTAATCTTATAAGCCTGCAAAGGTTATGGTTGCACAATTTTGTTTTATGCCTATTGTTCACAGAATAAAAACGATATTTGCCAAAGATTCTATTGAAATTCTAAGTACTGAGTGCTAAAGTAATTGTTCTGCATTTCTGTATAGGAGGTTTTTGAAATTATATTTACCCAAGACATAATAATGCCACTTATTATGAAAAGCGTTGGAGAGAAGTATCAAATTATTTTAAGCGGTGTGGAGTCTGCCATGAAAGTTTTTAATATTAAATCTTACCAAGTATGGGGTTTATGTATATCTCTCCCCCCCTCTGTGCCCAATCAAGCTTCCTTATACGTGATTAATGGGCTTAATTCATGAAGGTCACGTGATAAATACAATCACGTGACCTCTATCAAATACCAAACAGGTGTTAGACAAGTACGTATTGTTCTACTAGTAAATTTAGATAAAATTATAAATTCGTTGTATGAGTAAAGAAACTCAAATATTAAGATTCATCAAATATTTTTCAAATTTAAAAAAAAATTCTTTTATTATACACGTACTTTTAAGTCAAATGCATTTTGTTTACCAATTTGAGTTACTACTGTTGACAAACTTGTACTTTATAAAAGAAAGTTTCTGCAAGTGATTACAGTGAAGTGCATGGTTGGAAACACGTGATTGCATTTTATCATGTGACTATGATGTCATATGAATTTATAAACTGATTGGCTGGAAATACGTAATTGCAGTTATCGTGTGGCTATGCTGTCACATGAAACTTGCCCATTATTACTAAAGAGTCTTCACTTCAATTACTGAACGTTATACATTTTTGCCAAATTGAAAATTGTTTTAAATTCTAAATAGGTTTTAAAGGTTTTATAAAGTTAAATATAGTATTAAATTTTATCACTTATTTTTGTAACAATATATACTTATGTTATCAATATATAAAAAAACAATGGTTAAAATTTTTTTTAAGAATATTGTAATGAGATTTTTTTTCCTTACCTTGGAATAATTGCTATTTCTCCTTTTATTAACATTTCTACGAATGTATGTCCATTCAAAATCATCCATGACAGCTTAAGAATATGAACCAATAAATGCATACAAATAAACGATTCAGAAACTTTGAAACAATAATACATAATTCCAATAAAACTAATTTCAAAGACAAAAATTGACAGTTATGCAATTTAATCGTGTCTGTATGACAACTCCTGTGCAAGCAGAGAGCATTGAAAATCCTTTACAGCAAAAGTGACAGAAGTGTATATCTACATGAATTTCATGGAAGAAATTATTTAATTTCTATTAATGTATAACTTTATTCAATGAACTTTTATCAATAATGTGTATGGTGAGGGTTACTCCCTATCCACCTTGTGACGAGGTTTTATCACGCCTTTCACTAATCCTCTTGGGGGAATCTTTGGGGCCAGAATGGCATTTCATTCCAACCAATTCAAGAAGAAAACGCGATATGCAGATTAGAGAATGATTATATATTGGAGCTTTTTGGCATTCGCGAAGAAAGTCTTAGAGAAGTCGGCTGGAGGCCAAAGAGTATTATAGGAGCCATATAGAAGTCAGTTAGAAACCAGAAAGTTGCATAATCGCCGGATCAAGACAGATAATAATATATAGAAGATATGAAGCTTGGTGGCTGATCGCAGTGTTATATCGGTAAGTGATATATTATTAAACTTTAATTATAGAGCAGACTCTAGTTAGTTAAGGAATCGGCTATAGATAAAGAGATTCGTAGGTTAATTTATTATAGAGATAGTGAGTAGGATTTAATGCGCTATTCGCTAAGAATTGTTAATTTTCCTCTAAGACTTGTGTTGCATTGCTTAATACATATTGAGAGAATAATAAACTAGTTTTATTATGGAAGGTTCGAGTGGTCAATCTTTTATCTATCTTTTTAGGTCACGTGGAGGAAGAGATGATACCCTCATCCCGGGGGGTACCACAACGTAACGGTGGACCAACCCCCGATAACAACTGTTCATACTCATTGCTCAAATTGTAAAACTGTAATTTACATGCATTATGCAGTTCTATTCTTTTTCAATATATTGTAAGCAGGAGAAAAGTAAATTTTAAGTCTCCATCCCCGCATTTCAATTTGTACTTCAATTTAGTGCCTCTTCAAAAATAATGTTCCTAATCCCCCTCCCCTTTTCCTCTAAATTGCACTAATATCTTATTCCGTCTTTGCTTCTGCACCTTGACTCAGCCACATAAGTAAATATGGTTCCCTTCGATGTTACACATAAACCGTCTTTTTCAAAACTCTGTCCCTGTGGTTTATTGATAGTCATGGCAAATGCCAATCTTACAGGGAATTGTGTAAGTTTCAGTACGAATGGCATACCCAAGTCACCTCGAGTGTCCAGTGAGATCCTTGGTATACATACAATATATTTCACCTTTCTTATCTCCTGATAAAACTTCACACTGAAGTATATTCATCTGAATATATTTTTCACTACCAATCTTGTGCAATTACACAATCCATCAGTAAGACATAAATTTCTTAACAGCATGACGATACAGCATAATTTCATATTCAGTTAAGCAGATGGCATTTCCGATGGAGTTAGCGATGATTTGGCTGCAAAATTTCATAATTGGGTTTAAAATTTGCAATACATCGTAACATTTAACTATTTTTACACGTTTATGCTAAGCCTTATCATTATCATTAATTTAAATTTATACAAACTATATTTTTGCTCCATTCTGTTGTAAAGATTAAGTTGTTTTTATTAACTATACCTTATGCATATAAATAAATTTATTACAGCATCACTTCCACCTCCATCACTGGCGTAGCTAGTTCTGAGGGGGCCCTGTATCGATATTCCTCCAGGGGTCCTTTTTACATATGAGAACCCTGTTAGTTGAACTGTTAGTTACACATGTTTGGGCCCCTGTAGCTTGGAGGCCTCGTATCATTGATACGGCGGTAGCTACGCCCTGACATCCATGCCTCAGCATGGAATTGGAGGCGTTCTTGTATGAAGGTGTAAATCGGCTTCAGGATTAGGTAATTTAGTATTTTTTCTATGGTATTGTGAATCATTAGCCCTATTTAAATATTTTTAAAAACTGAAATTATCCGCCCGAAATTTGGCTATTGAAGACAACTTCATTTGTTAACATAATAATGACGCCAAGGGCACTACTATCAATGTACACCACTGATGTCTCAAAAACCGACCCCAAATTATGAAAACATCTCCTAAATCACCTGATTAAAGCCCAGTAGAACATATTTGGTGAGAGTTTAATTTTTTTAAAAAAAGAAAGAAAACAGGACATATAAAAACACAAACTGTGAAGTAAAAACAATAATCATAGAAGAATGGAGGAACATCGATGTATAAATTACAAAAAAAGATGATGAAATCCGTACTAAGACGTTTCAAAGTTATTGTGGACGCTAAAAGATATCTTAGAACTAAATATCTAGAGAAACAAATACAATATTTAAAGCTATGTTGAAATTTTTTTTAAGTGTACGAAGACTTTAGTGGCATGATTTTTAGTAGTTCTTTTATTATTATTTGTTTCTTAATATAATAACTGTACTATATTCCAAAAATTTATTATGTTATTCTATTAAGAGAAAGTTGGATATCATAAAAAATTACAATTCTGATGCATCAATTTTTATTAGTCGAAAACACTTACTTTTATAGAAAATTGCAAGTGTAAAAACACTTTTAAGGGCCACTGTATGTTTCATTTGATAAAAGACTTTCACGACGAAAAAAAAATTTTTAAAGTCCATTTTTAAAACGTATTATATATTTGCTTTTTTTTAAAATACATTTTTTAAAACCTATGACAAATTTAAATTATTATTACGTACTTCTAGATTTTTAAGAAAAGGAAATATTCCTACAGAAATAATGTATCGAATAAAACTTCTGATATCATAATAATGAATAACGAACCAAATAAAACAATACAGACAATTCATTTACTTTAGAACTTGAAGAAGTTCATAGAATATATGTATTGTACAAGAATATATATATATTATATAAAAAATTTTTTATAGAAAACAAAATATATATAATTTTTTTTTAAAAAAAAAAAAGGTTTGTACTTACTCTAGAGAAATGTAAGAGCTTAAATGTGTGAAAATTTTCGAGTAACACTCTTTTGTTTCCAAAATTTTCTCCAAAAAGTAATAAAAACAACAACAAAATGACGTGCAATTCACCGACAAAAACAAAAGCAATTAAACTTATATATATAAATTTGATGAAATTTACTATTACGAAACCAGAGTTTATTTTTACTGTTTGTTTGAACATTACGTCAAAATCAACGACTTTTTCTCATAAATAATTAGTTGCCAAAATCACGATCTTAAAAATGCACTGAGCAACAAAAGGTGTCGAAAACTCTAAAACGATAATGAAAACAAACTGGACACAGTAGTCTATAATCAATTAATTAAACATTTATGAGCTTTCACTTTACATGAAGGTTAGGCTCCAGATTTTATGCAATTTGAGGAAAAATTTCCGTCATTACGTGTGAGAATACTAAATGGTTGATACATAAAAAAGTTAAAGAACGATGCAATATTTTTGCTGAATTTCATTCGTAGTACTTTCACGCCAAACGATATAAAGCACAAAAATGTTATTGTGTTTCAATAACTACGAAAAAATAGAAAATTCAAATAAAATGCATTTTCGCCAGCTTCGAAAATTGACATGATTTTTAAAGCTCTGAAATTTGCGTGATATTTCAAAGTATAGTTTAAATTAGTATAAAACTATTTATGAATATTAATGGGAAATTTAGAGATATTTAAATATTTATTTTCTAATTTTTAATGTGATCAGTTTAATATATCTGCGTAATATAAACCTTGCAGTTAATAATATTATTCTACAATCAGTTCGTGGCAAAATGCTGAAAAAAAAGCGTTATTTAAAATTGTTTAAAGGTGTCTTAAAAAGAGCGGATTTTGGGCATAGTTAAAAAAAGGCTGTACTTAGAAATCCCCATACCATAAAATATTACCAAAAAAAGAAACCCGTAATGTAATTTTTTTTTAACTTTTTTACCTTGTGGGAGCTTTCAGGAAGATTAAAATACAGCAAATAAATCACGATAGTGACTCATTTGCGAATTAGAACAGCGAAATAGCAAACATCAAATTTATGTATTATATTAGCCGTTACCCATCCACTTTTCTAGGTATTTAATGTTGGATGGCTATATATTGTTTTAAAGCTATTGAGATTTCTAAATCCTAGAGTTCAGAGCTTTGGATTTTGTTCAAAAACGTTCTCACAGACATCACCTCTTGATCTAAAATGGAAGTTCATCTGTTTCGGAGTCGACTTTCACAAAACTCACGTTCTCAACGAATACATACTCAACAAAAAAAAAACATACTTCCCAAATTTCAAGTCTGTAGGTCGAATAGAAACTGGAATTTTGGTAAAAAGGGTGTCACGAAACTTAACTATGAGCGGGTATAAGGTGAAAGGTTGGATCATATCTGTTCTGGGAAAAATAAAAACTCCCTAGTAATTGGTTAAATGAGAACAATCCCATTTTTAGAAATCTGGAAAATTGGATCCTCCATCACATCAGTAGCTTCTGTGACCACAAATTTCCCGATTTTGTGATAATATTTTTCACTAACGTCATTTTACACACACACACACACATAGCCGTTCTATTAATCACAGTTGGTTTAGTTAAAATTAACATTGTTTCAAGAAAGAAAAATTTCCAAAATATCTCTTGATTTGTTTTCAGTAAACGTTAATTGCATGGATTTAGGGTTTGCAGCCCCGGGATCTAATCCCGTGATTAAAATATTTAATCCCAGGATTTAATTTTTGTTTGAATTATATTTAAATTTTTTTTTCTCATCAAATTTTCTAAATTTTTTTAGAAACTTTATATTTTGTTTTCGAAATATGTACGTAGAATTTTTTTTTGTGCAATTATAAGTGCTATAAGTAAATATATATATATATATGCATCTCTCCTTTCTCGTATGGAAGAAAGTCGCACAGATCTAAATGACTCTCAGCAACACTTACACAACGTTATAAGCAACGTCTTCAGAACAGATTTTGTCACAGTTACTTCTTCAATTAAATGCTATTAATTAACAGCGAAACTACTTAGAAGACTTTTGAGACACTTAAAATCCCATTGCATTACTAATAGCTCATGCAACTGGATCCTCTATTTCAAATAAGATAACACTTGAAATTGATTCACATTCTGATAATCAATAACTGAATCAATTTGTACACAAAAACCATTGAGTGTAGCAGAAGAACTAGATAAAGTTATTAAAGAGGGATATGCGCACCAATGCACCCTATTCGATTTGAGACCCTGTCATCAAAAATTTAAAAATAAATGTCACTTTTTGAAAATGGAAGGTGACATGATGACTATCTGAAAAGAGCATACTCCTATTTAATGATGATAAAGCCTACTAGATTAAAGTGCGAACGAAAATTTTCTTCGGCAGGACAATTTGAAACAAAAACAAGTAATATAAAAAAAAATTAAGTCAATTCGGGCGTACTTAGATCAACAAAGATAAATTTTATTTTTTAGCTACTTTTTATTAAATAGTTATAATTAACATAAATATGTACATACATATGACAGAATCACAATATTAAGTGGCAATTAATTGTTATTAATTATCATTAAAGTATTGTATTGTCATCCAAAACAATCGTGTATATAAAATTTCAGTTCAACTGAATGCTTTAAAACGTGAGAAAAAAAATCTTTTAAAGTTTTGACCCAAGTCGCTAAAAATAAAGCCAATGTGGCTGTATCTGTGTATTTCTTTAAATAATTAGTTTCAGTAAATTAATTTTAATTAATTACAATTAAAATATCGTATTGTTTCTCAAATCAGTTCAACTGAATGCCTTAAAACGTGAGAAAAAACCTTTCCAAATTTTGACACAAGTCGCCAAAAATAATGCCAACGTGGTTGTATTTGTAATTCTTCAAATAATTAGTTTTAATCAGTTAATTTTTATTAATTATAATCAAATTATATTGTATTGTTGTTCAAAATAATCATGTATATAAAATTTCAACTCAATTGAGCGTTTAAAATGTATTTTATTAACGATTGAAAATTCCACGAAGATAAATAAATAAATATAGAGAGAGTATGAGCTAATAGTGTAGGAATATAATAAGAAGCTGTTTAAACCATGAAACGCTGGACGAGATATGTTTTTTAAAAACTTATTACAAA
>BMAV01001614.1:83323-122294 GCA_019973955.1 Trichonephila inaurata madagascariensis
ATTTAATTTTACAAAGCTTTCATAATTAGTTATTGTTGAATAAGATTTGTTTCATTAGATAAACATAAGCAAGCACTATTAATTGCAATGATTTATATAGAGGTTTTACTTTAGTAAAGTTGAAATCAAAACATTATTAAATAAGTTTTGTGTGTTGTCCAAATATCTTTATATATTTCACTACATTATATAACAAAGTATTTGAATTGGTGGACATATAAATTATAGTTTTAAAAAATATCACTCTTTTATAGTTAATCGAACTAAGCTGTAACTTAATCTTTTAGTCCCCAAATCTGAAATAAGGCGCCAGATGCGGGATGGGATCTGAAAAAGGGGAAATCTTTAAACCTGATTAGGACAATGGACCAAAAATTTTTAATTGTCCTCGGTCCTGGACAAGTGAGCAAAATTTCAAATTAATCTGACCTTTTAAAGTGAGTAAAAATTGAGTTCAAAGATTCTGTTACATACAAGTGAAGCTTATAAAAGGGTGTTAAAATTTCATCAATTGACCAGCCATTTATAAAAATCTGCACAGGAAAAATTGAGTCTTAATATAGAAAACAACTTTTGTAATATATTCATTCAAAGTAAAGCTTCTAACATTTTACAAAACAAAGCTTCAAGACAATTTGAATAGAAATATTTAAGTGATCTTGTCAAAATCCTTATAAGATTTTGTATTGAAATTCCCAGTAAAAACCAGTGTATAACACGAACATTTAAGACAAAAAAAAAATAAGATCAAAATTTACGGGTGTGTGTTATATGAGGGGTATAAATATATACCTTTAAGGATAGAAAAAATTTAATTCCTTCATATATTGAAATACTGTTTATTTAAAAGAAATGACATACCTTATCAATTTACAGTCATAGTTCCAGAAGTATCTATGCTTTTTCAAAAGCCTTAGATACCTTGAATAAATTACTTTAAAAGATAAGAACATAGCATAAGTACATTTCAAGTTTCTTTGTAAAAAGGAGGAGCGGGTTATACGGCGAAGATACCTAAAAATTAAAAAATGCAGCTTGAAAGTATAGGTGTGTTATATGCTAGATTTTAGTGATTATGAGAAACCGATGTTCTTATCTTACAAATTCTGTTTTTCATGCTTTCACTTAAACTCATACACTTCATCATTTATTAGTTAGATATCAATTTGTATATTTCTTATGTGCATATTTAATCTAATGGAACATTACTTGCTCACTAATCGAGGTATATTATATATAATGAATTTTAAAAAGATTTTTGAAAAATGTTACATACAAATGTTAACAGATAAACAACAAGAATTATGTAAATTTCTATATATCAGTATATGTTACCAGAATACATGAGTGACTTTTCCCCCATTTGTTTTTAATTTTGTGCTTCAAGCCAATAAGTTATTCATAATATTGTTTTTAAACTTGAAATAAACATTGTTTTTTTAAAATACCCTAATACTCAAATTCAAAATATTGCACAATGATTACCTCTAGCTATAGCAGCAATATTAAGCAAATATACAATTATTATTGTGTTCAAAAATGTATAGAACTTTCATCACTCCATAATGAAAAAATCGTCACCTTATGAATAGAATTCTACGTAAAGAATCAACTTCTGTATCAAATCATAATTTTGATTTACTTTCCCCCCTTCCAATGTTTTCATGTTCATATATTTTTTTATTTTTAAATAAGTCAAATTTGAAATGGCATTCTGTAGTAATTACTTGACAAAATAAGTTTCAATAATATATATACGGATAGATTTAGTTGAACATGCGATAAAATATTTGTTGAAACAATGTTATACAAAAATATAATTACCATACTAAATAGAAATGCTGATTTTATAAATAAACAACAAATAATAAGAAAAACAACTTTATTTACAATCACAATTGAAACAAAAAAAAAAAAAAATACAGTCACATGGCGAACTGATGGAAATTATTTAACTAGATTAGAATAAGACTTTTGGCAAATTTCAAAATCATGATTACATACATTACAGTAAAATTGAATACCAAGTTTTCACAATTTTCAATATTCACAATATTAAACAAAAATAAAAGAGTACTTAATTCTGTTCAGTTTCAGAACAAAATACAACATTCCAGAGAAGCAGTTTTCAAATATTAATAGATTAAATATGAATACATTAATTATAAAAAAATTATGATAGTTAGTAAAACATGTTTCTACATAAATGGAAGTTATGCAATGGAAAATTTATATCATGGAAGATCTCAAACAATATTTATGCACTAAAATTTTCATATTCTTGGAAAAAAATAGGTATTAAAATATTTAAATTTATTACGCTGCATATATATCAATTTAAGATAAGGCAAAAAATTAATAAATAATTACGAGAACTCAAATAAAAAATAAAAAGTAGCAATAATAAAATTACAAACTTTAATTCATATCAATACATAATAAATTATAAAACATTTTACTGGAAATTTTTGAAAAAGTACACCTGAAAAGACTTGTTCTCTTTTATAAATTAAAATTTTTTACTATTGTATATTAAGTAATGTTCATTCCGACTCATTTTCCAATTAAGACAAAAATTAGTTCAAATGCCCCAGCAGAGAAGCAGAGTTTCAATGAAACATTCTACAACCACAGATTGAATTAAAGGCTAAAAAATTGAAAAAATAGAAGAAAATAACCACATTATTGCACAACTGAAGCTTACACACATTAAAAAAGATTTAATACCACATCCAATATTTGTTAATAGTTTAGTGCACATAATAAAAAGTATTCAACACGAATAATACACTTTTAATTACAAAATTTATCACCGTTTTTTTTAAAACACAATGTAATATATAAAATTAAATTAATAGATATGTGATTGAGTGCACAAGAATATTTTAGATCATATATATCTTCATTAATGCAGCATATATACATATAAATACCATCCTAAGTTTTAAGTACTAAGAGATTTTTAGTCAACTCACCGAAACCACCCCCTAATAGTTGAAACAAGAATGTCAACATAAAAATCATGTCATATTGAACATATATTAAGGTTCATTATCCTCATATATTCTAATTGAATAATTTATTCAAATATCAAACAAAATTCAAAAGTTTCTAACACTCTGTCAGGCATAATGTACTTCAGAACATCTTTTAAAAAACTTCTTTCTCAGGAATATTTAACACTAAACCTACCGATACTTTATTTACACCTATTTCTACCAATGTTGGTCAAATGACCATTTCTCAAATAAATGTTAATTGTTTTCCTGTTGATTAAAAACAATACAGAATTTGTCACAGGCAAAAAAAAGCACAAAATAAATGTCAAGTAGTAATTGGAAAACCTTTATATTTTTGACCAAAACATTCCATCAATTGAAGTTTCAATATATTCTGATCATTCATTTTCTCTTTACATTCATCTCAGGAACTAGTGAACAATCTCATTCTTTTATTGTTCCCTATGTGTATTCCTAATTTTCTCTTCTTCATTATTCATAGTGAATTACTCAGAGTCAGTATATAATAGGTCACATACTATCCTCACCCTCAGAATATTTTTCAGAATACGTAATTTATGTATTCCAACAATTTCCTTTAAATTCACATTTTAGAGGTAAATTTTAAAATTTGTATCTGAATACTCCAGAAATAATAAAATACAAAAATTACTACTAAACTATTTTTATTTAATTATTACTCAAAGTTTTAGCTTATTATTACCAAAAATAGAACTCATCAAGTCGCAATTATGTGTAATGATCATTATATTTTGCCACATGGGTTACTATCAGCCAGCACTCTGTACACTGCATATAATATATATAAAAACTGCAAATAAACACGACTCTCTTAGAAAAGTTGGAAGTTTGATATTTCAATGCACAGATAACTTCATAAAATTTCATATATTCTACAGCAGTTAAGAGACTGCTTATGATAGATTACATGTGATTTTCAGGAAAAATGGAAGAGATTGAAAAATTAAGTAGCTCTATATCAAGGGTCGACAACCTTGTAGTTGTGGTGTGGCAAATGAATCATCAATTTCTATCCACTCAAAAATTGACACATTTGTAGAATGATACTCAGAATTTTAGCCAGATTGCCAATAACTATTCAATATTATAAAGAAAGTTGTGCAGTAAGTTTAAGAAAAATTAAAACCTTGAGTTTAATTACTTTGATTGGAATCTCAAAAAACTGGTAGGTTTAGTGTTAAGCATTACCCAATCATATATACATACATCATACTTTAGTTTGTAAGACACACTTTTTTGTCTCAGAAACTGGTCTTGGAAAACAGTACATTTTACATAATGAATATATATGAATTGCTATGCTTAATTTCATTATCCCACCACAAGGGGGTTATGAATTTAACTGGAGCTTAGTCCTTCAGTAAAATTGAAACTTTTGTTTTTATCCACCAAGCTTCCTTTTTTTTTACCTACACAATATCCATTCTCCAGCATAAATCTACTAAATATGTAAGCTGCACTCTAGACTGCAAAAGACGTATATGTTTTCTACATGCAATGTGTTAAATTTTGGTGATTATCTTGTTAAAGGGAGTGTCTTACATACAGTATACACAAAGAGCCCTTTAAAGCACAAAGAGTTACTTATAGTTTGGATGGAGAGAGTTCTTTTTAAGAATCCCTATGATTAGAAAAAGTATATTCAGACAAACTGGACCAAATCATTGATTAATTAAGGGAAAAAAAGTCTGATTTCGAGGATAAACTACTCCTTTAAATGACAACAGCAGTACAAGTAAGCCTGACAGATTGTTAAAAAAAAAGTATTAATGCAAACATCCATTTTAATGGAGTAAATTTCTAAAATAATTAATGATTTTATTACAAAATGAAGATAGTAGTAAACAGCCATGTTGCTTAGTCCAGCAAGTTATGCCATACTCACTTTTAAAAAATATTACACAACAATAAACAATAAGTAACAGATTACAAGACACAGCATGGAGATACACCACAATCTTTTATTTATTCAATGAAACTTTCTTTAAAAATGAGCGAAATAGATGATGAAATGATTTATTACAACTACTGTATTAATGATTTGGCCTCTGAGAACTATGAAATTCATAGTAGATTGACTTTGATTATATTGGAACAACTGAGGCATCACAATAACTATACAGTATGCTTAGTAAATGACAAAACAGTCAATGCTTATTCCAGACAATGGTGGAAATTTCATACAAGAAATGGGAGAATAGAAAACTAAAGTGTAGAGCAAGTAAAGTTGGACACTTTAACATAAATTCATAGCAATATATATACAAAGCCACACACACACAAAAAGAATTTAAGAAAGTTAATTATTTTCCAATAAGCAATGACCAGGCAAGTGTAAATAACAAAGCATAAGTAATAATAGAAGTAATTTCAATACTGTTTAATATTCAGCAGTAACCTTATCTTTAATTACTTAATTCAGTTTTTAAAATAAAATCTTGGTTTTTATTTTTCTTTTAAAGGCAATATAATAGTACGTAGGTTTCAGTCCAAACAATCTTGGAATAAACTATCCTTTTCCTTTTTTACAAAAGCCGATTAATTTAAAAAAAAATAAATTCTATGACATTTCTTCAAGAACATGCATTAAAATTCTTTACATAACATGTATGGAATTCCTGAATAACACAGTACCTGGGCATTTTACAAATGACTTTAGAAATCTCATTAAAAACTGATCTCGGATGAGATGAAATTTATAGTTTATTACACAAAAAAAAAAAAAAAAAGCTTGTACATTCTAAAAACCTACTTTGTACCATTACATCACTAATAACATAATTTGATTTTAATAAATGATTTGATTCTATTTATATATAATGCTTCCTTTAGAAATAATTCATATGATACAATCACAATTGTAGAGTAACACAGCATTAAAATGACAAAAAATAAAAATAAAAGGAAGTTTTGCAAATACATCTTGCTTGTTAATTTTATGCAATTTCACACAATATTCAATAAAAGGTAAGAATGGAATGATAATATCTCAGATGCTTACAGTATTTTCAATAGCTGCAGCTCACATGGTATATTTACATTTTTATGATTGACCAGCTGCATATACATGTTCTAACAATGCATATTTAGAACTGCTAACAGATTATAATTACCATAAAATCCAGCGTACAACGTGCACTCTTTTAACACAAAAAATAAGCCAGAAATTTACAGCTACGTGTTATATGCCAGGTATAAAAATGAAAGCTTTAAAAATAAAATTAAAAAAAGAGATCAGCATAAAAATATTATTCTACATATATCAAAATGTTGTTAATTAAAAAAAGAAATTACATTCCTTATGAACTTAGTTCTAGAAGTATACAATTTTTTTCAAAATTTTGGTATATCTAAAAAAATGACTTCCAAACATAATAGCATTACGCATGTACATTTCAGGTTCCTTCACAAGAAAGGGGGTGTGCATTGTACAGCGAATATACCTAAATATTAAAAATAGCAGCTTGAAAGTATAGGTGCGTGTTATACGCTGGATTTTACAATACATCTTTTGACTAATAAAGATATGAACTTTCCCCAGATTTAAAAAAATATATTATGGATCTTATACAAGAATACTTAAATGAATTAAGTCATTTCCTAAAAATGGGATGAAATACAAAATGAGTATCAATATTGTACTATAAGAAGATTTAAAGAGATAAGAAAGGCACATGCAGGTTCCATTATTACAGCTAATGAAATCAGAGTGTGGCATT
This sequence comes from Trichonephila inaurata madagascariensis, assembly GCA_019973955.1. Lineage (NCBI taxonomy): Eukaryota > Metazoa > Arthropoda > Arachnida > Araneae > Nephilidae > Trichonephila > Trichonephila inaurata. The sequence continues at coordinate 90,084 of BMAV01001614.1, forward strand.
TGTTCACCCTTGAATTCAAACTTACTCCAATGAAAAATCACAACTGCCTCATTTAAGCAATATTATGACACTCTAACATTCATTTTCAAGCATGCAAGACCAAAAAAACAGATTATTTAAGCATTACTCCTTTAATGCAAAACGATTGACATTTTGTTTTTAGGCTTTAAAAAAAATACAATTAATTTATTTACCAATGAAAACTAAGTACGTTTAAATATGGTACGAGATCAATTGTATGAATCATGCATTTGGAATAAGCAACAAACTATTTGGTAATAACTCAACATTAGCTATAAATATAAAAACCCCTTATACTTTTTTTAAGGAAAAGAGGGTTTCTCATTCTAAAATTTTAAAGGAACATATGATCCCAAGAATTAAATATTTTTAGGAGGAAATTTTGTTACTGATCATATACAATTTTTTTCAATAAACTTTTTTTATTCAGTTATGAAAAAAAATCAAAATTTGATAACTTTAAATATTTAATATTGTTTACATGGTCATTTAAGATTTTTCTATTTTCCTTTTATCACTTTAATATGATAGTTACACACGAGAATTCTAATTTGACAAATATTTCTGAATTCAATGGCCAATTATAATTACAGTATTTGAAAATAAATTTAAAATTTTTAACTTTTGAAGAAGCTAAAATATGTTTTAAAAATTCTAATTTGCATTAATCTAATATGCAATTATAAAATCATGGTTTATAAGATAATAAGTTCACGAGATAATCTGATAAATCCATTCAAGCAAATCACTGCTTTCATATCCACCAAACATTTCCCCAAGCACACAGATCAAAAAGTGACTTAAGTTTTACGTTGCAAGCTCTTTGACGAAATTGAAGAAGGTAGATAGGTGCTTTGCTTCTGATAGCATGCTCAGTTGAAGACAAGAGAATGTGGCTTGCTTGCAATATGAAAGCAATTAGGGTATGTATAATATATCATATGCATATGCTTGCATATGAAGATTTTTAGGCTGCCTGATTGCAAAATTCTTTCAGTTATTTGACAGTTCAGTTGCTTTGTTAATTTTTTAAAATATTTGTTTTATCTTTCCAAGCAATTGGGTTCATCATTAATATATTACCCATATAAACAATATGAAGGTCATTAACAAAGAACCTCAAAATTTTGAATTAAAGTGAAATGGTGAGTACCACACCCGAGCTTGCACTACAACATGAGGATTTTGATATCCAATAGATAAAATGCATCAGCCCCTCGACATGGCATGTATTCACTGGCATTGGAACTCACTCAACAGAAATAATGCTGATCTTGAGCTCGCGATTATGTGCACTCGGCTACACAGCCACTGGAAGACTTTTTAAAGGGTGATCAGGTAATATAAACTTTTATCACCTAAAATAAACTACTGGAAATATTATAAAGAACTGCATCAGCATTTCCTCCAAGTTACAAAGAGTAAAGGACAGAAGTAAAAGTCCTTAATTAGGAGAAATAGTTGTCTAACCAGGGAGAAGATCCCCACAGGTTGGTGGTTCAAGTAAAACACTGAAACCAAGGTCAACAGTATGCAGCAATCCTTTCCCCATAAATGACAAGAGTAAAAGTACTTAATGACCAAACTCCCCAATGGCTTAGCTGTCAAAGATATTACAAAAGCACAGGTCTCCAGACCTGAAGATTGGCAGTACAAATCATCTTGCTCCAATGCAGCAGCCAAGGTCTCACCATAATGAACCTATGCGGCCAAAGAACATATAAGCTTTGATATAAAATGAAATGTCTTACAAATATTTATATCATGAAACTTCTAACATTTAAACTATTGTTACCACATAAAATTAACTCTTACTAAGCATTTTCTAGACAATGAATATATTTCAAAATTTAATATGATGCTGAGAATCTGCTTCTAAGTAACCCTAATATATAGAATTAACACTCAATTTATGAATCAATACATGCCTTTTAAAGCATGTATTTCGACACATTTCCAATTACGATTAAATATTCGTAACGGAGTTTCTAATATCAACAAGATTTCATTAAAAAGACTTGATTTTTATGTATATGTATATAAAATAAAAATCAAGTCATCTATATTATTGTCATTTTTTTTATACTAGCAAAACTTAGTTCTTTGAAATACTACACACTTACCAAATACACAAACTGGTTACTTCATCATATTCAAATTGAAGATTTTACTCCACTGTTGAAAATCAAAAGTTTTGGAATCAAATAACAGACAAATGATGTAACTTTTAAAATCAAGTACTTATAAGCATACAATATTATGACATCATTAAAAGATATTATTTTGGTCAACACAAATCTAATCAAGTTTCAAAATACAGAATTTAAAACAACAAACAGGCCATGCACACTTCAAATCTGTACTTTGAAATTCATTTTAACATATAAAAACTCCTTGACCACTTTCAGAGATTTTATCAACTCTACATAACGAAATATATAAATTTTTAAGTTTAGCAAAATGAAGAAATAACAATAACTATTAAAACAGTATAACAGAGCACAGAAAGCAATATTTCCTCTCTTCACAAATGTTATATAAAAAATAATCAAAATATTTACCACCTTTATCATCTGCTGAATAATTTGACTGTTAAGTGATTCTACTGAGCAGTCTGTAGAACAAAAAAAAAAAAAAAAAAATGGTAAACTGACTGGAGAATATGACTAAGGTTTAAGCTGATTTCACTATTCTTCAAACACACAAAAATAAATCATGAATTCCTTTAGCAAATTCACTGAATCTACCATTACAATTAATATGTAATGTCGATTAACATATACTAATGATAAAAAAAAAAAAAACTTGAGTCCCTCACTGATTTTCAGAGGGTAAGAGTTTAAAATCATCACTGACATGCACCATGGGAACAAATATATCATCAATGACAGGAGAAGTTTTCATATCACACATGGCCAACTCCTTCATTTTCCAGGTCCATGCCAACTTCTGAACTGCATGCAGTGATTCTGCTTCATTATGATGCCGAAGCAACATGGCATCCTGGCATAAGAAATACAGATATGAAAATTTACTATTATTTTTATTATGATTAAAAGTGAAGTAAAATTGCTATATAAAAATATATTATTCAATTTAATTACAAACAGTTTAGAATATTAAATACCATTTTTTTCTTATGATGATAATTGCATGGTCTAACTTTAACAAACATGTGTAAAATTGAGAACATATTTCAGCACTATTCAAACCAACAACTTGCCTATCCCTGCAGCATGCCATTTTGTTTCCAGGTTAACAAGGCTCCTCAACACTTAAATTTAAAGCAATATTTATTTCAACAAGAAACATGATTTAGTTCCTTTAGTAATCAAAGGAAATTTTAAATTAAGCAACAAAAATTATATTTTTTAAAAATCTTTCTGAACTATAATTGTACCACATATGTATTCAACATCTATTAATAGTTTTAATAAGTTTAAAGAGGATAAAAATTTAAAAATTACTATCAAAAATGGGTAAAAAAATTAAATTTATTTTTTTTCTTAGTCTAAATTAGTCTTTATATGCTTTTCTACAACCTCGCAAAATTTGAAAGCTCTAAACTTAAAAAATGCAGAATTACGATAGCTTTTACATTTTTATTCACATCCTTATGGCACAAATCAAAACTTTAAACTTACTTATCTCAGAAAGTTAAATAACTAGTTTGTCTTCATTTAAAATGCTAAGGTTTTTTTCTACTGTACCTAATGCTTTGAATTTTTTTTTCCTATTGCTAATAGTACATGTAACAGAAGTTGGTATGAATTTTTGAATCAAAGCAATACTTATTTTTTTTAAAAAATGATAAACTCAGTATTTATACACTTTTAAGGAATTTTCAATAAACATTCATAAAAAGAAGTATTGTACGAATATTAATCATGTTATTGCAGAACCCCTACCAACTTTTGTTATACAGTTTGACGTACTTGTAAATCAAATTTCATGCATGTAAGTAAATTTTTGTAGAAGTAGTGTTTTAAAAACAAATTTTTCTTTTCCTTAAAAAATTAAATGGCTAGCTTTTTATGAAATTTTGAGCACAGAATCTGTTTTAGATAGTATACACACAGGAGGCAACCAAAAGAATTTTGAAAATCCTTAATAATTTCTACTGTAGCCATATTTTAATTATTAAAAGAATATTTGAAAAAAATTAAACTCAAAAATTCAATAATGTATACCTTAATTTTTTTCCACTTATCACCAGTATCTTGCAGCCAAGACAGAAAAAGACGACCATTGTATCGGGATCTAACATTTTTGTCTTTGTCATCCTATAACAAAAATATGAACATATAGTACAAAAGTTCAAGAATGAAGTGGGAGATTTCATAAAATGTAGTTTGGTACTTTTATTCAAATCTCAAAAATTAAACAGTTATTTACACCCACACTTTTTAACATTAGATTGAACTTAATTTAGGTAATATAACCAATCATTATAATATTGATTCCTCATTAATTTTCATTTAAATACTTCAAACATTTTAATATTATAAAAGTAAAAAATAATAATTAAGCCCTAACTCAACCCTGCATCCTCATATTCAAACAAGAGTAAACACAAATATAATTTATTGAATTATGATCCAGTTGTATAAAAATCACACTTCAATAAAATATATTACATTTACTACCAAAGCCTTTAATAGTAACTACCTGATCTACCTCAATGTCATTGTAAATCTCTTTATCTTTCAGGACACTGCACACTGACAAAGGAGTTGATTGATTAACCATCGCACGAGCTGCACGGCCATGAACTCGCAAAATTTCTTGTTCTGCTGACAAAACCAGCTTTTCCTACACAGAATAGAAAATGTACAATTAAAAAGATTACAATATTGTCAAGAGAAAATTTGCATGCAAATAGACCATTTAATTTTCTTATTTTAAAATTAACTTTAGGTTAGAAATCATCAAATACTTTTATTTCTGTATGAATCAAAATCATACTTAAAGAAATTTAATGAAATACATTGAAAATTAGCATAGAATTCATTCTAGATTTAATTCATAAAATCAAAAGAATGGAAAATACTTTTAATGAAATTAGTTAATGGAATTAAAAATCATTCAGTAAAAAACTGTGATTCACAGGTATACAAAAATATAGACAAAGTACAAATGTAAAATTTAACAATGGTTAGGAATGGTATTAAGCACCCAAAACTGCAGAATGTATGTAAATAAAGCTTTTGTTTATATATAGCCATTCTAATCCCCCCCCTCCCTATTAACACATCATTCTTCCAAATAAGCAAAAAAAAAGTTATTGAATCAAAATTTTATTTTACCCTAAAAATGGAAAAAACCTGCAAGGAGTCAGTACTCTGGTTGTTTCCCTAAGTACACCAAATATTTTTATGTAATACAGTCAAATAATTGTTACAAAAACAGAAAGATCAATGATATGATACTATTAAATAAAAAATACCCCACACTTTGATATAATTGAAGAGCATTTCAAGTATTTATCTGGTAAAAGATAGAGGACTTGAAAAAAGATATTCTTTTTAAAATTTACCCTCTTTTAGCAATTAAATGATTTTGGGTGAATTAAAGCAATTACAGTTAAATCAACTGCTAAATTAACATCTTTACAAACTAAACCATTAAATATTTTTCAATTCCTACTATTAGTTCACTCTCACCCTATATATACTTATTTATATAAATATCTTGTTCAAATTTTAAATCATTAATAAAATTTTTTTTATTCATCCACTGAAGTTCAAATATATATTTTTAAACTTGTGGTGGATGACACTTGATGTTTTAATACAGTTTTTTCAAATATTAATTCATTAATTAAATTTTGTTTAATTTTAAATTTAATCTGTGTTATTTCTGGCATAGTTAGAGCTACTTGCAACAGATGGCGCCACTACGTTTTTCTAACTAATTTTCTTTGGCTTTAAATACATTTTATTAAACTTGTATTGGATGCCATTTGATGTTTTAATAGTTTTTTCAAATATTAATTCATTAATTAAATTTCATAAATGAAGAAAAATATATTTTATTTGTTGACCCAAGAAGGAGAGAATTGACATAATTTTTTTTTATATATATTACTTATTAATAAGTGTAGACTTGTATAAAAGAAAGATGTTATTTTTTAAAAATAGTTTTAAGTCTTAATAATTAAATTATATATTTTTAGCAAGTAACTGAATATGAATAGAAGAAAACTAAATATCTAAATTTAAAATACATTTGTAATCAGTGGCTATATTTATTACTGTAAAAACTACTAGATGGAGCCATCAGACAGAATACTTGTATTGCTTCCTTCTAGTGGTGGTACGGAAAACTGGAGAATAAATTATTGCTTGTTGGTACTTCTGGGACAACCCTACTCACAAGTATCCATTTAGTGAAGAATTGCACACCCCGTTCATAGCTGAGAAGATTTCCAGCAACACCTGCCAATTAAGAGAGGGGGAAGGCAAAAGTTTAACCTTTGTCCGGAAGGAGAAACTTAACCTCTTGTTGGAATCCATCCAAAATATCTTCGAACCAGGGGAAGAAGAAACCACTATCTAAGAGCACCATATCAACACAGGGAATATAGTCTTCCCATCTCTGTACCCCCATACAGAATATCCCCTGGAAAGAAGGAAATCGCTAGTCTTGGGTAATCCAGGGGTACCTCTTGGAAATTACCACACATCTGCTTTAACTTCTTGGAATAATGACAGGGTAAAACCCATTATTCCTCTTTGTAAATGTAGCAGTCCACCAAAGGTCCCACAGACTCCTGGTTTTTTGTTGGGACACTGTCGGAACCAGAAGGGGAGGATATGTAACCACTGGCTATAATTATTAATGTGATAACTGCTAGATGGAGCCACCAGACCATTTGTAAGGCTTTCTTCTGGTGGTAGAATGCAAACCAGAGAATAAGTCAGTCAGGCTACTGAAACCCTGGTGTGTCCCATCATGCGGGAATCCCTCTCAATGATGTTGCTGTGTTTTATATAGTGTAGAATTGTACAGAATTTACTGTATAGAGAGTCTGAAAACTGTATAGGGTGTCAATGTACAGTAAATAAACCATATTTAGCCCAAAGATGAATTAAGGGTGCTCATTGAATGATTTACTGTTTCATCCCAGCAGGAAATTTAATCATTAAATATAGCATACCCTTTCAATTAAGTGTTGTAACCTCAACCTGTAACGCTCTTTCTCTTGGCTAATAAACAATTCTTTTATAGAGCCTTCCAATGACTGTGGTGCAGATATCTGAAATATCATAAGAAAATAATGTTATTTTATCAGTCTTACTTTAATATATTTTCTCATGTACAAAATTTTTTTCTATAAAACTAATTAAATAATAGAATTAGAAACATGTTACATGTGAAGTATCAGAAGGATAAATATTAAAAAAAAAAAACCCTTAATGCATTAACAAAAGAGTTTTTTGAACACATACAACATTCTTGTAACTAAAATTTGTTAAATTGTTCTATCAACAGAACAAGTGAAATTAAAAAATAACCAGTCACATTTTAAACTTATTTTTACTCTGATGAGTGAACAGTTTACACTAAAGAATATGAAAACTTATAAAAATTATTAATATAGTAAAAAAATAAAATTTTATAATGATAAATTTTGAACAGAAACACTGGAAAGTTTACAAACATACCATAGGTACAGATAAGCGACTAGCAGCATTTCCCTCTAACACATAAGAGCACCTATTTAGCAAGTAATTCTTATATCCTTGTGGTGGTTTTGGATGAACATTAAACATTGATTTCCGTCTTTTATCAACCTATAATTAATAGTTTACATACAAAAAGTTTTTATCCAGTAGTACTAATTATACCAAAAAAGTTCACAATTAAACAAAATTCATGCATAAATTACATCCTTTTAATGAATTCAATTATTAAAAAAAAAACCTTACGGATACAGGGGTGGCAAGAAGTCCTGGACACTCGTTCTTTTGCCTGACTTTTGTGTTTAACTTAATTTTTTCGAATGACATTATTATTCTATTTTAGAAACTGTTATTGATTTCAATGTATTTTTTAAGTGGATTTTAAATCTGTTAGTAGAATTAATATAATACAAACAGTTTCATCAATATTTTGAAAATACCACAAGACAAACAGCAGATCACTGTAACGATTACAAGTTTTTTCAACTGATAAAATGCTCTGTTATTCCAACTAATTATAGAGCAGTTGTAATGAAGGATTGAGACCAAAATGTAGAGCATGTTTTAGAGTATTGAAAGCAATTTTGTTTTGAAAATTGAAGTTGGTGTGTGGAAAGTACTGGATTTTCATTTTTGCCAAATAATTAAATGTAAACACAAAATACTTTTGAAGGAAGGTTATTCTATGCATCAAATTGCTGCTGAAGTATCATGTAATGTTTCCACTGGCAGAAGAATGTTAGAAAAATATTCTGAAACAAGTTTTATTATGGACAGAAAGATATTAAGACAACTGAAAAAAAAAAACACTTTTACATGAAGACAAGATATTGCATAAAATTCACTTACAAACAGAAAGTTTATTTATTGTAAATGTTGAAACAATTGACTTTGACACTGAATGCAAAAATGTGCCTAAGAACTGCGAGAGGGAAACTGCAGGAAATTGGATTATGAGGCCCAAAAGCTGGCTCAAAACTATTACTGATTTATTTTCAATGCAAGAGACAATTGGCATGAACAAGAAATAAAACATTAGGGACAATTACAAACTAGGAAAAAGTAATATTTACAGATGAGAGTCAGTTTTGTATTTCTGGTAACCTATGTAAGACAATGCACTCATGAGGAATTCAGCTCCGAGGCTGAAGCTCACAGTAAAGCATTCGAAGTGATAAGGACCTGCATGCCTTCTTGTGGTGTTAGAAGACTTAACATTACAAGTAGAGCTATGAAGACCAGGGATCAGATAGAAATACAAAATAAATTGCTACCAACAGCAAAAGATCTTTTTAGGGATCAGTCCTGGATTTTTTGGTTGATAGTGCTCCATGTCGCCAAGAAAAGGTAGTCTAGAAATGGCTTAAAGACAATCTCAAGATCTTAATTTGATATCGAACCTTATGGCATAAAATTGGTTATGATATATCTAAGAAAATTATTCAAACAAACAAGAATTAAGTGAAGTTTTATTTTCTTTCAATTGAGTTGCTATGAAATAAGTTGTTTAAAAGCAAACAGTTGACCCATAAAATATTGATTTTCAAACATGTAATTTTCAAAAAATCGTATTTGTAAATTTTTCTGTTATTCTACTATGTATATCATGTTATTCTCTGTTGTGCTATTCTGTGCATACTATACATTTTTGTGCTTAGGCAATTGAACAACAATATTCACAAAAGTAAAAAACTAATAACAGATTTGAAATCAGAATGAAAGAAATAAATAAGAATCAATAACAATAGTCGATAGTACGATAATTTCATAATCAAAAATTAAATCAAACACAATATTTAGGTAAACGAATGTATTTAGGACTTTTTACCACCACTGTAGGTTAAATGTATAAGAAATAAAAGCATAAGGCAGTGAAAATATATGCAAATCAATGATAATTTTTGAGTTATAAAAACCAAAAATTATGAAAAAAGTTTCCATAAGCAAATAAGGAAGCATATGAAGTTTTCCGTAAAAGAAAAATTATAACAAAATGAAAATTAAAAAATTTTTAAACACAATTTTTAAATGCTTTGATACACTTAAAGGAAAATGTTTTTATTTTCTCTCTAAAAATTTGTTATAACTCTTGTTAAACAAATCAGGTACATTTGATAGATTCTTTAGTATTAAATTTAAAACAATAAAAACCAAATTTATTGTCAAAATCAAAGTGCATGATAAAACAGAAGACAGAAAACCACTTGAATCAGATAGTGGGGATCGATGATTCTGGGAAAGAACTGAGTAATGTTAGACTGTACTATTCACTCTGCATCAGTCAGTAATCATCCCTTTTGATTATTTATATGGAAGAAAAAATAATTACTTTAAGTCTAAAATCACCTAAAAAAATAAGCCTTTTTCCCTTGTAATCCAAACTTCAGCCCCTTTGTGGCAATATTAAATTTCGAAATTAATTTAAATTATTTTTCTCCAAATCTCCATACAATAGAACATCTTTTTGTATTGGTAAGTTCTAGTTGATGATAATTATTTTTCACTACATAACCTCAGTAAGCCCTGATATACATCTTAAAGATAATAGGGAAAAAAATTCTTTGTCAAGAAATTATAGTCTGAAAGCACAATTTCTAGATTACATGTACAATAAAAAAAAGTGCATGAAACATATGTGTAGAATTATATCTGTGAGTAAATGCTTTAACTTTTTAAGTATATTTATGACAATAACTTTAAATTATAAAAACTCAATATTAAAGAGTAACAACTAGATATACAGGTTAAAAAAAAAAGAATTATAAATTCATTTTTAAAAATATCAGATTGTTTATTATCATTATTTAATTTGGAACTAACAAACTTGCAAACACAGAAGTAAAATTCTTTCCGAAATTCATTGTAATATTAGCCTTTATTATTCATATAAATCTTATGAATAATCAATTCACAAAAATATTTATTAATAATCAATATGAATCTTTCATCCCTCCCTTTTAAATTTGAAAATACATGTAAAAAATAAAATTTAAGCATCTCAAAAAGTAATACTGTATCAGTACAAGAATTCATTAACTTCAGATGCATATATACAGCATGGAGGCAAAAAAAGTTATGAAAACACTCAATTTTTGTCTAGTTTTCATGTTTGACTTTATTTCTCATTATGAAATTATTGTACTATCTTAATTACTGTTATTGATTCTACAGTATTTTTCCAAGCTGAGTTTAAATCTGTTAGTTGAATTTATGAGAAGTAAAAAGTTTTATCAATATTTTGAAAGAAACATGAGACAAGCACAAGGTAACTATAATTATAAAGTTGTTTTTTTCTTCAACCACTAAAAAGCTCCATTATTGCAACCAATTAGAGAGCAGTATGATGATAGGTTGAAAACAGAATGTTTTAATGTAATGAAAGTAGTCGATTATAGCAATTTGAAGTGCGTAGGTGGATAATATTAGAATTATTGGTAAATGTTCCTAACTGTGTTATAACAGAAGACACAAAATACTTTTCAAGGAAGAAAGTTATTCTTTGTGCCAAATTGCTACTGAAGTACCATTTGGACTTTCTGTCGGAAGAACATTGGAAAAATATTCTGAAACAAATTCTTTTGCAAACAGGAAGCAATCTGGACGATTCGAGAAAAACATTACGGGAAGACAAGGTATTGTACACAATTTCACTTTAAATAAATGGCTTGATTCCCAACTAATTTTGAAATAATGGATTTTGAGACTGAATGTGTGTCCACAAATTGCAAGGGGAAGACTGCTTGAAATTGTGGATTGTAAAACTTCAAAAAGCTCACCCAAAACCATTACTGACTGACTGGTGCAGGGAAAGAATCATTCATTATTGACTGTTAAAAACTTAGATACGATATTATTCAGTGATGAAAGTCAGTTTTGAATTCCAGGTAACAAAAATAGTGTATGTTAGGTGACACACTCAACGAATTTAACCTTCAGTGTCTGAAGGCCACAATAAAGCATCCGACGAAAGTGATGATATGGAGCTGTATGTCTTCTCGCGTTAGAAGATTTCACATAGAGATCAGAACAGGGAATATTGCAAGATATCACAGCACAATACAAAATAAATTGTTACCAACAGTGAGAGATCACAGATATTTCAAGACAATTCCCCATATCACTGTACAAATGTAGTCCAGAAATGGTTGAAACAAAATACTGTGAATGAGCTGACCAGGACAGTATGCAAATATTAGTTTTATGAAGAACCTCTAGTATAAAATTGGTAATGATATTTTGAAGAAAAAACCTTCAAACAAACAAGTTTATTGAAGCTTTTAATGTTTCTTTTAACCATAAAAACTTTTCTTTCAATCATAAAAGAGCTTCTTGTGAAATTGGTGTATTCCCTGTCAAAAACATGTAGAGCAGTAATTAAAGTAAATGGCTGGCCAGTAAAATACTGATGTTCAAACATATAACAATTATATTTAGTTTTCAAAATGTATACTAAATATATCATACTTGTAAGGTTTTGTGTTCATTCTACTATGTGTAATATGTTATTCTAAATTGTGTTAGCCTGTATATACTACACATTCTTCTGTTCAGTCAACTGTACAACAAAAAATATACGTCATATTGAAAAACTAGTAACTGATTTGAAATCAGCATGAAATATGTTAAAATCAATAATAGTTAAAATAGTACAATAACTTCATAACAAAGTCAAACACAAAAATTAGGCAACAAAAACGAGTATGTTCAGGACTTTTTGCAATCACTGTATATATTTAGTAAGATACTCAAATTTAACTTTATACATTTGGCAGTTGTCTGTATGAACTTATAAATTATTGATAAACAGCTATTTGTGCAGATACACGTAACAAAAACAAAACTATCAAAAAACCTACAATAGGTTTTCTTTTATAATGAACAAATTAAGTCTAACTTCCCATTTTAAACAAGAAACTAACCTTTAAATTACTTAGCAGCATTAAAAGTTTATGCAAACTGAAATAAACTCTGAAAATTAAAATGGATATACAATTAACACACCGAACTTGCCCGATAGGTGGGACTGAGTGGTAATCGCAGATGTGAAATTTGCGCACGTCTGGGTAAAATTTCGCATATAAATAATTTTTAGTTGGGGGCAAAGTGGAAAGAAAATAATTTAGAAGAAAAAAAAGACGTTTAATAAAATCTTAGAGAACACAAGCACAAAATCAGAAACCGAAGTTATTTTGATGAACAAAGATTCATAAAATCTAACAAAGTATTCTGTCGGTTCAAAAATTTTTCTTCTGCAAAATTTCTCTGCTAATAATTTTTTGATTCTTTTTTTTGTTGAAAAAATACACTCTTAGTTTGAGTCCATATTTTCTAAAATTTGTAACCCTTTTTCCATTAAACCGAAGCCATAAATTATTATGGCTACCCATCGATACGTCTGAACATGCACATTAGTTAAACAGGGAGTGGAGAGTGAGTTATCGAGATGTGTCGGGAAAAAAAGATGAGATTTTAAAATCGCATAACTCTGGGTTCATATAAATAAGGGCAGTGTAAGTTGAGGCACTATTGTATAGTTACAATATCCATTATGAGTATAAAAACTCTACTGCTACTGTAGCCTCAAATACTCATCAACATAATTTTTTTAATTGTGCAGATAGATAAGTTTTTATTTTAAAGTTAGAATTTCAAATTTAGTTTCTCTATTTTAAAATAAAATGAATTCCAAAACATAGCATACCAACTACCTTTTGAAAGAGATTAAGTGTAAAATGATATTGAGTGACATTTCAAGCGAATTCTTCAAGCAATGCACAATTAACATTTTGTAATCTTATAAAATCATTTATGTATACAAATATTTTTCAAATAATAAGAAAATGTTACGAATCAAATATTTTTTTTCACCAATGGGGCTACATTCTAGCAACTTAGCCTTAGCAGCCACGGTAAGTCTGTAAATGTGAGAGCTATTTCATGGAACCAAATTTGGAATAAATTTTTAATTTAAGCTCTCATCGGATGTTAAATTTTGCAGTGATTTAATTTTGCCAGGAGTACCAGAGCCAAATTGATATTCAAGGGATGTTTTAAATGTCCCATAATCATATGACATGTATGCATACGATTTTGCATCCATAAAATCTGTTGACTCCAGCCAGGGTTGAATCCGCAACCTTAGGTTTATGAGGTGGGTACGCCACCTCTAAGCCAGTGGAGCCGACAAGATTAAGATATTTTGATAAGAAAATTACTATGAGAAAATTTTACCTTTGTATTTACTTGATTTATTAAAATTTCTAATCTAAAATCAGTTTAAAAGCATGTATATAGCTACATACAAGAAAGTAATGACATTATAATAAAGATGCTTTTATTGATAGATGTTAGCTTTTAGATTATGTTTATATATATAGAAAATTATTATGCTTACAGAAATTACTGTCAAGCTGACATCATAACTACACAAACAAGAGATAAACATCAAGTACAAGAATGCTTTAAGTTTTTTAGGCTTCTTTATTGTGTAAACTTTAGAAGAACATCTCATCAGCTTTCAAAAGTAAAGAAGCAGCACCCTTTTTCGATGACAAACGAATAAAATTGCACAAGCAATCTATAATTAAATTTTTGTCTTTCTTTAAATGGATAACAATTCTTATTTTCTCCCTTGCATTACTGCAGCATTATCTGCTATAAATGAAACAATGTTCAAATGCTATTCCACATTCTTTAAATTCATCCATAATAAACAGGCAAATATTTTCTCTAGTGAAATTCCAAATTGTATTTGGAAATGCAAAAAGGCCACTCTGAATTAAACTTTTTGTAGGATTAAAGCAAGTGACCACAATGAGATGTTTTTTTTTATTCTATGCTCATCTTCGGCATCTCTGCCATTAGTCGACGGGCAACCCAATAAAATGATGACGAAGCAAAAAAGAATTAAAATTTGCCTCCATAGAGTTGTCTACAAAATTTTTTTAAAACAATAGGGCAGTGTCTGAGGTGGTCACCATCCATTTCATCCTAGTGGCACAGAGGGCAACAAGCAGAATCCTTTACTCCAATGCAATGTAAATGGCTCTGCAAATAGTCATGTCCAGTAAGTAAACAATAGCATACAACTCCAACAGATCGAGGCAGAGAACTGGAGATTCTATCACTTTGGTTAAGAAAGATGTTCCACCTTTTACCTGCAGTTGCATCACCATACTGCGAGGCTCTATTAATTTGCAGTAAATGAGTCTTGATGTTACGCAGAGGCGAAAAGAGAGTCAGGTTGGGACATGAGAAATCCTGCTTTATCAAGCCTGTCTGCTTTCTCATTTCCAAAAATGTTACACACAATGGCTGGGAATCCAACAATGAGATGTAATTTATATCATTACTGTAATCAGATGTTACTATAAAAGGACCTTGTTTCATGCATAGAATCATACAGACTAAAAACTAGTTTACTAATCACAGATGTCTTAGTCCTTCCACTTTGTACATCTCAGTAGTATTAGACTTTGCAAATACTTTCAAAAGAGAGGACTGGTATGATCAGCTGCAGTCAAAGCTATATTATGTTCTATAAGAAAAGATAGAAATAGTACTACAGCTCTTTTAACAGTTGACTGGATATTATTCTTGAAAAAAATTAATGAAATTTTGGGCAACTGCTACTTTGTTTCTTATTTGTGGCAGGCTTTATGGCTTTCACAATGGGTAATATTAAATCAGCCCATTAGAAGTTCATATATGAGTAAGACACAAAACCTTTATTTTCCCCACTTTTGGGATGTGGCAATACAATTGAATTTCTTTTTACAACATTTTTTATACAAATGAAAGAATATTTTGTTTTTGTTAGACAACATGATGAAAAGAACAATCAGTAAAAACAAATTGTTCATCCATATGAAGCGTAAAGAACACTGACACAAGCTAAGCACAAAATGAGTTAAGTTCTGGAAATTTGCTACAAAGGAAGAAAATAATAATACTTCACTTAATAGAAACACTTATGAATCAGTTAAGATCCAATAGCTAATGTAATACAATCAGAATAAAAGGCAAATTTCCTTAAATTTTTAAAAAATTAACAGCAATGAGTTATATGGTTTTTGTCTATTTTCTGGTTGTTGTGAATATAAAATTATGCGAGACTTGTAGGAAAGAAAATAGTCTGTCAATGAAGGAAATTTGGTGAATGAACAGTATGGTATGCAGACAATAATGAAAAGCTGAAAGGCGTAAATGTTACAAAGCATAAAAGTAGATAGGTACAAGTCTTCCAACTTCCATCAGTACCAGCAAATGCTTTTGTTATAAGTTTTTTTTTAACTTAATTTTATTATATTATTCATTGGATATTTTAAAATGGCATTGAAAGTCATTACTACTGAAACATTAAAAAAGTTTTGATGAATAAAAGAAGCAAGCTCAATAGTACATAAATTTAAGCAGAAGCAGTGATAGCTCAGGGAGTGAAACAAATTCCAAATGATAAGCAACTTTCCAGGGTTAAATATCTTTCCAGTTGCATTTCTTTGGTAGGTGAAATTACAATTTTTCAATTATATGATTTGAGACATTTTTAAATATAATCATAATTTTTTGTAACTGATGTACTACAGATCAGAATCTTAGAAATATATTAAAACATTCTTTTAGCCTTGATTTGTGATTCTTCTTAAGACAAACAAATACATACTTGTTTTCTAATGTTTGCAAACATTTGGTAAGAGTTCAATTGCTGTTGTGAATCTTCATTACTGGAAGAAGCAGAAGATGGATTCTGAGAAGTGTTCTCATTTCCAATCTCCCTTTGACGTAATTTTCTCTTGCGTGGATGAACATCAATTTGGATCTGCATTTGTTCATCATTTGAACTTTCACCAGATCCTTCTTTCTGACTACTACTAGAAGAAACTACATTGGTAGTGGTTGAAGGTTCAATGCTGTTACACTGGCTTGACGTACTACTGCTACCAGACATAGCTGCCTGCATACGTTGACTACTACGAGTTACTCGTTGAAATCTTTCCTCAGGAGGATGAGTATCCTCTTTTGATTTGCTGGGAGTATCCGATTTTGTAGCTTCCCGATTGGTTTCGGTCAAGAGAGAACCACTTACTGGTTCTGCACTAGTGTCTATTGTTTCAGTAGTGGTTGTATTTACAACATACGGTAATGCTTGTTTGGAAGATGAAACCTTGTTCCTTTCACGAGTTTCTAACTCCAAGGATCCAGAACCTGAAGGAATGACAATTTTTAAGGGAGGAACTTTTGGTGAATGTGGACCAACAGCTGAAGGACTATTAAAGGCATTAATTGTATCAACATTAATTTCATTAGAATGATTTTCAGCATCACTTGGATTACTTTCTGTATCTGAACTAGATTGGCTACCACGCTTTCGAGTTTTTGGGCTTCGCTGATCAGTGTGGCCCTCTTGTTGAGCATTTTTGCTCGAAGGAGATTTATGGCCTTTATTACTACTATGGCGACTTTGAGAACTGTCACTACTTTTTCTTCTTTTACGTCGAACTTCCTCTTTTTCTTTTTCGGCATCACTAGTACAATCACGGTCTTTAACACTGAAATCAATGCTCAAGCGACCACCATTCACTTTTGAAGATGTACTATCTGAAGTGTCCATCTTCTCAACTGAAGCAGATTTTTCTGCATCTGGAGTTTCTTCCATCTTTTTCTCTTTCTCACACTCCTCTTCTACTTCCTTACAAGTACTTGTCACAGCTTCACACTTGTTTCCAGTCCCTTCATTGTCAGAAGTGGAAGACACACACTGTGTTGATGAGACTGTAGCATCTTCTTTGCGAAAATCATAGACATCACCTTTTGTTTCCATTGTGACACAATAGGATTGGTATTTTGGTTGAAGAGAACTAATGTCATTAACCTTGGCACTGCTTGAACTTTTGTCATCCCTCGATCTAATGGACTGAAATCGAAGAGTCAATCTTGGGGAGGTGGGATTATCTGCACCTAAAAAATGGAAACATCACCTTACAAACAATTCAGAATGTTTTATGATTAATTCATTTAATGATATATATACATATGAAATTAACATTTTGTAAGCATTTAACTGGTCATTATATTCATACCTTTATGTGTTTGATTTTGAGGTGAATTTTTTCTCATGGTAAGCTCACATAAAGCTGAGATAGACTGGCAGGGTGACTGTTCGCTCTGCCGTTTTTCCACAACCTCAGCAGATCTGAGGTGATCTTTCTTAGACTCTTCCAGAGATTCTTCTAGAAAATAAAACAATCATAAAAGACATAAAATTACTTAAAATATGAATTGTCTATATTTTAAAAAAAGATAATAAGTTCCCAAAAAGGGACGATATTGCACATAAAAAAAGTACAATACCCAAGGAAATAATTATAACAATAAAAGAATAAAAATCACCATTTCAAGATTATATATTTGATGTGTTTTAACCCCCCCCCCCTTTCTTCCATAAACTTCTTAAGCTCACTTTATCAAATAATTAAATTCTCATGACAAATATATAATGTCTCACTCATAAATCCCCCCCCAAGAAGTAGCTATTCTGCAAAATGAGATATCTTGCTACATGGATACAATTTAAACAGACAATACAGGAAAGAATAATTAGTTTTAAAAAGATAAAATTTCCTGTAAAATGTATTCAGAATGAACCTTATGGACAATAAATATGAGCAAGCTCTTATGATATAACATATAAAACATCCAAATGAAAGGCTTTGTATGCAACTTCAGTTAAAGCATTAACCAAGTATCCCAAAGGAAATTTTTAAAAATATTTTTCAAAGTTAAATTTACAAATTGTTCATAATCAAGTATTTTCATGATTTGCTATTTTATTCATACAAATAAAAAATGCAAATAATTTTCTAAGGAAGGGGGAGGGGTATAATTTTGGGGAAAAAAAATAAAAATGAGAAAGATTAAGAGTATAATGATAAATAATATAAAGGGGGAGGGGGGGGCAAGAGTAAGATTACATTATTAATCTTTTATTACTTCAGGAATAATAAATGAAATGATAATACAAATAAAAATATCAACAGAGGTGACTTAGTAGTAGAAGTAAAAAAAAAAGATACTATGAAACTTAAGTTTACTAAAGGTAATATAGATTAAAATTATATATTGGGACTAACATTACATTTTACGTGAAATTAAATCCATACTTGCGAGATTTTTTTCTTTACAAAAACTGTAACTTACAGAATGCATCTACAATATAATCTTGGGAACTGACGTTATTTTATTTAACTCCACAGAACATCTTTTTAAAATAAATAGCTATAATTGTGCTGTCAGAATCTTAATACAATATCCCATTATGAACTTTAAGATCAGTTTCACAGATTGAAGGGAAGAAGTAAATATTTCATCCACTGCAAACAGGTTGTTGTTTGTGCATACAATAAAACATGAGAAATAAACTTATGGTAAAAAAGGTAATCAGTATTTAGATATTTCTATCTTTCATTTAGGCAAAAAAGTGCTATATTTCAGGAAACACTTTCTATTAAAACAAGATTATTTGGGATGTTCAGCCTATTTTAAAAAGTAAACACACCTTTTAAACTCTTTTTTTCCTTAGAATCAATTGATTTTCTTAAAATTTCAGCAACCACTTCCGATCTGGCAACATCAAGAGGTGTTTCTCGATTAACATTTTCTTGGAGTGGGTTAGCACCATATTCCAAGAGAAGTTTCACAATCTTAAAGAAAAAAAAATATATTAATAAGAAATCAAATGAAGCAGATAAGCACAGTAACATAACAGATAATTTCTAACAGAAACAATGCATAACTCATACAGATTCGAAAAAAAAATTCAGTATTAATTTATAAAGCTTTGCAGTAATTATAAGGTCCTTAAAACTGGGCTTATTCCACAATGCACTTAATTTCTTACATAAAATAAATATTTAGTACAGAGAAATTAATTTATTTTCATACAAGTTAAATTCCCATTCCCATATTAAAATTTTAAGTAACTTAATTATAGAAACAATATTATAAAATCTGTATACATTTATAGAAATATTTATATAAATATCAAAACTATATAATAGAATTTTTTTAAGAATAAATACATCAAGTCATTTATTTTACTTTACAATAAAAATAGAAACATCTAACTGTGAATGGAGAAACTAATAATCCAACAATTCTAAAATTATTAACAATTGGATATATATAACATAAGATATAAACAAACCTTTTCATGTTTGTTTATTGCAGCATCATGTAATGGAGTGAATTTGTCAAATCCAACAGCATTTACATTTGCATCATATTCTATCAGCAATCTAGCAATATTATACCACCCATAATTGCAAGCTTCATGGAGTGGAGTCCAACCTGAAATTAATACATAATTTTAAAAATAATGTAAAAATCATGAGGTACTTTTTTTAATCACACAGCTACCTTAGTGATAATTTTAAAAAGTTGGAAGTATTATTTTGGTGATACAGCTGAGGGATTATCAATAAAAATTCATATTATATCATAAGTACATTTCAAAAACTTTTCTGGAACCGGAGTTTCTATTACTAGAACATAACTTGAAAACTGTTGTATTCAAATATTCTATCATAAAGTGTTATACTATATTTTTTTTAAAAATAAGTGCAAAAAGAAAAAAAAAATGTTTTTAGTTAGTAAACTGTTTATTAAGTAATGAGCCTTGAGAATGAACAATTAATATTCCTTTAAGCTACTTATCCACTTATTTAATTCACTTCGTACTTTCACATATCACCTAAGCATCAAATCAGTCTAAATTTGAGTATCGAGAGTTTATGTGAATATATCTGACAGCCAAATTTCATCTCTGTATTCATAACACAGTAAAAGCAAGATAACTGAGTAAAATATAAATATTTTCAACAGAAAAATTTAAAAAGGTCATATTTCATTCATAATAAATCTGATTTGTAGAGTTGATAACTGAAAATCTGAACATATACGCAAACATTTAAAAAATACAATTGCAATCTAATTGTATAAGAAAAATTTAATAAACTGCTTGCATTTTTTTAAAAAAATATCATTACACGAAACTGTAAAAAAATCATACTGCCTGACAAATTTATTCTTGAACAAGTATGTACCTTTTTATTTATGTAAAACAATTATATAACATTTAAAAAAAAATTTACACTATGCAAAAAAGATAGACCTCCAGTCTTTTGATAAGTACATTTCATATTTGGTAGCTTAAACATTTTTTATGTAAAATAAATTCACCAAATATTATTCTTCATATATAGAATTAAAGAAGAACAAAATTATATACACTGTTTTCTATTAAATAAAAAAAACAACATTTTTTCATCTTTCTCTTCTAACGTAAAACAAAACTATGTAATAATATCTTAAGATGCATCAAATCTATAGAAAATAGATCTGCTAATTAATAAAGTGGTTGCATATAAGAAATTAAATACTTTTTTTTATAAAGAATAAGTCTTCACTAATTTGGAAAAAAAGTAAATTCTATAAAAATAATAAACTATGAAAATTTTTTATGAAATTTCTCATAGTATAAATACTTTTCCAAATATAATGAATATCGAGAATTGGTGCTGAATAAGTTGACTGTGTTTCCAGTAAATACAAAAACTTATTAAATACACAGTTAAATTTTCCAACATCTAATTTTAAAATTTAATATTTTTCCTTGATTTCATTTAAAGTTAAAATTAAATCTATAAAAAAAATAACTAATTAATTCAAGCAATTCTTTGAATGTTTTTTTATCCACAAATGAATCAATGACTTTAATCAAGGAGAAGAAAGAAATTTTGGATATATAAATTAAGAATTAGTGAAACAAGCAAGTTAAATAAAAACTCATACAAAACTGGACATGAACGAGAAAAATTATAACCATTAAAACTCTTCCACTTCACCGTTTCTCACCTAAATACTACTAATTGCGTTTCCTAATCTCCTACCTCATGTTGATCAGTTAAAATTGAAATTAGGTTGATGCTAGATGTTTTATTACAAGTTATAAAGAAACATCTATTAAAAAATTTTTTTTAAAAATTTACATTTTTAATCCATGTAAAAATTTTAAATACTTTTATGTATTACACAAACATTTTTTGATTTAATTAATAAACACAGATGGCAACATTAAAAATTTTGATTAAAAATTAATGTTGCATATGTTTATGCTAGACAAATTATAAAACAAATATACTTTGTTTAAAAAAATCAAAGCATTAATTTTATTTAATTTATAAGAAAATATCAATATAAACAAACCTGCATTGTCAACGGTATTTACATTAGTTCCTTGCTTAAGAAGTTTTTTTACTTTTTCAAAATCTCCTTTAATGGTAGCTACATGAAGTGGGGTTTCACCTCTTTCATTTCTTTTCAATGAAAATGTTCCACAATCCTCTTGTGTTGGACTAGATTCTAAAAATATATACATACATTATAAGATTTAGCCATGCAAAAACAATGCAAAAGCAAACAAAACTTAATTTTCTTCATCAAAGTAACAATTTTCTATTATCATAGAAGTTATTTAAAAACCAACATTAAAAAATGTGGTACTTGAGTATCAGTCACCACAGAAAAATTGGCAGCACGCCAATCACTTTAATATCAAAACAAAAAGATTTTAACTTGTTTCATATGAAAAACCCAATCAGTCAAGATTTTGGTGGAAAATAGTATGATTGGCATGGGACCAATTTGGCTGTGGTGAAGTTAATAAGAATTTTGATGCAATGCTAAAATTATTTGAAAAATAATTTTTTCATCTTAAATAACTGAAAACAATTTCACCATTATTTAAAAAAAGGACAGCTTTTCTCTTCCTCCAGAATATGTGAGATGAAATAATTTCTCATTTGAACTATTTTTCTTTTCTTGTAAATTAATTGTTAAAAACGTTAAATGAAATTACTTTATCTTCCATATTTTATTTTAAGCACTTGTGATTTAAAGTAAATTAATCCTTTAATTTTTAATAACTTTTTTTAAAAAAAGTATCAAAATTTCTTAAATAAGAAAAGCAAGTTTTGTGAATTATTTATAGAAAAATTTATCACACTTAAATTTATAACAGAAGTCACATAAGCAAAATTCTATTTTTGAATGAAGCACCACAGCAAAAATCAGAAATTTAATATTTAAACAAAAATCACTGAGAAAACTGATCTTGAATACAACAACTTACTTTAACAGAAGCAAACAAGCAGATTTCTACTGTAAATATGAGTTTAACAATGTTCAATAGAAATAGAGCCTAGCATCTTTCCTACAAAATTATACATCTAGTTTTAATCAAATAATAGTATAGTGACAATAAAACTTCATTATGAAATTCCTCTTATAACTGAACCTTTTTTTTCTGATAGAAAGACAAATGATAATTTAAGTGTATATAATATCCATGTTCACATATGTATGCATATTGCTCTTTTTTACACAAAACAGAGGGGGAAAAACAGTTGATTGAATTTTACAAAAGAAACTAATTAAATCAATACAGGAGTTCTAGATTTTTTTTTTAGTAATGTGTAAGAATATTTATAACTAAATGTTGATAACTTTTCTCTAGTTTCATTAAATGCCAGATACACAACGGGACAGTTAGTTGATTTACGTATTCTTATTTTATTTTATTACTTACACAAATACTAAATAAGTAAAAAACAAAAGCATATAAATTATAAAAGCTACGATCTATGGTTAATTATTTCAAAGCATAACTGATTAAGTAACGTTGCCCTGTTAAAAATTCATGCTTTATTTTTATACACGCATTTTAAATATATGGCATAAAGGCGTACTTTATACGTTGGATATTTTGCATCAGATAACGATTCACAAATGGCTGAAAACAAGCATACTTTCAAAACAAAGACGCTGGTGCAATAACAAATCGCACCATGTTTGTAAATTAATCCAGTTCAGTCCGGTGATAATGAAGAATGGTAAGGGGAGGGGGGGATGGATGAAAAAGCGTACAAGGGCAATAAATTTTCAAGGACACTTGATGGTATCAAAATAAAAATCTTGCAATGCAGTTTCTTGAAATTTTGTTGCTTGCATTTGTTTTATTGGATGATAATACAACGCAGAAAGAAATGTCGGTGTTCTAACAAAGCACATATTTTTGGTTCCGTAGTATAACGACATTCATATAAAAAAAAATTACTTATATCAATCTTCTATAAACTGGTAATTACAGCCTTTTTGTACATTGTTTCAAAAGAAAGTTGGATAACTCCTTTCACCATACAATTAATAGATATAACGACTAAAAATTACAAAAACATGCATTTCGAAATTTATTGCGTAATAGCTATTCACGTAAACAACATGTAGCAAATTTGGAATCAGCATTTCAATAGCTCTTAAAATGGAAAATCAACCTTCTAAAATCACTTATACTTAGATAAATTTTAAATAAAGTTGTATGCGTTTCTTTGAAATCAGGAACAAAGCAGATGAAAATGTAAACAAGAATAATTATGCAAACGTAAGCAAAAATTTTAAAAAAAAATATTTACACCAAGGTCTCTTATCCCTGTTAATTGTATAAGTTTGCGAAACGGTTTAATGAAAGCGAATATTATTGCATTCTTACACGGCGTTTTAAAAAAATAATACAAATACATATTAGGCTTATGATGCAACGTATTTTTACGATACTCACTTCAATATCGTATTGACAAACAATTAAGAATTTCAAATTTAGCATAAACTCATAATATGTCTCTGTGAAGCAGAATCATGCAAATAAACAGAATTGATAACAATGTGCTTTCTAGAAAGTTATAATTTACGTCATCCGTAGTCATACGAGACATTTTTATTCTGTTGTTTATAAAATACCATGGCGCCATCTACTGTTATTAAAGAGAAGTAAAAGATATTACAAGTTGTTAAAACTAAAAAAAAGTTTATTTTTCAAATATTGAGACGCTATCGAAAAAACATAATACAATAACTTGACTTAAGAATTCTAGTGAAACTAATAGTTTTTCTCGGAATACCCTTTCTTATATTTTTTAAAGAAGCAGTTTCTATTCTTAAATAATTTTTACTTTTAAATTAGAATTACATTCAAAATAGAAATTGGTTTTCCCACAGAAAGTCAAATACTTTTAAATGAAAAACCAAAAAAAAAAAAAAAAATACCAGTAATATAACAAAAACAAAACAGCTTAAGATGCATCACAAGTGATTTTGGGTAGTTACATATTATTCCATAAACTATGAACATTTTTGAAGGGACTGACCAATGCCTGAATGAGTGAATATTAAAGTCATACTGTTCAGCTACACAAGGGATTTTGGTGATGGACCTTGTAATTTTGAACCATGGATAATTTTGAATAAGGACGACACCTGAGCTGGCCCACCCCCCTCTCCTAAACTTAACCACACCAATGACTAAAGTCTGAAAACAAAAGCCAATCTTTTTATTGCCACAATCCCTCATGGTATTTAAAATTAACAACTTATGTATTATTTTGTTGGTTCAATCACATCCTTGATACAGTTTTTGTTCAGCAAAAATGGCCAATGGTATAATACACAAGTACCGAAATTTGTATCATATTTATAAAGTATTACTTGTCTTGTTCAAGAAAATTTAGGAATATTCATTAAAATGTAAGGCAACATTAATTTTGCTTTACAAATACCATTACATCTATCTTCACTTTTATTTTCCAATTTAAAATAATTCAATGTATAAGATATATTAGATATGAAAAGTATTAGTCCTTACATAATGATGATATACAAATTGTTATTTAAAATTAATGAAGATAATTATTTTGTATATATACCTGATTTTTACATATAAAAAATTACATATATTGCTATAAATTTTGGTATATGTATAAAATTCCACAGACCATAAAGTTAGCACAAAAAATTCCAGTTAAACCAACATCAAAGATGAATACTGTAAACATGGACAATGGTTTTATACATGTATCCAAAGGATACTTCTTGGTATTATAGTCTTATGTTCATAGAAACCAAAAGTATGTATTTGCTCACCATTAGTTTAATCAATACACATATATCTCATCTAATTTACGATGGAAAAAATTCCAAACATGGTATTTCTTTTATTTAATTTTTAAACATGTGATTGAAACTTGTTACAGTTTAAGTAACAATCCTGTTTTGATTGTGCATTTAAAAAAAAAGTCTAAATAGCATACAGAATATGATACTTAAAATTTACTGAAATGATAAAACACAAGCATTAGATTATATTCACTTAGAGAGTTTGATAGAAATAACAAAAATGCATTTTTGTTTTAAATGCAAGAAAAACTTTTCAATTTAACATTAACACATGCATAATAGCACAAAAAAGAACATTCCAACATTCCTAATTAAAAAAATGTAAAAAGAATGTTTTCTCATTCTGAATCAATTGTTTTTAAATACATTGTTTTGAAGAACTGCTTTATTAGGACTGTATTACCTTTTGGCAATCAATAAAAGTCAACTGTATTGTCAACAGAGTTGTGTTTCTAAACAAGATTGAATAATAGGCAATATTTTTTATAATAAATATATTTATGTAGATTTTATAAAAAAGGCATATTTGCAAATATTTTATTTACCACCAAAGTATGCACACCATATTATGAGATTTTGCAATAACTTTACAGAACTTCATCTTTTAGAAGTAAACCATTTTATTGATATTTTAAAAAAGTTTCATTATTGATGAATTGTTTTAAATGAGTGTGTTTAGTTGACCTAATAGTTTATATCAGCGATACTTAACCTGCAGCCCATTAAGCACCTTTTGAGTGGCCCGGTCATGACCCATTGCTCTGCGAAATTCTTTTACAATGTATCAAAAATTTGATTGAAAATTCTTTGACACACAAGAAATCAAATATATCAATTTTGATTTTTTGCTGTCGATGTCGTAGAGCTGCGAATTAATATTCTTTTCCTATTTGTAATGGTTACAGTTAGTGAGAACAAACAACGTGGAGTAGCGACAATTTTATGGGTGGAATTAATTTTGTGAACAATCTTTAACAACTTGCAAGCAAAAAATATTCAAATGATTTGGAGGTTGACTGTTTTGTAGTGGAATACAAACATGGATCAGTATTTGTTTTATTTGTCACGAAAGTGCTGTATTTAAAAAATACCAATAAACAGGAATTATTTAATGTTTTCTCTTTCAAGAGGTGATAAATAGGCTTTATTGAATATTCTTTGTAACAGCAACAAAGTGTTTCGTCAGTGGTAATGTCACAGTAGTAACAAAGACATCCTCAGAAGTTTGTTATATTATTGGTAATCATATGGAACCGTTTACTGATGCAAAAATTGTGGGGGAGTGTTTCTTAAATTCTTGTAACTAAGTTTTAGTGAAAAAATAAAAAAAATCAAGACAGGAGTTATAATATTTTTATCAATTTTCCATATTCTAAATTTCCAATGTTATCTATCTCCCTTGAACCTCATATTGCAGCCCGTGTGAAATAGCTAACATATGTATGTGGCCCACGTGAAATGGCTGACATACGTATGCGGCCCAACAGAAAAAAAGGTTGAGAACCCCTGGTTTATATTATATGAACTTTCAAATTACTTTAATTTAGTTAACTTTTCAATTCACAATTAAATTTGTGATTTAAACAATACTTTCATTTGATACAGAAGGAGATACAAAGGCAAAATTCATTCTGAATTTACTTCTACAGATAGATATGTGAAAGTTTTTAAATAATGTTCAGAAAGTTAGCTATTTTGCTAATAATATTAATTAGTACTTTCATACCAGCCCTTTGTATGACAAGTTATAGCCTGATAAAATATTACAATAAGTTATCTAGTTACAATGACCATCACAGAACTTCTGCCTATCTCCATTCTTGGCTCAATTAACAGGTGATTAAAGAAGCATAGCCCTTTTTCTTTGGCAGTTGATATGGGCCTGTTTTCTAGTAATGTTGAACCTCACTCCTCCATTTAAAGTTCAATTCTAATCGAATACATTTCCAGACTGAGAAATTGATCAGGGTGTGAAAAAGGTCTGATATACCTAAATTTACTAGACAAATTGCTCCAGAGACATAGTTCATGGCGTCTCTCATTCGGCATTGAAAATCTATACTGATGGTAGTATTTCTGGAAGCGGTGTGCACATTGAGACACCTGATGGTACATCGAGGTTAGGAATATTAACTACTGTTCTGTTTTTAGGTCTGAACTTATTGCAATATATAAGGGATTGAAATTTATTGACACTGCTTCTGATCTCATCTTCAGAGACATTTGGATTTAAACTGACGGTCATGCTTCTATTCAGCACCCTTCTCATTGGACAACTGTTAGGGATATGACAAGCCTGAATATTCTGGATGCTGTGGTTTGACTTTCTTCTAGACACTCTATTTAGTTTCAATGGGTCCCCTTCCATATTGGATTGAATGGTAATAAGACAGCAGATAGTTTGGCTAAGTCTGCCACTGCTGACGCCTTGCAAGGTGACAAATGTCTAACTTTTGCTGAACTCCCCTCTATTAAAAGGATGGAATTGAATGCACTTTAGAGAGAGTCCCCTACTCACCCTTGGTATTTTGGGGGGAAATCTGCCAATCCTAAGGATTGGCAGACGGCTCTATCACACTTTTTTAGTGCCCACATCAAATCTCTTACTTTTGAACAGGGCCGGAAAGTCTTTCCAGAGTGTCATAGATGCAAGGCTGATCAGGTATTCCCGAGTCATATTCTTAATTGTTTGAATTTTACTTTTAACAAGGTTTTAAGAAATCCCATTTTATTTCTGGATTTTTTAAAGATTTTTGGTTTTATGGAGCTACACCATCTGGGATAAGAAACAACTTTCATACAATAATAATATTAATCAATGAGTTTACCTATTAAAAATATTTTAATGATACAAATATAAATGAAACTAAAAGAAGTATTATTTTAAACTGTCAAGTGTAAGATTTTGAGAAATTAAAATCAATTAACAATATCTCATAAACTTAGAACTTTTAACTAATAAATATGTTTTGTATCATTATTAATAAATATTTTGTATCTTTTTGATCAAATATACAAAATACCATACATCTATTTAAAAAACTTTAATCTTAAAGATGGAAATAGGCTAAATTTTTCCAAATATTGCAAATAATTATTAGATTTAGACTGAATAGGATGAAAACTCAGAATTTAAGACAAAAATATATATACAATTTGAAAGTTAAAAATAAAATATAATTTCCGAATGTTCCTTAAAAGCAAAAATTCATTAATTAAAAATTATCTCACAGCTGTAGATATTAGCAAGGTAATAATTAAAAAAAAATCATTTCTAGTTGTGCACAAAATATTCCACTATTTTTTTTTTTTTAATTGAGTTATGATTTAGTATTTTAAATGATTTAGCATTATATTACAGAATTTTCTAAAAAATAATGTGAAATCTTAAAGGAAAAAAAAAATCTTAGGGGAAAAAAAAGGAAATCTTAGGGGGAAAAAAATTTCCTTCTTTATGTGAAATATTCCATGCCTCTCACCATGGTTTAGTCAAGAGGTCCAATAGCGACCTACAGATGGTTATTTTTTGTGGTTTGCCAAGATAATCAGAAAACCACAAATACAAAGAAAATATAATTGGTTAACATTAACTGTGATGAGAATTTCAACAATCTTGCTCCTGATTTTAAAAAAAATTGTAGAAAAGTACAATTGTTTTATAACACCAATTCTAAAATTAAATCTGCTTGTAGCTGTAAAATGTATGAAATTAGCACAATAAATAAATTGAATAAAACTGCCCATACTTGATTGATTTCATATTACAATATATTTTTTTAGATTCAAAGTTAACTAATGAATGGAATCATTATAAAAAGGTGCAGCCCTATGGTATCCTCCTCTTCCACAATGTGGCCCTCAAGCCAAAACAATTGTTACCCCGGTTAAGCTTATATAAAAACAATTATAAGTAGTTTGACACACTTTTTCATATGTTGCTGTTAAATGCCTTATATTACAGAATTTTTAAAAAAATAATGTTCAAATTTTATAGAAGAAAAAATTTGTACAACTGAAGTTGAAATTGTTGATTTGTCAACTCTAATGAATAGCAATTCTGGTACAGAAATTGATAATGAAACCCTTATCAAACTATTAAATTTTCTAATGATTTACGTTGTTTGGAAATTGAAAACATCTCATGCAACAGGATATAAATAAAGCAGTATTTTCATTTCTCCATAAAATTGAAAAAGCTATTTTGAGTCAGGAATGAAAAAGATTGTCAAACACATATTAATCCGTATTTTAAAATTTCCAACTAGCTGGTGCACAATTTGCTAAAAGTATTTTTAGCTGTTGAATATACAGTGCTTTATTCCTAACTGAATATTTCTGGTGTAGTTGCTTATCACAAAATTTCCAAAAGGTTAGAGCAAGAAATTTGTTGTTTTCTTTTACCAATATTATTAATAACTCTGAATTAATGAAAATGTTCAATCCCAATGAATTCTTTACACCCAGTTCCGACTATATGTTTTAAAGAGCATAACTTATGGTCAGCAGTGAACAAACGAAAGGGAGGGTGAATTTTATTTATGCAATAATTTTAAATTAACAATGTTTACCAATAACTTTCAAAAACAAAATTATACTACACTGAAATAAATAATAAATAGAATGACACAATGAACACTGAAATAACATATGTGAAATTTGATGTGATGTAATTTAGCAATGCAAAATCAAAATGAAGATTTATATATATTAAAATCAGTAAGATAGATGCACTGAGAAAAGTGCAGCAAATCGATATGACATTGATTCATTAGAAATCCCTTGAAGAAATATTCATTCATGCTGCTTCTTTAGTTGTCTATAATGATGAAAGTATTATGTGTTTCAATTGAATTTTTTTGTCCTATATGTTTGATAGTAATCATGTCTGTTGATCTAAGTGGCCAAATCACTGGATGGAATTGCCCAAAATATTCTTTAAATTAATCTCAAATGATTATTTCCAAGTGACATGGCACATTGTCATTTAATAAAGTTCCATCATTGTTTGAATACATGAAATTCACAAATGGCTAAAAATTGACTCTAAGATTATGAGGCCTAGGTCAATTAAACAAGCAATAAGCTCCCTTATTTAATTGATGGCTGCACATAACCATTTCCAGTTCATGATTAATTCAGTTTGTCAGAGGACCCACACCATGTCTACATCAGCTAGCACAATGCTATGTTAATAACTTGGGTCCTTATCCTCATCTACACCATGCAACTATCAGCTTTTATCAACTGGAATCATAACTGATCTGATAGATTCACAAGTTTAAGCGTTCAAATTAGTCTTCACCCATATTCTGCTTCATTGTCCTTGCAGACATGTATATCATACATTCCACTTTGATTGCTGTTGTTATCTGATGCAGTACTATTCATCTGGCAACATTAAAACACTCTGCAGATATCACTGGTCTTGATCATTAAGTAGGCACAGTTGACCACTGTGGGGCCCATGTTAGAAAACAATGCTTCAAATTATATAATCTCAGCACACACTATCATAAATTGAGGAATGTTGAATTCTTTAATTTTTTTGATGAAAAGCCCCTAGCTTCTAGTTACATCTAGCATTCTGCATTCAAAATATATTAATCCCCATTGTGCCCACATGCTAGAAAACTTTTCATATGAATTACTTAGGTACAAGTAAAAAACTTGATGTTGCATTATCTATTTATATATTTTGCGCATGATGTTACTCTCCCACATATCTACATTATGCTGTCTTATGACTTTTTAGCATATCTATTATAGGTATATATATTTTATAAATTGACAAAAAACACTTTTAATGAAGGCAAAATATCCTCATCTTTTTTTAACCTAACAGGTTGGAGATTAAATGGAATAAAACTATTTAAAAGGAATGTGTAACAATCTCTAAATTGAATTATATTAAGTTCAAACTATTTTTTAACGATTTAGGACTAACTATTTTTAACAATATTTTTTAATATACGATATATTTAACATTTCTTACTACAATATAAAAATGTTATTTATTCTGTTAAGGATTTATTATCCTTAAATCAACTCATTTGATTTTAAAATGAAAGTTCAATGCAAATTTATTAAATAGATGCAACATCTTATATTAATTATCACTTTTAGTGTTTTTGAGAAATGTTTAGATATTTTAACAGAAAAATAACAAAAAAAATTTGAATATTTCCACCATAGGAATACTTGAGAAAAAACATTGGAAACCATTTTTTTTTTCTATCTATGCAACAATATTTAAATTAATTTGTAGAAAAAGTTAGTGCAGATAAGGGATATTAAGTGCAGAAATATAAATATTTACCCCTTTTCTTTTTAGCTCTTCACCCTACTATGCTTCCTCATGAATCAGTACCATGTTATTAAAAAAAAGAGAGAGAGAGAAAACATTGCAAATAAATTTAATAATTTTTACTAAACCTTTGTTTCC
>BMAV01001614.1:129004-164768 GCA_019973955.1 Trichonephila inaurata madagascariensis
ATATCGAAATCATTCTAAAATAAATAATTCCGAAAAAAGTACCTTGGCGACCACTTTTAGTCGCCAACAAAAAGGACTGCGCCAAGTGCCCCCCCCCCATACTACAATTGAACCGTATATATGACTCTTACTATGAAAAACTCTGAACACTGAAAGAAGTTTTTGAATTTTTTTGCAAATAACAAAACATATTACATAGTTAAATACGTTACACATTTGTTTTTTTTTCTTCACAGTTGTTAATCAATTGATAATTCTGATTGAGTTTTAAAACTTTATTTTACCGTCTATTGAACTTATGACAATAATTATTTAATGTATCCAAGACTTTCTTTCAAACAATAATTCAAACCGATTCAACCACAAAATTTTAGAAAAATATGTATTAAAGATAGCACTTTATAAAACAAGTTTCAAACAGAAGTCTTGCCTTGCTGTACCAATCATGGCTGATTAAACAAGATAATTATTTTAAGAATGAAAGTAAAACGATACTTAAATTAGAAATTTATTTACCTCCTCACGGTTCTCCTTTCGTATTTATTCACAGCAGTAAACTTATTTTGTAAACGTGTTAAAAAATTTTCAACGAGATGCAGATAAAAGCACATGCTGTAATGAACTTTAAACAGATTAACAAGTTTCCCGCGATATGAAAGCGTAGTAAACAAAGAAAGAAAAAACTATTCGGAAAATACGTAATTTTATTAACAGTTACAGCTAATTACTTAAGAAGCTGTTGTATAAATTTAAGTTATTCACTTTCTTTTTACTCAACAAAATTTGAAATCTTCCACCAAAAATACTTTTTTAATATATTTATATTCAAGACATGTCAATTAATATTGCATAGTGAGTTATATTATTATGATCTGATAAGAGACAAAGAAAAAAAAGCAAAATGTACTAAACAAAATTCATCTAGTTTTATAAATGATTTTTTTTAAGAAAATCTTTCTTTATATTACACTTGGACTTTTGTCAAAATATAATAAAAAGTAATGACTGAAGAAGATGAAGGTGGAATTTCCAGTCTTGGATGTTTACAAATTTAATGTTGGATACGCGATATGTTTCCGACAGCTAGTAAATAGTAGCAAAAATGTGTGGAAATGAAACTTTAATTCTGGGAGAGACCATTAAATTCCAGATGCTCTATTCTTTTCGTTTTCAAAATATTACGGAATTGCCTTTCAAATGTAAATTTTGAAGAATTTCTTTTTGAAAAATCTTGAATTTTGCAATGTTACGTAATAGGAAGGGTGAGTGTCATTTAATAATTTTAAAACGTTTACTACTGCAAAACTTATGTTCTATCGAAATAATATTATTTTACTTTTTTTTCAATATCCTTCTCCTACAGTGTTTTCATTAATATCGCATCTGCAAGTAGTTTTAATTTACAAACAGGTAAAATTAATAAATATTACTTTAAAATAGAAAAGTGAATATTAAGGTGCCCCTTGGTTTATCTGATAAGATACATATATTACACAATGATGGGCCAGAATTTGTCTTTTCTGTGTTGGCTTGTTTGGCTTCACAGTCCCTACAATTCATAAGTACTAAAGTTTGAATGGTATGAAATTGAAGCTATACCATTCCCAAAAAAAACAGACTTTTTGTTACAATTGTAATTCGGTTAAAGTGTAGTATAGGGGGGGCACCTTCTGTTCTAAGCTGAGATCATCTTTTGTATAATAAAACTCTATATTCTTCTGTGTTTGTATTGTATGTGTCTGTTAATCAATATCTCGTATTTCATATGTATCCCAGGTTGAAACACACAACAATAGCATGTGATTGTCAATTCAGCGCATACACACTTGCAAAATTGGAGTTGCTAACTTAGGGAGTTATCTTGAACGTTGGCAAGTGTTACAATAATACAAAAGTACCCAAATATCTAATATAATTACTCAAATGTGTCAGCTTTAAATAGTGATTGAGAACAGAACATGTGATCTTGTCTGAATAATTTCACATTTAATTGCATCAGCATTACAAAATAAACAGTTCACAGGATAAAGAAATCATTATACATCATACCATGACACCTAAAAAGTACCATCATATCCAAGGAGTACCATTATTTTCACCTTAATCTTTTAAAATGCACCATTATTGTACTAGTGTGTCTTTTATAAATGTTAAATTAAGTGTATACTTGCATATTGGTCACATTGTATTGATATTATATGAAACGAAGCACATAATTGCCAATTTAGCATACATTACACATACCAAATCGGACTTGGCAAGTTATCTTGAGTGTTGGCATTGTTGCAATAGTATCATTTAGTGCATATTAATTTTGATAAAAAAACATTCATTGTGCATACCAATGACCTATGCCACATCAGTTTTCTTTAATTTATTAGAGAATTTGTTATCTTTTATAAGGACTTCAGTACTTGCATATATTAATGTCACTGCAGCCAAATTTGTGCCACGTGATTTGCTCCATTTTCCATAAAAATAATCTCATTGATTGATTTTTGTTCAAATAAAACATGTAAGTTAGTACCTCTTTTTTTTTTTTTTTTTTTTGTTATGCAATTTTGCTATTATGATAGGGTAGGATTCTCATGGTACAAATTTGGCTGCAGTGAGGTTAATGCATATGTACTAAGATTTCTTTACATATCTGTCATTTAACGTTATTGCTGTTCACCCCCAAGAGTGGGAAAAAATTATATATTGTTTATATATACGAGAGTTGGAGCATAAGTCATGGCAACTCTTTTCTTTTTTTTTTTTTTTTTGTAGATATGTGAACAGATCACAAACATATATGTGTTGAGTGGAAGTTCTGCAGGCATAGTGTGTATGCAGAACAACATATGGCTCTGTGATAGCTGGTAGTAGCTCAACAAGGGCTGTGAAATCAGTCAGTTGATGGGTGTTGTGTTAAATGGAAGTAACCTGTGTTGAGCAGCACACTTACATCAAAATAGCCATTCTCCAAGGGAGAAATGGGATGGAATGTCACAGTGAATTAGTGGAAGCCCTTTGGAATGATGCCCTACCATACCGAACTGTAGGGTGGTGGGTAGGAAAGTTTCAGCAAGGACGTGTGTCAACCTGTGATGAGCAATGTTTGGGACGATTCTCACGGGGTGTGGCAAATGCTGAGGCTTATGGCATTCAGTGCCTCCCACATTGTTGGCAGTGTGTGGTGACAGCAGCAGGGGGACTACATTGAAGGTCTTTAGGCCCAGGTTTGTTATGTCAACTTTATGTGTACTGTATTGTCATTCTTTTGCACCATGAAGGCCATATTGCCCTGTTTACTACCGTAATAAAGTAGTGTGTTATGATATTTCAGTGCTATTCATTATCCACACATGTAGTTAACACCTTGTCCTTTCATCTGCATATGTCACATTTTCCAACCGGATTGGTATCTTCAAGAAAAAAAATAGTTGCCATGACTTTTGCCACAACCCTCGTATTTACAATGCAATTTTTTTGTTGCTTTTGATTTTGTTTATAATTATTGGTTTTTTGAACAGAGGTTCTGTTTTATGAGATGCTATTACAATAAACGTGCTTATGTATTAGTGTCACCACAGCAAAATTGATGCCACACAAATCATATCATCAAAATAACAAAAAGATTCTAACGTGTTTTATATGAAAAAATGCAATCAGTCAGATTATGGTGGAAATGGCATTTTTCATGTGGTGCCAATTTGGGTGCAGTGAGGCTAATTTGTAAGTATCCAATAAAGTTACCTTTTCTTCATGGATTAAGTCCAAATTTTAATTCTATTGGGTCATTAAATAAGAAACTTTTGCTTCAACTTCACTTTAGATATTAAAACCTGATATGACTTAGTGAAGGAATTGAAGTATCTATTGGTTGTCTAATTATGGATTATAATTACAGCAATTTATTTATGTAAGCTAAATGGTTTGTTTAAAATTCTGTTGATTATTTTCACCAAACGAGAAAAATGCCCCCAAATTATGCAACTTTCCACAAAATGTCTATTGGCATATAATTATAAATGTTTCAAAACAAATATCTGCTTAGAGCTTCAGGGTGCTTATCACTTTTAAAGTAGTGCCTTAATTGATCTGTCAGAGAGAGAGTTTGAATTTTACATTTTGATTTAAAGGGATAGGCTCAATATTTTTCTTTTCTTTTCAATTTATATTTTTGATTGCATTTATCAAAATTCTTGGAAAAGATTGTTATGCTAAAATGAAATAAGTACTTTATTTTTATATGCAATTTTTTGTATTATGATCAGTTTTATATAATGATAAATATTTTATGCTGTTATTTCATTCAATGTCTTTAATAATATTTAAAGAAAAATATTCATTAATTAGTTTTAAGGATTAGAAAATATCTTTTTTAAAAGAAACTTCTTAAGCTGAAATCAATACATAATTATCACACCTTTTTTCAAAAAAATTTCCCTAAGAAAGAAAGAATCTTCATTCTCTAGGGTCTTTCTGATGTGCAAACATGCCTATTACCGTATTTTCCTGTATATAATCCGCAGTGGCATATAATCGGCAAAGCCTTTTTTCGAGTAAAACAAATAAAAACATTGTATAATCCGCAGCAGTTTTTATGGGGAATAATCCAAAATATAAACTGCCGATAATGAGGGTCATATAAGATAAAAAATACTCAATATAATTAAAAATAGAAGTAAGAAATTGTACAGAAGAAAAAATTTATTATGAAATGTCTTTTTAAATATGTATAATATTTTTTACGATAATCTCAATAAAACAAAAAAATTCTTTGCTACTGCCATCTATGTTTTGAGTTGTTAAACAAAACGTTCCCCACGTGGAAAAAATCTTTTTTTTTTTAATTTAGCAAGTTGACAGCAAAAAAATTAAGATAGAGACTGCTTTCCCATTGTCTCTTTCTTTTAAAATCCTTTTTTTTATTTCTTCCTCTGATTCTGGTCAGTGAGGTTTTCCACAATGATCGGCTCTTTAATGTTGATCACAATTTTCGAAGTTGGTCTTGTTTTTTCTCCACAAACGAATATTCAATTCGTCAATGTTGAAAAACCTTGCAGCTTCCCAATTTCCGACTTCGGTAGTCTTTTCTATAACTTTTAACTTGAAGTTTGCAGTGTAACTTAACGCTTTCACTTAAACATGAGGAAAACTTTCAAAGGATATAATAGCTCTAGTCAAGAGAAAATTGGAAATTGCACCAGTGACTAGTAACTGGTTTTTCCTTCTAAGGAATCGAATTCGTTTTTGAATGTAATTGGACAAAAACTAGTTATGGCTGAAATACGTCTTCCGAGTCATGAAAGTGCCATCTATTATTTATTATATAAAACATAAACAGCATTTCTTTCAAAACTTTATTGTTAGCTTTTCTGATGGAGAATGTTTTTTCTCAGATAATCTGTGGTGGCGTATAATGCGCACAACGAAATTTGAAACTTTTTTAACACATAATCCACGGATTATATATAGGAACATACAGTACTTAGCAGGTGATCAACTTGAAATCTTGCTATTAATGTTCTACGATAAATAGCATCAATCGGAGGCAAAATTTGGAAAGTCAACATAGCTGAAAGAGCTGTCCTGAAGAACATTTTTTTCTCATAACCAGCTGTCTCCTAAAGGTTAATAAAGTTATTACTGTGTGAAAGAGAGTTCCAATGTAAATGAAAGCTTTGTTACTGCAATTTTATTGTACACAAAGGGATATTTACTTTTAAAAGTATACATTGTCAGAATCAAATATAAAATATTAGGTATTAGGGAAAGTACTGTTGTTTTTTTGAGCATGTTCATTTTTATACATTGTTGATAGCAAGAATTGGGATCTGAATGAAGATTAGTTAGATTAGTATATACAGTTGATGATTTAGACCCATTTTTTCGTATTTTAGTCAGCTTTTATAAACTTGTAAAACAGTCAACATGAGTGAGAAAAAGTGTACTCAAGACATTTTATGTTGTTTGAGTTCCAAAAAGAGAATAACGTAATAAAAGGGGGAGAAAACTTGTGTGACATGCTTGGAGAGGATGCAGTAACAACTCAAACTTGCCAAAGATGGTTTGCAAAATTTTGTTTAGGTGATTTTTCTTTGAAAGATGAACCCAGAAAAAGAAGGCTATCAGATGTCAGAGACAAAGTGCTTTGCAGTATGATCAGAAGAAATCCCATGTCAGTGGTGTAGCGCGGGCTTTTGCCACCTGGGGTCGATCGAAAATTTGTCGCCTCTCTATTTTAATTATTAGTCAAGAAAATTAGTAAAAGTAAAAAAAAAAGCTTTAAATTTTTTTATTGATTAAAAATGCACTTTTCGTGTTTTTTTTTTTCATAGAAAATCTTTTATACAATATCAATATGTATGTCATGTTCAATTGCCAGAATAGCTAAATTTTTTAGCCTTAACGTGGACATATTCGATCTGAAATAATTTTTGGTTAATTTTAGCTTATAGCGAAGCTTCTTTCGCAACTGGCATTACTGATGGCAGATGTTAAAAAAATTCTCAACATTGTGACAATGTTTGGTAAGCCATTTTCAAGTTTAGACTCAATAATACATTTTAATAAACCCAGAGAGCCGTACCTTATGAGTTCTTTTTTAAAGCCTGGGTCTGTTGTAGCTATGAAAGCTTGTGGACGTATGTGCTCAAGTTGGAATTCTTCTTTAATAATATCTTGAGGAGCTTTATCTAAGTTAAGTTCGTCCATGCTCAATATCACTTCAGGCCTTAAAAAAGCATATTTTTACACTAGATTCTGCAACTGTTGGAATCTTTCTCGAATTTCAACTGTTACTCTGTCTATTGAAGAAAACATTGTTCGCCTCAAGTCATCTTCATATGATAACTGAACATCTTTACTTCTG
The DNA here is from genome assembly GCA_019973955.1 of Trichonephila inaurata madagascariensis. Classification (NCBI taxonomy): domain Eukaryota; kingdom Metazoa; phylum Arthropoda; class Arachnida; order Araneae; family Nephilidae; genus Trichonephila; species Trichonephila inaurata. The sequence goes on from BMAV01001614.1 coordinate 135,864, forward strand.
TCGCCCAATATATGCTTCCTCCTGATTTGTCTTGGGGGTTCAAAAGAAATTTCAGGCTCTTCGGATAAACTTTTAGTATATATAAGCGTCATCCATGAATTCCTCTCGTTTTGCTTCTAATACGGTCTGCAAAGCATTTATCTTTTGAGCACAATAATGGATATTTAGTCCCTCTGTTTGCAAATAATTTTGAGCATCATTGACTTCACACAGTTCCGGTTACCGGAAGCCTAAGTAACATAAAAACAAATGCGATTGCTTAGTGACTTATAAACTTCCTGCATCTGTGCATGTATTACAGCTTTCACTAGTTTCCATCAGTTTCGTCGGGCAGGCGCGATTTAGATTTTGAAATATTTTTTTAATTTAAGTATCATGGTGCTTGTCAACGCCCCTTTTTGTATGCCGCCCGAGGCCATGGCCCTATCCGCACCCCACATGGTACGCTAATGTCCCACATTAACTTCCACAGAAGTGTGCTTCAAGCTTTGAATTCATCAGACTACGGCTTTGGGAAGGACTTGACTAAGTGATTAAATTTGGATTAAAGAACTTGATTTCGTGTACAAACTCTCTGTTTGGGTGCCACATTAATTAAGCAAAAAATATTTACTGGGCAGAATTTTGGTATGTTCTTTAAATCTTGTTCATCACAAAGGGGAACCGTTTTTGGACCACTTGGTGACTGGAGATGAAAAATGGATAGTGGTTGGAAAAAAGTGTAAGTTTACTATTAGGGAAGATACCACCATCCACATTCAAAGTTGGCGTGCATCAGAAGAAGGTTATGTTGTGTTGTTGGTGAGACAGCAAGGGTATATAGTGCACTATGAGTTGCTGAAAGAAAATGAAATGGCCCTTATTGTTCTCAACTTGATATTTTGAATAAAGAAATTCAACATAAATGTCCATCTTTGACCAACAGAAAGGGTGCGATTCTTCATCACGACAATACTGGACTACACATGGCAAGAAACACTGCATAAAAAATTGCAGAGTTCGGTTGCAAAACTATACTTCAGCCAGCATATACTCCTATAATGTGTTCAGGTCGCTGCAAAACTTACTTGATGGAAATAAATATATAAATTATGAGGGTGTCCTAATGGCAGTGGAAGAATACTTTGTTTTCAAAACAGAGAACTCTTCTTTGCAAGGGAGTTAGATAAGCTGTCAAAACTCTTGCATACAGTTGTAACTATTAACAGCATTAACAAAATTAGATTAAATTTTAATTAAAAAGTAAAAGTTTAGTTTTTTCTTCAGAAAAAAAATGACAAAGCTTTCCCTTACACCCAATATATCACCTAAGTGTAAGAATACAATGGCCGTAAAATTGTAAATTGAATTTTGATTTCACTAATGGCCTTATGTAGGACAACAGAACTGATGTATCTTAAATACAAGTTACATTGCATGAAATGTATGATAAGGGAAATTTACTTAATGAGATTCTAAATAAAGTGTAATTTTCATCTTATGACTGCAATTTAGAATTTAGTTTGTCATCAATGGTCCATTGTACTTATATTGCTTGGGCTTTATTGACTGAAATAAAACTACATTGAATGCAGAAAATAATTTGTTGGTTAATTCCCAGCAGTGATTTTAAATTTCATTTGATTGTCAGGTAATGAATGTGCTTTTAATAATAGATTCTATTTTTTATAACTGTAAAAAAAAATTAAAGTAGTTTGCTGATGTAAAATATTTCCTTATTCCATAACTCAAAAATTTGATTTGTAATTTAAAATTTGTTTAACAATAATTCAAGAGTTATTCAAAATAAAATAATTATATCTAATAGTCATTTTAATTTTTTTGTGTAACAAGAATAATTTAATTCAAATTTGTTATTTTTGAAATTTTGTAGAACTTCAATCTTGTTAGATTTTTTACTTTCTTTTAGATGTTCAATATCTGTTTTCAGTTTCAGTAAAAAACTATGAGAAAACTTTGAGTTACTTATGCTACATATGTTTAATCTCAATTTTTCCTCTATCTCCTAATAATAAGACAAAGCTATTCATTGAACATGATGGAAAATGCCATTGCTTTGAATGGTATTTATCTACATATCAATTGTATGCTTGCCTGCCTTTATCAGTGCATTTGTTTTTTGACCTTGATGTGACACCATATGATCTAATTCCTTCCAGTGTGAGATGAATAGAATCATTCTGAGAAATAACTTTAAGCTGAATGTTTAAAAAAAGAATAGAGAGAGATGTAATAAATAAAATGTTAAAAGGATTATAGCATTTAAAATTTTTTTTTAATATAAAGTTGCTGGCACATTAAGTTAATTTTAAATCACAGATGTGTTTTTAGATTTCTTTTGATTTTTTTTATACTTGTACAGCATTTGGATTTGATGAAAATTTATTGTAATAATAAACAGGGTAAATAATTTTGTCATTGATCTCTTAAGAATTTGATATATTTCTTTCTTCAAGTTATGAATGTGTTATGTTCCATTTTTTATTTATTTATTTTGTGTTTTAGATATTAAAACTAATTTTATTATTTTGTTTAATGTATTAATAGTTTATTGAAATATGTATATTATAATTTTTATTTAAAAATTTTTGATTTTTGTGAATTTAGTAATTAATTTTTCTTTATTAGTGTCTTAGATATTAATTTGCTCATTGTTGTATTGTGTGTGCATATGTGTAAATTTTTAGTATATCTAATGATACTTAAATGTTTAACTGGAGATTTTTTTTTTAACTATAATTTTAAGCTTCTTTTATTAAGTTTGAGTACACTTTTACATAAACAGTTAAGTAGTGATTTGTATTTCATTGCACATTTGTATGGATATATATATATATTCAACCATTTTGTGATAAGGGATTATGATTAAGCTCAAATTGAAAAATATAATTCTTAATTTTAACAGAATTCTTGAATTTCTATTTCTATTTGTAAAGTAAAATTTAAGAATAACTTTTTAAAAAATAGTCTTATTCCTTTTTTAAAATTTATGTGAACTTTACAGTTTGAACATACTTTTTCCTCAAAACATAATAGTACTTTTGTTATATTATATGAAACATATAGTTGACTTTTTTCAATTCAGCATTCTGTATTTCCTCATAGAGAATTGATTGACTTGTTAGATGAATTTTTTTAAACTGATTTTCAGACTTGTTTTTCCTTGTTTATCTTAGATAGCCATATCGATGGAAGAAGATGCTGACAATCAAACTGAAACTAGATTTTGGAACGTTATGATGTCTGATGTTATCAGAGTGTGAATGCATAAGGTAAATTTTAGTAGATTAATCGGTTGTTTATCTGTGTTTTGATAAAAGTGTTTTTTCAAAACGTCATTCAGCTACATATAAAAACTTTTCATTTTTATTGAAAGTAAATACGTGTTCACTTAACAATTTATTTTGTGTTTGTAGGATCTTATAGTTCAGGATGAGTTTTGCAGTACATTGTTTCATTTTTTTTTGTGTCACTGTTCCAGCATTTTCCTATTCCATGCCAAAAGGTTTGCATTTTAATTTTTTTAATAATTTTTAAAAAACAATTTTTTAATACTAAAGGATATGTTAGCAGCTAATGAATCTTATTTATTAAAGGGGCATTATATATTTCAATAAAAAGAATGGCTATTTTAATTTAATCTTACTAAACTAAAAATTAAATATTCATTTATTTGTTTAAAAATGTAAATTGAATGTATTTATGGTGATTTTTTGTTGGTAATATATTTAATTATTATTTATGGGCAAAATTCATTAACATATTACACTAATTATTTCACTCAACCATTAATTTCATTAATCATCAAAAAATGTAATCATTGAGAATTAATAAAAAAATAGCTTAATTTTTATTATTATTTTTATTTCATTTAAAAATATGAAATATTATCTTTGTTTCATTGAGAATTACCACAGAACTTTTTCTCATTTCATCAATAAATGAATCTTTTAAACATTGAAAACAGATTTTTAATTATTTGAATCATATTCCTTGTGTGATAGTACTAGATATTCTTCATTTGAAGGCAGATCTTAAAGTTTCATTTTTGTATAATTTAACTTGTTAGAATATCTTGTCAAAGTTAATAATTTATAGACATTGGTTCTTAAAATGCTGCTTATAAGTATTGGCTGCAAATATAGACTGTATTGTATAATCATCTTTGGAAAATCAATTGAATAAGGTATTCAGTAATGCCACTAAGTTCAATACAGACAAAGTAAAACATCATCAAATCACAGTTTGAAACAGAATGAAAATAAAACTTTAAAAACTTGTTTGTTTAGAATTATAATTTGCACTAACTTTTGCAACTTAATTTATTGTAGCATATAGTTATTTCAGTACTGGCATTAAAATTGCTACACCAGGAAGGAATGCAGGTAACAAAAGGATATTTATTGGACAAATATATTATACTAGAAATAACAAGTGATTAAATTTTCAAGAAATTTGGTGCATAGCTCCTGAGAAATCAGTACCCAGAACAACCACCTCTGGCAGTAATAACAGCATTTATATACATGGGCATTGAGTCGAACAAAGAGTGTATGCCATGCACAGGTACAGATGCCCATGCAGCTTCAACAGAATGTCACAGCTCATCAACCATAGTGACTGGCGTATATGGTGATGAGTTATTTTCTTCCAAAAAGTATATTTATTCAGGGCAATGAAAAATTTTGAATAAATTAATATTGTTACGTAGATCCGAGGGTTCGTGGATTTTATGCAAAACAATCACTAAGAAAATAAACAGTTCTTTAAGAGCAATGCGAATTTATTATCAAAAGTCCAATCCTTTAAATACAGGATTCAGCAGCAATATTCACAGAGTAAATATCCAAAGGTCTTCACACCTTCAACAGCAATCAAACACAATAACAGTGTTTAAAAATACACGTAAGTAAAGATTATTCACAAGCACAGCCGAGCTAATCAAAACAATCCTCACTACTCGCTGGTTTAATCCAGACTCCTCGCTGTTCCGGCGAGCATCTCCTTTATAGGCACGACAGAAACTTCCAGAAATATAACAGCTCGTGTCATTGAACGTGACACTAGTGGAGAGATCTACAACTCGCCAACATGGTCGCCAATGATGCCAACTTGGCTCTACCGCCAAGATTTCGCCAAGTTCTCATTGGATCGCCATTATAACGTAAGGGTCGGCATTGCTTGTGAATGGTACAATTTTAACATGAAATAAACATAACATAGAGTAATATAAATGCATTAAACACTCAAATACAAATTATTTACACTATTTACACAAAATTCGTAACACTATATTTGTTGGGTGTTATGTATGATAGACAAGTTTGTCCAATAAGTATTAGAACCGAAGTGATAAAAAAAAATATTGAAGATATTTGTACCGTGAGTTACTAATATATATATATACAAAATATGACCCTCCTACATGAATATCTTTCTTATACTTTTTTAGTTTAAAAAAACTTATTCAATAATTGCAAGGTTGTTCAGGCATTCCCTAAAGCATCTAGAAAATTAATTTTTTCTAGTTTGATTTTTCTTTAAATATGAAAAGTTGATAAAAGTTAATGAAAAAGCAAAACATTTAAATTTTATGTGGATAATATTAAAACTACATTGAAGGAAAAAATTTTTCATAGTGATATTGGATGCATTTAATTTAAAGCAGTATAACTTTTTGAGAAAAAGAGATAAATTTTTAAGCAATTAGTAATTTTTTTTTCATGCATTACTATTAAAATATAAGTATTTTAGCATTGTAAAAGTTTTGTGAATATAATGCAAGGCAAATTTATAGTATAAAAAGCTTTTTATTTTTCATTTAATAGGCTTATTAAAGTTGTAATTGAAATCTAAATTTATTTTTTATGAAAAAATACAGAAAATGGCAAATTTTTTATGTAAAAAAAAGCAACATTTTAATTTTATTTAATTTTGTTTTAAAAAAAAGACAATTTTGAGTTTAATGTAACATGTAGAATATTCATGTATATATTTTATAAACATCATAAATTACTACATTTACAACATTACATCATAATTACTTTTTTGGATTTCTTTATAAAAATGTGAAACATTTTAAATATAAAGATCTAATGATGTAAACATCTACCTAGCTATTGTATTTTAACATTTAAACAAAAAGAAGAGATAACTTATAATACTGTTTTGCTTCCAAATTTAAATATTTGAATCTTTGAAAATATTATGTGCATAAGATGTATGTTTTATATATAAAAGTATGTACTTAGAAAATATAGTTTTGTTTTGATCTGTTTTAGGGAAATCTGAACTGTTGAGAGTATGCTACTATACATTGGACAATCCAGTGACAAAACTAAACACATCTTTATGCACTCATATTATTGTTGGATTTTCTGGTGTCAGCAACGGTGTTATTGATTTAGGATCTGAAGAAAGAAAAGAAATGTATTTCCAAACTACAGCATTAAAAAAGGATAATCCTGAATTAAAAATGTTATTAACTGTTGGTGGAGGTGGCAATGCTGGAGGATTTTCTGAAGCATTTAATTCTACTGGAAATCGAACAAGGTAATTTTTAAGATAAGATATTTTGTTATTAAAAATGAGGATCAGTAAGATTTTTTTTAAATTTTTATTCTCAGTCAAAAGACATTGTGCTTTTTAAGAAATAATGTAACTACACATGTGGCCTCTCCTTCGACATAAAATAAACGGGTATTTTAAGTTTAATTGAAAAAAAAAATTGTTTTGTCAAATATTCAAAACACCTGAAATAATTTTTTAAAGGTCTTACAAAGATCTTCTTGCTCATCTTTGTTTCATGAGAAATCGTTCATTCATACATTTCTTGTGAAAGAATTAGAATATGAATTTCATAATTTTTGTTAAATTTAAAAAAATTTCCATTTTATTTCTATTGTCTTTGGTATTTTTTAACATTTTTTTTGTGTTGCTGAGTATGAAAAAATAGTGCATGTATATATATTATAAAAAATTAGTATTATTTTATATATATTTAATATTTTGGTGTACAAAGATCTTTTTAAATTTCAGAATTTGTTACATATTTAATTTTCATACTTAGCATTTTAATAAAATGTGTAAAATTAGTGGATTTTTGCTAAACACGTTATACATAACATTTGAAGTGCATTTCAAATTACTGAAATCTTAACTATTAATAATCATTGTTCTTCACTTTTTGCTCTTTTTAAAAACTTTAATTGTACAGAATGTTTATTACACAATTAAACACTTAGCTTTTTAACTTTTAACTGTTGCCCTATTTTCATTAATTTAACATTCGGGAAATATTAGTTAAAACTTTTTTCTTGCGAAGTAAGGTTCACATGAAGTTTTAAATTCTTGTATGCAGTAATAGCGTTAGTTCATTAATATGGTTTAAAAGCTTTTGGGTATCCACCCATAAATTTTTAAAACAATTTAGGACTTAAATATATATATTTTTTTAAAAAAAAATTATGTGAATGTAATACAATGAATATAATTAGTGTTTGATATTTGTAAAAGCTGTCTCATTAACTTATGAATGATTTTTTTTAAAACTGTTATATTATAAAAGCTATAAATCAAGCCTCCTTTCTGATATTTATATTTTTATCATTATTATTTAATCAATTTGTTATAGTATCTTTGATTTTTTTTTTTTTTTAAATTCTAATTCTTAAGAAGGAAATATGCATTTAGAACTTTAAATTTAATTTGTTATAAAAATGAAAATATAATGATAAGCCTTAATAAAGTTTAGCATAGCACCTTTTTTCAGTTCTTAAATTGTAAAATTCATAACAGCAGGAGGATCTGTTTTGCATTGTCAATGTATAACATTTTTTCTTTTTTTTTTTTTTAATTTTAATAAAAATTATAAAGCCGAATTGTCTTTCTTTATACAATAGAAAGCAAAAGTGTATTTGATATTTGTTTTTATAAGATTTAACTAACAAAATACTGAAACATTTTACAATTATATACTTATGTACTTAAATTTATTATAATGGGCTATTTTCTTTGAAATTTGTGTCAATCATTTGTCATTGTGTAACTTATAACTAAAAGAAAATAAATGTGTGGAATATCATCTGTGCGAGATGATAGACATAAGTTTTCTTCATTATATAAAATATTTAAAATCATATCTTAAAAGTTTGCATTTATATTACTTGTTTTTCAGCCTTAATATGTTAATGTGATTTTTATATATTTTTGGTAAAATGCGTGTAAAATCCAAACATAGTTTGAATACTGCAATTCAAATTCTTAAAATGTTAATTGTGAATTATTTTTCACTCTACTATTTATACATGTTTGTTACATTTCACTGGTACTTTTAAACAAATATGTTAATCAATGAAATGTAAGAAACACACATGTAACAAAATGGTTACATGTAATTAGTTTACGTGTTATTTCTGTTATACAAATGGAATTCAAGTAACTTATGTAATTTTTACTAAATATAATTATGTTTTTTTTATATTTTTTTTATTTTAAGAAATACTGAATTTTGTTGTAGGCAGGGGAAAAAAACTAAAGTATAAAATTTAAAAGGCTTGGACTGATTTTTTTTTTCATTAACATGAAGGATTTTATTTAATAATAGGTTTTCATGAAGAAAAAAAAACTTTAAAATATATGTTTTTAATTGATATCATTATTTATATACTTAATGTTTTCATTGCCTGTATCTGACATTTTTTTCGAATTTGATTAACAGATTTTTAAAACCATATTTATGATGATTGCAATAGAGAATTGCTCAAGATCTTCAGTAAATATATATTAATTCATAATATTAAAGATGAAATTGTTGTGTGAACATGATTTATCTTTTTTTTTTCCAGATTTATTTTTTCAGCTCTTGTTACCTTGGGAAAGTATAATTTTGATGGATTGGACATTGACTGGGAATTTCCTGTCTGGAATGACTATATTTCAGAAGATAAGAATAACTTTGCATTATTTATGAAAGTAATTCAGTTTTATTTAACTTAAAAGAATTTTTTTTATTTAAAATATTTTATTATTTATATTTACACTTAAATGTTTTGTTTATTACAAAAAATGCACCTTTTCTTCATGGTTTGTTATACATTTTTAGGAATATAAATTTCTTGCTAAAATTTATGCAAGTTTAGTACATAAGCCTCCAGCTCTTTTATCTGTAGCAGTTGCAGCTGTTAGTGGTATTATTGATGTTGCATATGACATTCCAGTAATGGCTAAGTAAGCAGGATTTACTTCTTGAAAATGTGTTATTTTGTTAAAAATTTTATATGAGTAATCTATTTTAATGGTACAGAAATATTTAATTAGTTTTCTTACTTTTTGAATAACATTATTAAAGTAGTAGGAAGGGGGATCTTTTCAACTATTTTATTGTATGGCTTTTTAATTCATTTAAATTGCTATGGTGTATTTAAATAATGTGAATAAAGTAAAAAATTTAAGTTGAAATAAGTATATTTTTAAAACTAAATTGTTTCTTGCATGTTATTGTTAAGCTAAACATTAGAATTTAAAATCAGGCAATTATTGTTTTTGAAGTAATGTTATTAAACGGTCTTTGAATAACTGAATAATTTCATAAAATTTGTGTTTCTTATATTTTGAATATTTTATTCTCTACTTGGGATCAATAGCAAAAGTGTATCAATACTCAGTTTATTATTTCTTCAAAATTTACTTTTTTACCATTTATTCTATGTAAAATATTTTTTTCATAAAGAAAAGAGTTTTTTAAAAAAAAAATGCTAAATATTTTTTTACAAGTTTTATATTATAGTTGATATGTATATTTATAGAAGTTTTTTAATAACCCTTAATGGAAAAGATATTTTTATTTATTTATGTAATGAAAATTTAATGTAATAATCTGTACAAAAGAATTTCTATGTTCAGTGTGAAAAAAAATGCCCTGATAAATAGATGCTATTTTTTTAATGGTTGCAGATAAAAGATAATGTCAAACTGCTTAACTTTTTTGCTAGTGATTTTCACTAAATAATATATTTTCATGAAATTTTATTTTTATTATTAACATTGTGAATTTTTTTTCAAAATTATATGTTAATGTGACCTATTATTTTCCTACTTAAGTAACTTTTCCTTGTAAAGCCATTTTGGACTAATTATTTGTAATCAGCTAAGTCTTATGTAAAATATACTGTTTTTTATTTGTTAATATACATGATATTTAAAATAAATTTATTGCTTTGCTGTTTTCTTTAAAAGAAAACCACAAAGCAATAAATTTAATATTGGAATAATTAATAATTTAAATTGATACTTTAATATTGGAATGAATTAAATATAAAAATAATCGCATTTTCAGCTAATCCAATCTTATTTTAGATATGCTGATTTCATTAATCTGATGACTTATGATTTTCATGATTTCTTTTGGTACTATCCATTTACTGGACACAACAGTCCACTCTTTCACAACTCAAGAGAAAAGGCTTATTTCTCCACCTTAAACACTGTAAGTAGCTTGTTATAATTGTTAAAAATATTTTATTTGTAAAGAAATGTAATATTATGTACAAAAATAAAGTGTAGGTCCAAATTTTTAACATAAAAATGAGGAACAATGTAAGAAAAAAAAAATCTTATCTTCTACCAAAATTTATATAAGTTTATTGTATATTAAAGTTTACTATTCAATTTCGTTTATATTATAAAAATGATACTTAAAGTTTTGTGTACAATAATTTATCCATGAGAATTAAAATTTTATACCCAAAAAAATTATTCTTATTCTAAATTTTTTTATCTTCAAAAATTTTTTTTTACATATTTTTCTTATTTTCCCAGATAAGTATCCAAATGCTAACAGGAATTAGGTTTCTAAAAGGTTGTTTTTATTTAATGCCTTTCTTTTAATTATTTGAACTATTACATTATTTTATTATTCATTATATTTTTATTGTTGGATAAAATCATTTCTAACAATTTAATAAAACACAAATGTATTTAATAATTTCTCCTATAAGGAATAAGATTAGTTTTATTTGTGAAAAGTAATAAAAATACTATCTTAATTAATAATTTCAAGGCCATGTGATACATTTAATTTAGACATCTTATCATGCTGGAAAGTAAACAAATATATATATATTTGTTTAAACTTTTTAAGAGTAATAAATGATAGCAAATATCATGTGATAAAATAATTAAAAATTAAATGATAATTAGTTACTAATTAACATTTATAATTTTAATTAACTTAAGTTTTCCTAAAAATAAAACCAAAAACCATAAGGAAATAATTGTTTAAAGGATTTGCCAAAGTCTTGGGTCTAAACTTAATATTATTGATCACTAAGTTAATACTGAATTATCTGTTAGAAATTTAGTTTTAAATGTAAATATGTCAAATTATTGAAAGCTGCAGTTATTTCTAAGTTTCCTATTCATGTGTATCATTAATTGTCCACTTTAATTTGTATTAAAGTGTAACATATTTTTTGTATTATACAATTATTTTGATGAAGGTTAGTAAAGTTACAAACTGCACCTAATTCCGATTGCCTATTTTGTGGAAACATAGTACATGTTTTCTAGTTTAATGACAACAATATGCACCTAATTCCGATTGCCTGTTTTGTGGAAACATAGTACATGTTTTCTAGTTTTATGACAACAATATTTGTTTCATCATTTGGTTTAAGTTACGGATCTTCAACCTGCAGATTATGAACAGCCTGCTGAAGGCATTTTAGTGAGTTTGAATTTGAAGCAATGAAGAAAAAAAATTGCTTTGTCTGCTTTTTGTTTTAAAAAATGCCATTTTTTCTTTTATTCTTGACATTTAAAACATTTCACTGATGTGTTTAATATACATTTGAGGTAAAATTTTCTGAAAATGACAAATTTTTCAAAAATATCACTGTACCTTGGATAATTTTAAATATAAGAAATCATACTTTGCATAAAGTCTCAGAAATTTTCAGAAAAAAAAGGGGGGGACTTTTAAACAGGTTTGCAGAGTATTTAGTTCGACTTCTATTTAACTTTTTTGAAACCTATATACCTATATATACACACAAATCTGTAAACACCATCTCTACTCTTAGAATCAGTTGTAGTCTTGTAAAACAAACCTCCTTTTTATATATAAATTTCTTGGCTACATTTTTTTACTGTCATGTGGCCCACAGATTGTTGCAAACTTATTAATTTAGCCCTCGAGCATGAAAGGTTGAAGACTCCTATTTTAAGGTATAATATCTATTTTTCCACCTCCCATTTTTAAGAAGCATGATTTAAAATTTCTGATAATTAGAATGTGGAATTTGAAACAAGCCCATAATAAGATGAGTGAATTTACTATGAACTGCTAGTTTATTAGCACAAAAGAAGGTACTTTTAATTTTAATTATATGAATAAGTATGTAAATTTGAAATTTATAACTGTGAGCATAGTAGCACCATGAAAAACATAAAGTTTGAACTTTATAAATTATATCTAACTAAATATATAAGATGACAAGATCAAAAAGGTAAACAATATATTTACTTTTAATCTAAATTATTTTCTTAAATAATTGTGATAAAATTTCCCTAATATATATATATATACAGAAACCAACTTTAAAAAGCTTTACATGCTAAAGTAGATCTGCACAATCATGCATGTATGTAGTAAATAGTTTTTTGTTTTGTAAATAATCTCCCCCACCTCTAAGAAAAAAAGTCAATAAACTTCACCAATATAATTGGGATAATACACAAAAATTATTAATTAAAATGTCCAGTTTTCTCATTGAAGTATTCTCAAATGTATGAGAGAATTTTTTATAAAAGCTTAAATTCTTAAGATGGGAAATAAAGAAAAAGTAAATTTTCTAAATCAAACTTAATTGTTAGAATTAATTTCTATAAATTTTTTAGAAACAACAATTTATTTCATCTTACATAATAAATAGGTCAGTAGTGTCATTGATAGGGTATCTAACTGGGTCACGTCTCATGCTATATCCGTTGCACAATTTTATCTTCTGAAACATCAACACGTGATGCATTGTAAGCTTACTATTGGCATATATTGCCCCCAACACATCCGAGGAATTCCATAGATGTATTAAAAATGATATTGTATAATTTAAATTTTAAATAAAATTAAGTAAGAAATGAACAAAAAAAAATTCAATTTCAGTTTGATGTTTTAAATTATTTCCTTAAAACTTTATATATATAATGTGTGCATGTTTGTGTGTGTTTTGAATAGTTAAAATGGAAGTATAGAAATTAAATGCTACTTTGGAAGGATAAATTTGGTTGCTAAGTGCTTTCATAAACAGTTTCCCTTCCATATTAGTTCCTATAATACTATAATAATAAAATACGTGATTCATACTGAGTTTACTGAAATAAATTTATTTTATCAGCATTTGATATTGATATAAGAAATTTTTGTTTGTTTTGTGAAATAAAGGACAGCTTTTTAAATCCAACTCATTTTCTTTTATGCAGGCATGGGCTGCAAATTATTGGTACAAGAAAGGAATGCCTAAATCTAAAATTATGATTGGAATACCTACATATGCTCATACATATACACTGTTAAATCCATTATTTCACGATGTTGATTCTCCAGCTACTGGTACCATAGGGGACATCACATATTCAGATGTAAGCTGAGATATTTATTTATATATGTTACCATGTATGTAAGTATTTATTATAATTTTATGTTTGTGTGTAGTTTATTGTATTCAAATGTTAGCTAATGTTTTCATTTTCCTTGCTATTAAGAAAGTGGATCCAAAGATATATTTGCGAGGAAATGATGAACTATGCAATTTGCTGATGCTCTGTTGTTGAATTTACAATTCATTACCCAAATATAGGGTACAAGTGTAATCAAAACTTTCGAAGCTTTCGTACTTTCAAAGCAAAGTATTATTTTTAATTTATGTTTTATGATTAATATAACATTTGTATTATGTAGGTATATTTAAGTTTAACAGGTATAATTGTGTGAAATGTTTTAGGTGTTTTGGCTTAGATGATTTTTAAAGGAAAAAAAAAGTTCTTTTTCATCAAATTAAAGAATATTCAAATATTCAGCTATTTTTTCTACTTCTCTTAAAGTTAGTTTATTATAAAAAAAATATCAAGACATTTTTTTAATATCTTATTTGTGCATATGATGCCCAGTGGCTGAGTGGTAGTGTAACGTGCTTCCGTGCCACAGGTCCAGGGTTCAAATTCCGGGCTAAGCAAGGTCGAATCAGCCTTTAATCCCTTCAGTGTGTTGATAAATGAGTATCAAGCTTGCTTGGGAACTGAACACTGGTCGTTTCACGTGAGACTGTACCCCAGCACCTAAGGTCTGAAATAGGCACAGTAGGCCTCCTCATGGGCTGTTGCACCACTGAGTTCAGTTCAGTTATTTGTGCATATGTCATTGTTTTTAAAGATAAGATTTTTTTCAATAAATTTAAAATATTTTCTCTAAACTATTCATCTTACACTAGTGGTTTGTAACTAATGTGTATACACACACCATTCTTACATTCAGTTTAATTACAAGCTAGATGCATTTTTATTATTCTAAGAAGAAAAAATTATTTGAATAATGTTTAGGTATTAATAAGGTTTTGGGAATAATGATGCATATCACATAGATTTGCAATCAAACTAAATAAATGGTTGCTGCCAATATTTCATAAAAACTTTAAGACTGTAATGAAAAAAAATATATAAGCGTTTAAAAATAAATCAAGTTAAACCTTATAAAGCAGAATATTTATTTTTCTTTTATATTAATATTTCTTTTTAAGACTTTAATCTGATACTTTTAATAGTGGATAAAATTTTGTGGGTTGATTGGCCTGCATGGAACAAATATTGTGCTTAGGTTCATTAATTTACTGTATGTAATAGTGGTCATATATCCAAAATTCTAATGAATGCAACTTTAAATTTTGCTGTAAAATGTTTTGAAAATTCATTTGATCAATTATCTAATTATTTTCACTCAGTTTTCATATGTCCATACACACCTAAACTATCTAATTAGCAAGAAAAGGAGAAGAGGAAAACTGAGGAACAAAAAAAAGTTATATTGTGTGTGAAATTAACATTATATAGTAGATTGCTAACTACATAAAAGAAAAAAAGTTTAAATGATATTTTCAATTACATTATAAAATACATTCCTTTTCCATTTATCTTTTTTAATGAGAATTAATTTTCTTTGTTCCTACGCTAAGGGAAATAAAAATGAAAGATTGACATTAAAGATTTTATTTTTTTTTTAATTGCGTTACAAAAACAAGAAATGCAAAGATTTCTTATGAACAAATAAAATTTTCATTAACAAAGCACAAAATGTTGAAAAGTTTAATGTAATTAGAATTTTTTTTTTTTTTTGGTTCACTTGCAAAACTGTCATATGTACTAATGGTTACCATTCTCCAATCTGATTCTATTAAAACAAAAGTGTATGCATAAATAATTTTGTAAATTATATGTGCATATATATTATATATGTAATTATATGTGCCCCACTATATATTATAATAATTTGATACATTGGTCCTCCTTTTCTTCCTTTCCAAACAGATTGAAATTTTTTCAAAAACAATATTTGAAGTGTTATAATTAATTGCAATTTTCTTATTGTTCGAACTAGCATAATTAAAAACATTGTTCCATTATTATTATTTTAAGATTGGTTGTGAAGTGATCACAAAAATAATATTAAGTTATATGTGTTATATTTGTAGTACATTGATAATACTCATGAATATTGTAGGAGTTAATGTAGACCTTTTTCTTGAATGAATTTGAGGTGGCGTAGAAGTTTTGGAGGATGGGAAGCTAGCTCAGGTGTTGTCCTTGTCACTTGATTGAAATTCAAAACTATGGGATCTGTTACGAATAGCCATAATCTAGCTTTAAAGTGAGGCATTAATAAAAAAAAAAACAAATCAAATTGGAAGAATAAATACACTGTAATTGATTATTTAGATAAATTTAATAAAATTCTGCTCTTTTTTTTTCAAATTGTATTTTTATTTATTTATTGTTTTAAAAATTTTTTGAATACAACTTTATTAATTTTAAAAATTGTTGTTGTGGCTAATGCCACCTGTCTGATGTAGTCAGAACGAGGCCCACAAAATTCATTGTGGCAAGAGGCTAGAAGTATGCCTGTCGTTGGCCTTGGCCCTGAGCACCATACAGGTGAGAGTACGAATTAGCTCAGCGAAATTCCCCAAAGGGACGATAGATGGCGACACCACCCATCTCCACCTCTACAATTTTGCCATGGGACTGGAGGGGAGGGAAATATTCTCCAGTCCCCTGCTCTTGTGATTCAGCCCACAAGACTTTCGGACCCCCTGATTTAAGGAGCATGTACTCCGTGTGTACTCGGAGGGTATTTGATTGCATCGGGCATTGAACCCAGGCCTTCCAGTCTGGAGCCCGATGCTCTAACCACCAGGCTACCCACGGCCAGCTTATATTGTTTCTTATATTGTAGAAGCTCGAAAATCATGTTTTGAAGGGAAAAAAGTTTTTCTTTAATTCTTTTGTAAGAGTATTTTGTAGATTTAAATATGTGTTAAGTGAATATAGTTGATTATTATTTTTTTTTTTGTTATGTAAAAATTTTAAAACTCATTTTTAATTGGATTTTATTTGAAGGTAAAAAAAAAAAGACAAGAAGCCCAATGGCTGAGTGGTAGTGTATCGTGCTTCAACACCACAGGTCCAGGGCTCAAGCTCCAGGCTGGGCAGAGTCGGCTCAACCTTTCATCCCTTCAGTGGATTGATAAATTAGTGCCAAGTTTTTTTGAGAACTAAACATTGGCGGTTTCACATCAGACTGACCACCTAACTGGAACATCTGCTCATGCACGTCAGCGCTCAAGCTCATGAAAATTGAGATGGGCACAGTAGGCCTTGGCTCTCCCGGCTGTTGTGCCACTGAGTGTAGTTAAGTTTTAAAAAAAAACATAGAAAATCTTTTGGTTTTGGCTCTCACTGGTTAGGAATAAGAACATATTCAAAGAATATCAAATTTAATTTTTAATTCAAATATATAGAGCTTACATAAGGAATAATTTTTGTGAAAATATTTTTCAGTAATTTTTTTAGATTAAATTTGCATGTTTTACAGGTTTGTAAATTGTTATCATCTGGTGGTACTAGAGTTTTTGATAAAGAAAGTGGGGTTCCTTATGCATACAAAGATTATGAATGGGTATCATATGAAGATGAAGTCAGTATTTATGGAAAGGTAAACTTGCATTTTTTATCCTTATAATTTTGCTGATTGAGTTTTTGTATCAGGATAGTTTCCATTTAAAATTTAGTCTAGGATTAAAGTTAATAACTATGAAATTTTAATGCTAATAATATAATGCCAGCATCTAAAAATTCTAGTTTTTTCATTGAATTGATTTTAATCAGTTTTAATTTATATAAAATCATTACTGTGATAAAATTATGATTTATTGGTTACATATATAATGATAAAATGAAAATAAAATATTAAATTCTTTCCTTTAATTTTTTATTTGCTGTACATGTAAGAAAATTTTTTGTTTACAGTTTTTGCCTAGCGTTAACTTAATGATTCAAATATATAACATTTCATTGTGTGATTTTATTGTGTGATCAGCTCTGATTTTTTTCCATGGTTTTTTTTATTATTATTTATTTTTATTTTATGCACTTAAACTTTAAATAAGTATCCTTAAACCTGCAACTAATTGCAAAAAGAAAATTTAATTTGGTTTAAGAAATTTACATTTAAATAATTGTTTAAGCTAATCATTTCAACATTTTATGCATATATTTAAGTAATACTTTTGATATGCTTTGTTTCTTATTTACTTTTTGATTTTTTTATAAAAAAAGCTGCTGCATTATTTTTATGTGTGTAAAAAAAATTGATTATACATGTATAAAAATTGTAAATAAATGAGGTGAAGTAATTCAAAATATAAAACTATTTTTTTTTTAAATCAAAGAGATAAAGTAAAACAGTATTATAAATATAGTACTTTTTTTTCAGGCTAAATGGATTATAGCTGAAGGATATGGAGGTTCAATGACATATAATTTGAACTCGGATGATTGGTTATGTCAATGTAACAAAACATCTTTTCCCTTACATCAAGTTATTTATGATGTTTTTACCAAATGAGGTTTACTGTAGTAGTATTCTTTTGAATTTGTTTTGTTTGTATTTATTTTGTACAATATGTATAGTTCTATTTTATTTTTTTAAAGGTTATACCTTTTAAGTGTAATTTTATATGTTTTAGTTTTGATGTATTTGTTTTTTATTTCAATTATAAAGGATGCTGTATTTTAAGAGTTTTAATTTAGAATTTTTAAATGTCTATTGAAAAAAAATGAGTTGATGTAGATCCTCTTAAATGAAAACTAGAATCTCTTGTCCTCCTCTGTTGTAAATTGTCTTCTATCTGCAGTTCAGCAAGCATCATTATTGAAAATAATGTATAAGAATTTTTGCAATTATAAAATCTGTATTTATTTTTTCAAATCAGAAATTGTTAAACTAATGCAAATTTGCCACAATTTTTCTGCGATTGTGGCCATGTCTAAATAATAATAATAATTTTAAAAAAAAATCGCATAATGAATTCTTAACTTTTTACCTATGTATGTATTTTTGTATACTAATAACATTCCATTTTATAACTGTAACTGCTTATAAAGAAATAAAACAATGTTGCTTAATGTTTTGTGTAGCTTTTAATTGTAGTTTGCTTATATTACTACAGGTATATGCCTATTCAACTTGAAATATATAACAGAACCTTTGGCATATATCAATAAGTATGAAGACATTTTTAATTTTTCTCTAATGAGCATTTTTAATTTTCTCCTCTTTTTATCAAGGAATATTTATTTTAATTAAGTTCAATGAATCAAAACGAAAATGTTTTGAGGGTTGCTACTTTATTACTTGAATAATCTAATAAAACACATTTTATACAAAATTAGAATTGACATGTATAGTTTGACTATCAGTATCAGAATTTGATAATAAGCAGTTCCTGTATTATACCTGTTTATTTTCCCTTAAGGGGGTTCACCCATGTGATGGGTTCAAAAAATGAAAAAAATTTTGTTTTCATGAATTGCTTCCTTAACGTGTCTAGAATACGGTGGTGAAGTGATTTTTTAAATTCAAAGTCATTATAAAGAAGCAGGTGCTAGAAGAGCAACTGTACAGAGCACTAAGTTTAGATTTTCTTTGTTTTAATCAGACTCGAAACTTTAAAGTTGTTTTTCTCAAAACTGTTTTTCAAAATTTCCTCCGTCATATCTCAAGAATGGTTTGACTGAATGACTTCAAATTTATAGGGTAGATTTAGCACATATATATGCACCAAATGGACTATGACCATTCCAAAATTCAAAATAGAAATATTTTTTATAACAAAAACTTCCCCCCCCCCCTTGAAACTCAAAACTTTTTCTTCAGAGGTCTATCAGGATCCAATTTTCGATATTTTCTGTTGAGTTTAGTCCATTCTGTGCATTTAAGTTTATAGATTGAAACTCCATTGATTTTTTTTTATTTCAGATAAGCCAATCCGCCGGAATTGTGGAGGAAGTGAACATCTATTTTTTTGAGGCGGGTGTGTTCAGAGCGTTATAACTCATGTTCTATCGCATATTTTTGGCTAAACATTTATATGCATACTCTTAAAATGCATATAAATAAATGATAAAAAACTTAAAGTTGTATCTTTTTACTGGTTGTCAAAAAAAATTCTCTAAGAATGCTTGAAAAGCTGGCTGTCGCATGGGTGAACCCCTGAAAGGAAAAATTTTTGCAATGAAAAGATTTAGTATTCCTATATAAACTATTATTTTTTGAGAGTAGCATTAAGAAATTGGATTATTAATTCTCATACATTATGCTTTGCAATCACTGTAGTTAAATGATCATGGTTGCAAATTTATAACAGGTGTTATTTTATTTATTTTTTAATACTGATACTGCCAAGTCCCACCATGTAGAGGGGTCAATGCATGTTAAGTATTTCAAGGGCCAAAGTCCTCATATTGCTGTGATGTGGAAGTTTGGAGGGTGTAGTACCTGCCATGTGTCATCCTTGTCACTTAACCACAGTTCAAAATAACAAGATATGCCATCAGTAGCACTGATGTAGTTTCAGATTGCAACATTAACTAGCAATCATCATTTATATATTAAGAAATGTGTTCACAATTTCAAATATTATTTTTTCAATATTAAATTATTTCACATCTTGTTTTTATTTTGAAGAATAGGTTTGTTATTAAAAATTTATTAAATTTTAGGGCATTTTTGAGTAGTTAAAAACATTAACATTTTAAGCATTATTGAAAAACAAAGCATTGAAACCATACATTCAAAAAGTGCTTCATTTTTCAACAATTGAGGGTATTTTTCCAATTAGTGTTTTTGGTCCTAATAAAGTAATTATGTTTTGAATGTGAGAATTTTAAATATTATAGAATTTTTTCATATGGTTATTAATATATATGTTGTATTTGTGAAAATCCCTATACATATTTTGCAATTTACTTATAAACTGTTACTTTACTATTTACTTAAAACTATTACTTTAAACTATGTTTCCAAACTAATCTTTAATTATTGTAACATTAAGAAATGCTTTATTAGAACATAATTACAATATATGTTTAGAATTTGCTTCAATGCAGTTAATTTTATGTTAGGAATTAGAACATTTTCTTATTTTCTATAATGTGTCATCAGTCAACCTAGTTATAATTTTAAAAAATATAAATAATGGTTAAATATATTTAGTTTGAATCATTAATTGTCATTTTTTAATATAAAACGTATGAACATTTAAACAACAAACACTCAGACATTACAAGAAATGTAAAGTATCTTGCAAGAAAAATGTAAGTTACTTTTACATTTTTGTTGCTATCTCGTCCCTTGGTTTATGAACAAGAAAGAGAAATATCTATTGTGTGAATAATCATCACTGATTATATTTGTTAAACTTCCTTTCCCTGCATGCAGAAAATGCTAAAAACAATATTTTAAAAGAAAAAATAACATTATTTTAAGACATTATTATCCAAGACATCCCTTCATATGTATTGCTCAAGCTATCATTTCAATTTATAGGATTCAGTTAAGAATTCATTCTATTTTTGATGAAAAATTCAGAAACTAAAAATTGTATAAAGTACTATATGCTGAGAATAAATTTTAATGGAAAAAATATACAATTGTTGAAATGACCATTTTAAAATTTAATGTTCGTTCTATAGATTATGTAAAATCCAATATTAAAGACTAATTTTTTTTAAGAATCAGTCCAATAATTGTCATTAAATGGGTTATATATATATGTTAAATGTTATAGAAGAGTTATTTTTTGACTAATCTAATATGTCATTTGAAAGGTTGCTGAAAAGTCCTGTTAGGATTGAAATATTTTAACATTTTCTTGTGGTTAAATGTGCAAATCCAACCCAAGAAATTTTTACATTTTGTTATTTCCCTAAACATTCTTTGTTGATGATTTTTTCAGGTGTTGAAGTCCTTTCTAAGAGAAATCAATACTCTATTTTATTAAATTATATGCAATTGTTTTTATTGTATTATGGAACAATAGTTAAAATAATTATTTTTAATTATTGATAATTAAGATGGGAAGCAGCAAGAGATGCAAACATCTAAGCAAATTGATATTGCTTTTGTCTGGCTTGAAATATTTTTTCAGAAGTAGGCTTTTATTTTATTTTAAAATTTCTGAATGTCATTATTGATTGGATTCTAATAAAAAGTAATTTAATTAACAGCAGCATAATTGTTTTTTAGGTTTTTAAATAGTAAAAGAAATAAGCATCAAAGTTTCTTTAAAAAGAAAATTTATTAAATGACATACAACCATATAAAGATGATAAAGGTGGATATATAAAATATCATCAACCTAGTATGTTTTTATAGCAATTAATGTATTTCATTTGTTATTTTATAAACAAGAAGTAACCAATTTTCTATTTTTAACATATTTCAGTGAAAAGATAAATATATTGTGAACAAAAAGATCAAAATCTTTAAAAGGTAATTTGATTAATATAATTTTTTCATCTACATTCGCTTCAAGGCTGCATTTGTTGCTTTTAGTTTTTAAAAATTATGAACAGTGTAGTTTTTAATATATTTTCAAAAATTGTGCAATTCCATTTTCCAAAACTAGAGATTTTTCGAGAAAACATTTATTTTATCCATTTTTTTGAAAAATTTTTTGGTTGTTTTTAACATGAAATAGCAATAAAAAGTTTATATTACTATTTCCATGGGCAGTTTTTGGTGAAAAAAAATTTATAATTTTAAGTGATAAACTGACACCTGATAATGTTTCTTTTAAAATGGCTTATAAATTATTGCTGTGAAATTTGCTTGTGTCTCTAGTGGCATCATCACTGTCTTCTTTTTTTTTAATGGGTAGCACTTTTTGCTGTCCATAAGTTTCTGAAAAAGTAGAATTATTATTTTATTTTAAAAATAGGAAAATTTGCTTGTATATTATGATTATTTCTGTAAATTAAAAATGTATAATTCATGCTGATCTTAAAATAGTTGTTTGACAAAGTTATGGTTACCTTAAATAATCTTTAATTAAATTGAGAAATACTTACCTATTAAAAAGGAAGAGAACTGCAATCACTACAAGGACTAGACCTATAAATATACAACCTGCCAAAACTGTTACTGCTAGATTTGGGTTCAACCGAAGTTCATTTTCTAAAAATATAAAATTGCATGTTACCTTCTGATTTATATGTAGCGCTAAGAAAAATAAACTCTAAAAATATTAACCTCTGAAGATTTTATTTTTTAGATAATAAAACAGTAATACGTAAAAAGAAATTTTTTTTAAGTCAATTCCTAGTTAGGTCAACAAAGAAAATTTTTATTTTAGTTACTTTTTATTAGATAACTACAAGTAATATTAATAGGTATATACATATGACAGAGAATCACAATATTACATGGCAAAATAGAAAGTGGTTTTCCTTTCTATATATGGTGTTGGACTGTTATTTTTGTTTGTTACTATTTATTGATTAATTAAATTTAATTATTCCAACAAAAAAAGAAATTTCATTCTTAGAAATCAGGCCATCCCAGGTGGGATTCGAATCCATGACCTTTGGATTAAAAGTCCAACGTGCTATCCATTGCGCTACAGGGACACAACGAGCAATTTTCCTTTTTATATAGAGTGTTGGACTATTATTTTTGTTTGTTACTATGTATTCATTAATTAAATGGAATTAATGAAATAACATTTGAAAAAACTGTATTAACATCAAGTATCATCCACTACAAGTTTAAAAAAATGTATTTGATCTTGAGTGGATAAATAAAAAGTATTTTATTAACGATTGAAAATTTGAGCAAGATATATATAGGGAGAGTGTGAACTAATAGTAGGAATTGTGTGCAAAACAATATATTAATATATTTTTTTCTTTTGATTATTTTAAATCTCATTTTTTTATTTCCACATCTTATTTATTTCAAATGTTTAAAAATATTTTTTGAAACTTGTACTTCTATAGATTTAATTAAAATTCTAATTAATTCCTACTGAAATTAAATTAAAATTTTTAGGTACTTATTTAAATTTGTTTCAATTTTTGTATATTTTTAAATAAAAATGTAAGTTTTAAATTTACTTTCGTAAATAAACGATTTTCACACCAATAATTACCATATTGAGAACTTTCTAACGAGGATTCACCCATAGAATCATAGTAATCTGCATCATTTTTAGCATTCCCAAGTTGATTATCTTCGTCAATAATACTGCAGTCGTGTCCTTTCCAGCCTTCTTCACAATTACAAGTATTAATGTTTGTACATATCTAGAGTGGAAAGACAAAATATGTTCTTTAATATATTTTAATTTATATAATAAAAATAAATATTTATTTATATAATAATAATTAATATTAACATAATTTTCATCACACACACAATGAATATTCTTTTCTTTTATATGAAATTTATACATGAATACAGAATGCAACATAGTGAAGACAAGAATACAAGAGAAAAAACTTTAGAATAACATTTACGCTGAAAGAAGCAGCTCCAAGTAATATTTACAGTAATTGTTCAAAAGAGTCACTGTCAAGGGTTATATGCAAGAACAGTGATGAAGAAGGAATTGACGAACGGTGTATAGAAAACTGGTTACCAAACTTTTTTTAACACATGAACCCATTTTTAAAGTTAAAAATTTCCCAAAAGAAAAATCTACACATATAAATGTATAGTATAAAAAAAACATTTTGTTGAAAAATTATTTATTGAAGTTATGACTTTTGTTTGAAATAAAAAAAAAAAAATAATGACTTGGATGAAGTTGATGAGATGTTATGAGTGTATTTATGTCCATCTCATTGTGTTGTGGCTAATGCCGCCTGTCTGACGTAGTCAGATCGAGGCCCACGAAATTCATCGTGGTAAGGGGCTAGAAGTACTCCTGTCGTTGGCCTAGGCCTTGAGCACCATACAGGTGACAGTAGGAATTAGCTCGGCGAAATTCCCCGAAGGGACGATAGATGGTGACACCATCTATCTCCACCTCCACAATTTTGGCACGGAACTGAAGGGAAGGGAAATATTCTCCAGTCCCCTTCACTCGTGATTCAGCCATCTCATTGTTTGAGTTGCAACCGCAAATCCCCACGAGTACTAGTTTTTTAGTCGGTTTCTTTATTATTATTTTCGCGATGACGTTTGTTACGGCTCTGAATCCACGTTCTACAAAATTGGAAGACGGGAAAGAGTAGTCAACAACTTCTGTACAATAACTCATAATGCAGGATATAAAAATTGGGATTCGCCTAGAATTTGTGGTGTCCTTGTTCAAACATTGGTTTAACTCTTAACTTCGCACTGTTGCATTTCTGCAACATGATTTATTTTAATTTAACACAGACTCAATATATTTTTTAATTACCTACAAATCACTTATCTGAGGGGAAAAAAAGTTTACAGCAACGAAATACCTACTAATTTTGTCACTAGATGAAAGTACATTTTTTCCAGAAATCACAACAATTATAAAAACCTCTGATGCCTCAAGAACTGTGTTTTTGCTATAAAAATAATCAATTATATTTTATGCTTCCTCTTGTTTATTGACGAAATAAATTACCAGGTAAGAAATTTAAATGTTTTATGATGAATAATAAAATCCTCATATAAAAAAAGTTTTGTAATTTACAGCACTACTGTGCATTGTTGAAAAAAAATGACTGAAATTCAATTTAAAACAGCTTAATTATATATATATCCCTTTTATTATTACTTGAGAGCTAGCTGATATAATTTCTTTACATAGAAATTTAAAAAATTGGGAAGTTAAGGGTTAAGTCTATCATTTGAAGGATATTTCAATAAGATGCTCCTGTATTTGTATGGATTCATCTGTGTTTGGGATCTGAGTTGGTTCACATACAAAAGAGTTCTACACCTAGTAGGGAATATCCAAGTGAATTATTGTTATTTATTTAAATTTCTCCATAAAAATTTTAAAAAAAAGGATCAATTTTTAAAAATTTTTATATTAAACCTTGCGTGAACCCCCTGACGTTGTTCAAGGACCCCCAAATAAATTTTAATTTTTCACGAACCCCCTGAATAATATCGGGGACCCCGGAGTAGAATATTTCATGCATATTTGTGTTATTGCATATTTCAGCCCTGTATGTCTAATAGTTCTGGAGATCTCATGGCGAGTGAGGAATTCTCTTTTATCCTATACAGAGAAATACGTTTAACACGAAAAGACTTAAGACGAAATATCGGTTAACACGAAATAATACAATGGTCCCGACAAATTACTTTTATTTCCATGCGTTGTTTTCCTCTTAACACGAAAAGATTTCCCTTCCGGGAATGAACAAAATAAGGAAAGCACCAGCTGGATTGGACTGTCCTACTGTATCATCAAAAGAATTCGTTGCAGTAGATGATGTTAATGTGTGCACAGCCCCAGTTGGGGCAGACGAAGACATTTTGGAGTTTGTTCAAAGCTCAAAAAATATCATTGATGCTCATTCCGACGATGAATGTAAAATGCAACTCCTGTTTCCACGTCATCCGAAATGAGGAACGTCAGTATGCGCAGTTATTTAGACGCACATTCCAATGATGAAAGGAATAACAAAATAGACGACGTGGTACAATTGGTTGACTATTTGATGCTGAAATGGACAATGCAACGAAAAATACCAGATTATTTTCCAAAAACTCAGTACATATTTTGTTTTTCAAAGAAATTGAAATGTTTGTATGTTGTATTTCCTTTAGTTCTTATGAATGTTTTTTTTTTCATTAATTTTTATTAAATGTATGCATACATACGTATCTGTGCAAATAAAATAAAGTGTAATAAATTTAATTATGCTGATTTTTTTTTTTTTTTTTTTTTGCAATATTCGTTAACGCGATATTTTTTTAACATGACAAAATATTTCATTCCTTTTTGTTTCGTGTTAAGCGATTTTCACTGTATATAGGTAGATACTGAAAATGAATTTTATGAGATAAATAAAACTAATTTCAGTGCAAAAAATTAAAAAAAAAAAGAAAGAAAGAAAAATGAAGCATTATTTGCAGAAAAAAAAAACTTATCGAATGCAGAGAAGAGCCAATTTTCCCAACACAAAGAACAAAGAAAGATTAAAATTTTCGTTTCAAGAGAAATTTTAAATTAAGTCATAGTGTCAATATCCATCATGAGGGACTTCAGCAGAATCATTCTAATAAATAAAATCTATAAACCTAACAACATACTGGTGTAGAGGTCTCGCCTGAGTGCCTAGGGATGTGGGAGAAAGGGAAGAAAGACTAGCCATATTCAGAATTACTTATTTACAGCACAAACCACAACAAAAGTTAAGAGATGTTTCAAATTAATAAATATGAAGACAATTAACGAGGTACACGAGATATGAAAAGAATTTAATTAAATAGGACACTTTCGTCACTTCAATAGCTCTGTCTTCTTAGCTACTTAATCTAGATTCAATCTCAAGTGACAGATCGTCACCTTAAGTAATACTAAGGTGATAAGTAATACTAATGACTTAATATCCACGCTTCGCATTAAATTTGATTAATTGCAGTCTACCCTATCTCTCTCTTTCAAACCTGAAATCCTAGACTTTATATAGTAGTCTTAATTTGCATGCTCACGTTTTCTTCTTTGGAGGAAGCTTTCTAATAAAATAAATTTTAAGGACCAAAAAAATTCCCCAAGAGAACTGTTGGTAAGAAAATAGCGGATGGAGCCGTCACAGGTCTCACTGCATCATAATTGTCAAAAAGAAAAATAAAAACTTACTGAAATTGAATTCTGAAGAACTATTTAAGCTGAATATTAATTCAAAATTACTATGCCTGCGTTTCTTGTACTTGCAAAATTAATTCATTAAAATAAAAAAAAAAAGGAATTATTAAATAATCCTAATAATTTTTGAGAATAGATAACATTTTCCAGCGAAAGCAACATTTAGGTCATAAGAAAATAAAAGCGTGTTTAAAAGATATATGTTTTAAGAAAATGTTTTGTTAAAAACAGTGTTTTGGTGGTTGATTATTCATTTATATATCGCACTCTGTAGATACCCGAAGGCTATTGCCAAAGTATCTCGTAATTTGAACTGTTGGTCAGATGACGAGGACGGCAGCTAAAGGAGTTTCCTACCCTTCAAACTTCCCCACGATGATAGAACTTGAGGGCTTTGTATCTCTACACATATACCTGTAACGTCAGCTCGTCTATTCAGTGGTGTGAGTGAGTGTTTATTAACGTCGCACTATAAAGCAACACGTGGGCTATTGATGACCGACATGACGACATACGTAGTGCCTTAAAAATAAATAACTTTAAATCCCATATCCAGAAAATTACAATCAACTTTTTCAATGCTCTACCTGAAACCAATAATACAAATATGCTCAACTTAATTCCTTACATTCCTAATGATAATTCTAGAAGGCCAAAAAGAATTCTTGATTCATATAACCCTCCATAATTTTCTTAAACTCTTGCAATAACTTTTATTGCACCATAGTAAATTTAAATATCTCGTATTTTTCTTTAAAATTTTTCCATGTTAAAATCTTTTTAACCCCACTGGACAAGCTCCTCCCCAATTACTAAATCCCGGCCCCCAGGGCAGCCAATAGGAGTCTCTGTTCACTTCACCAGCAACCAATCAGAGGGCAGGTTCTTAGATCTCATCTATGCCAAAATTCCTACCAACTTTTTCACCCTGATGAAAAACCAAAGCCACGCCTCCCGGATCCCATCGGCTCAACCAATCAACGTCGTGTCACTCAACAGAATGCAAAACACCACTTTCGCCATGCCCAATATCGCAGATTTCCAGATATGGGATTGAGGATTGTCTTACAGTCCGGATGCCCAAATAAAAACGACTATTCAACCCTGGTAACCGACCTCAGTCAAGTGAAGTGGAGGAGAAACCTCACCTAACATTCCCTCCAAACTACTATAGCACGTCAACAGGAGGATTTCGAGCTTCTACAGCAGTGATTCCCAAAGTGGTCTATATGGACCCACAGGGGTCTACGTCAGCAGAAAAAAAAATTGGGGTCCAAGAAGTGTATATTGGGATTTATGATTGTTAACTTGTGACGGGGCTTTATGAGAATTTTTACTAATCTTCTTGAAGAATCTTTGGGCCAGAAAATCGCGTTATTTCACAGCCATCCCTCTCAAGAAGAAACCTTGATATGCAGATTAGCTAGTATATATATATATATATATAGTTGAAGTTTAATAATCGTGGTGTAGAAGGAAAAGAAGCCGAATCTTT
>BMAV01001614.1:167605-178131 GCA_019973955.1 Trichonephila inaurata madagascariensis
AAAATGTCCTTAAAACAATTTTATACATGTATTCTAATCTAAGTGACACTAAATATCATGACAATTATCCATTTATGCGTTTTTTTAAAATCACGGTTCCGAACGTAGTCGGATACCTTAATGACAGCACAATTGATGCATTATATTTTTTAAGATAAAAGATGTGTAATAGCACCACAGATTGAATCGTGATATCTACACTTTTTGTGACTTAAATAAAAAAGATGTTCCTTTACTTTTTTGTGATTCTTTATATACCGTTACAATTTATAAGTTACAAATCATTTTTTGTGATACTTACACTCTCTAATAAAACGCAAATAAAACAAAAAAACAGCTGTGTCTTCGTTCTTTTTCTAATATTTCTATTACCGGTATCCCCCGGTATTAAGACCTAGAAAATACCGAATACCGTTATTGAACTTTTAGTCCGATATTGCAGTCCTTAATAACAACTGAGAGGGAAAAAATAGACAGCGGATGAAGTGAATTTTTTTAAATATTTGAAGGCAAAATTTTAAGTAGATTGCACAGAGGATTTAGATGTATAATTACTGTATCCAGTAAATTAATGAATCGAAGAACAGTGGCTGAGTGGTAGTGTATCGCGCTTTCACATTACAGGTTCGAGGTTCAAACCCCGGGCTGGGCAAGGTTGACTCACCCTTTTATCCCATCATCGGGTCGATAAATACATACCAAGCTTGCTTACAAACTTAGTATTGGGGGTTTCGCTTCAGACTGACCACCTGATTGGAACATCTGCTCATGCACCTCAGGGCCCAAGGTCACGTATACTGATATGGACACAGTAGGCCATGGGCTGTTGCGCCACTGAGTTCGGTTAAATTAATGAATCTGTACACAATACTTATGCTATAAAAGCTAATTAACCAAAATAATTTTTTGTTCCATTAAAATCACCAGATAAAAGTTTAATCTCATTAATATTCATCCAAATAAACATTCGTGGGGTTTATTATTAGGTAAAATTCACTAAGCCCTGTGCAATTTAAAGGACATACTGAAATTAGAAGAAAGGATAAAAGGAATCTTTAAGAATATAACAAAATAATTAAATTTTGAACCAAAATAGCTCGATGAAATACTGAGAGAAATAATATTTTCTGGGTATTAAGAATGTCTTGAAATTAAACCGTAAGATCTCGTTTGATGCGTGTACACTTTCCCGCTTTTCTTGAGGTTTAATACCCAGATGTTTTATAAATTTAAAATATTCTATACTTAAATTAACTTAGAATAATACGAAATGAAAAGAATAACAAAATATGTCTATATCCGTATAAATTTTATCAGTTTTGTAAACATGTTATTTTTGTTGAATAGAAATCTGCTGAGATGAGATTTTACGAAAATTTTATGGGGGTTGCGGGAGTTACGCGGCGGCGTATAAATAAAATAAAAATCTCGTCTTCAAACTACTAAACCAGGGATGGCGAACCTTTTTGGATCAACGTGCCATTTTTACTCTAAGAAATGTTTAAGGAGGTAGAGAAGTGCCATCAAATAATTTTGACTTGTGATTATTGAGAAAATAATAAAATTAAATACTAACCAATCAAAATTCTTTATTTACAAAGAAAAAATACATTTTGTACAGTATAGTAGTAAATGTTTTATTTATACGTGTAATTTAAATTAAAGTAACATTAGTGTGAATTCTGTTGTGGTAGATTGGATGACAAATAACTTGTATTAGAATTGTAAGATGTTACTTTTACCAGAATGCAAGCTGAATTGGACCGTCTTCCAAACGGTTTCTAAGTGAGTCTTTAACGTTATTCACCTATGAAAATAATGACTCATATGCATAGGTAGATGAAAATATGGTTAAAATAACATGGGCTAGTTTCTTCAAACAGCTAAATGTGTCTGGAATCGAATTCCATGTTTCCAAAATTTCATTACAAGCATTTTTACTTATATTGCTTGTTAATCTTTCTGTTTTACTCATTTCCAGATTTTTCCTCTTTTCAAAAATTTTTTCAATCCATATTGAACTAGACTGGAAATCAATCAGTTGTATTTCAAATTTTTCAATTTGCAACTAATAGATTTGTGACAAATTGAGTTTATTAAATGAAGTCACATCAAGAGGTACATAAAAAAACTTGAACGTTTCCGATAACTCTTTGAACTGAGAAAATCTCGCTGAAAACTGCGACTGATCACTCACGTTTTTTGTAACACGCTTCATATTGAACTTTGTTATTTTGAATTAAAATGTAACCCGTTTTGATCGGTGGCGTGCCCAAAATATTGTGTCGCGTGCCAATTGTTCACCATCCCTGTACTAGACCATACAGTAATGAAATTTGGAATGCATGTCTCTTTTATTAATCCGGTCTTGCGGAAATCGACTCATAAGGGGAATTACAGTGCTTATTTATGAAGATTTTTTCCTTCTTTGAACCAATAGACTTAGACTTGAAATTTGGCAGGCATGTATATTTTGTTGAATACAGATCCGCAAAGAATGTTTTTTTGCGGGAATCCACTATAGGAAAGGCTTTTAGGAGCATATATAAAAGATAATTCTATTTAAATTTTAGAAATTGAATTCATGTTCTTTTTAAATCAGGATAGGAGGGATATAAGAATGTTTTTCAATACAATAAAACGCTTAATGCTAGTATATGTATGTGTATGTGTGTTCATACATCATGAAGCATCCAGCTAAGTGGGCGGGTAAAGGCTGGTTTATATATAAATACTATCCCTTGACAATTTGTATGTATATTAAATTTTCATTTAGTATATATTTTTACTGTATGAGATCAAAGATCTAATCCTATGATGTATGGTTGAGAAAGTACTTTTAGCATATACATACCAATTTTTGATTTTAAAATTTATTACTTCCCTGGTGAAATCATTGAAAAACGAACGCTAAAATCTATAGAAATAAATAAAATTTATATCGTAACAGTTTGAAATTGATAAATGCAAAAGATATGTTTGCAGTTATAACAAAATTTAGTCTTGTAGAAATTTGTTCTTATAAACCAATTCTAAAGAGAACTTCCGAATAGAATTTCTATTACTTTTTGGTAAAAATTCGTATACAAATCTTTTATATGTCTCAAAATAAAATTTGATTAGAATTTCTAGAATAAAGTAGCAAGAATACACATAATTCTTATTTTATTTTTTGGGAGGAGAAATAGATTTTCTGAAGATTGATTTTTAAACTTGAAAAAAAAAATCTGTGTATGTGTGTTCTACTATTAGATTTAATAATTTGTAATTAATTTTGAGTGAAGTTTTTACTGTTATTTATTTAATACTTTTTAAAAATATTTTTAGCAAACGATATTTCAAAGAATTGAGTTTGTGAAAAATTTGTTTTTTCAAAAGATACTTTAAGAATACAAAAAATTGAATTTGATATTTCTAAAAGAAACTAGTTTGTAATGTAAGTTTTTCATTCTATTCTATTTATTTTATTTTATCTAAAAATTGGAAGATTATGAAAATAATATACATTTTTTTTTTGAGTTAGCAACTTTCTTATGAGTCAAAAACGAAGTAAAGTATTCCTATGAAGACTGTATTCGTTTCTAATGAAATTAATTAATATGTTAATTGTATTATTTTTTAAATAAATAAAATATTTATGAAACCTGGTTCACACATTTTACCTAGATTGTTAAAAATTGTAATTTGAGTAATATTTTTACTAGACATGATTGATAGGAGAATTTTAATTTATTTTAAAATGAACATTAAATTAAAAAAAATTATTGCTAGTTAACGTACTTTTTTATGTCTCTACTATTACACATCATTATTATAATCATCTCCTATAAAATTAATATTATAAACTTTCTCCCCCTCCCCCCCAAATTTCTCGGAAGATATTGTAGCAATATATGGTATCATACCATTTTTTTTAAATAAAATGAATAGGGCAGTTTAAAAATAGGACATTAATTTAAACAGAGTGAATAGCTAACAGACGAATAAAAATTGAGCCAATGCATCTCAGACAGAATTTAATCAACTTTCGACTGATTTAAAAATTATTTTATAAAATATTATGAAGAAACACCACTACTTTAACTTTTCATTCCTGATGGATATATGTATGACGTTTTTTATACGTCTGGAGTTTATTTTCAATTTGCTTAATTTGATTTAAATGCTTATGTCGAAATTTAAGAATAATAATTTTAAAAACGCTAACTTCCCTGTAGAATTTAGGCTTTATTTGATTAAAACGTACTCACCCCATGTCCAGAACATGTAGAATGGATCTCTTCCAGTGGGCATTTACCAGATATAATACTTCGTATACTTGTACATGTTTGATTTAAACACAGCTATAGATAAAAAAGAGAAATAGATTATAAACAATAACTATAAAATTGTAAGAGTATAACTATAGAGTAAAATCGAAAGAGTTCTTTTTCGATTTTATGCAGAAGATGCTGCTGCGTCATTCACATCCTACTGTATGAGGTATGTTTTCAGTTTCCAAACAATGTAAGGCTTTCGAAAATTTAACAGTTTTGATAGGAATTTTACAAAAGAATTACTTGTCCTATGAAAAACTCAAGTGATAGGTTACACTCATGACTCATCTAAACCTGTAAAGTTTGATAATATGGGCTGAACTCTTTCCCGTCGAAATTTCTTGCACAAGAAAAGTCTTTTTTCTGTTTCGGACAAGAAGGATATATCATTTGAAAAGAAATCCAATTTTTTCTAATGCAAACTAATAAAATAATTCGTTGATTCGAGTTTATTATTCATTAAATGGAGGTTTTTAGCCTTCATTTCAATAGTGGAAAAAAGAAAAATTCGTTAAATCACGAAACTTATTAAATAAGGGTTCGTTAAATCGGGGCTCTTCTATTTGTATTTCATTAACATACATGGTAGAGAAGTCAATATTTCTTTATTAGTAAATGGACAGGTATTTCTAAAATATCTGACGGTATATTATTCACATCTTTGGTAACTTTTTAGATTTGGAGAGTTTTAATTGAGATGTATATACTTGAAGGAAGGAAGGTTTGATCTGGGTACCTTCCGTTCCGTACGCAAGTACTTTATCGATCACGCCAAAATGATCGTCATCACGTGATTTTTGGTACTAGTTTATATAGATATCATACCATCACATACCCTCATGCTATTGATTCGGCGAATTGGCGAACAAACGATACCATAATCGTGGTGAGCATGTGAGCAGTTGCGTCATCGTGCGTGACGTGCGTACTCTGAAAACGGGATCCTATCTATTGTCTTTTCCTTTTCGGGAATGGCCAAGGGTCACAAGAAGCCAAGGTTCAGCGTTGATAGTGTGCAGTAGGTCCTGTGCAACTGCAAGACGGAATTTTTCAGTTCCCCCAACTGAAGCTTTGGAGCAAATTTCGCAGCCATTCTGAGCGCATGATAACACAAAATTAAACGTACAGAACATGTACTGATCTTTATTTATTGAGCAGTCTCGTACACATGGATGTCTTAAGACTTCTTGAGGCCCTGGAGCCTTACTGAAAAATAAGCCCTGGGACCCTGAATGTAGGCTCCACCTATGACATTTAAGAGTAGACAGTACGTAACCTACATTGTCAAATTTTCGTGTTGTTATTGTTTCTAATGCCACCTGTCTGACGTAGTCAGATCAAGGCCGACGAAATTCATCGTGGCAAGGGGCTAGAAGTACGCCTGTCGTTGGCCTAGGCCCTGAGCACCATACAGGTGACAGTACGAATTAGCTCGGCGAAATTCCCCAAAGTGACGATAGATGGTGACACCACCTATCTCCACCTCCACAATTTTGCCATGGGATTGGAGGAGAGGAAGATATTCTCCAGTCCCTTGCACTCGTGATTCAGCCCAAAAGACTTTCGGACCCACTGATTTAACGTGTGTACTCGGAGGGTATTTGATGACATCGGGCATCGAACCCATGCCTTAAGGTCTGGAGTCCGATGCTCTAACCACTAGGCTACTCACGGCCCCCCAAATGCTCGTATAAACAACTAGCCGAAATAAACAAATGTGCATGACTTACAATCGCACAAACCGGTTGGACCGACTACCACCTTTTGATTGAAAGAGTAATGATGATGTATAGTGGTAAGCCCAGGCCTGTACGGTCATCATATGCAACCAGTTGGTGACACATTGTCCGAAATTCCCAGCTTTTTGGAAAATACAACCGGAAATAACATTCAACTGTTGAAATTATTCGAATAAGGATTTTATTAAAGTTGAATCGAGAAACGAGACAAGTCCCTTGATGCGGCCGAGGCCATGGGCCCGGGCGCAGTTGTCCCATGCCTTAAGACGTCCCTGCTCGTACGGTTAAACGACGTTCTTTCAATAATAGATTTTCCACCTTTTCAATAACAGCGGCATTTTGAGCGGTTTGTGGCCTCCCAGAAGGCTGATCACTCTCTACCGACGTGCGGTCACTTTTGAATCGGTTAAATCCCTCCTTAATTTGTGTGACCCTAATAGCATCGTCCCCAAATACTTGTTGTATCTTACGAATCATTTCATTTGAAAAATCATCAAACTTTTGACAAAAAAATGTGCCTTAATATCTATGCTCAAGTTGTTCAGTCAACTTTAGAGAAATGAAAATCCGACGAACACGCATAACAACACCTCAATTGATGCCTGCAAGAAACGACTGGTACTCTGGAACGAGGGAAAAAACTCAAGCCTGTTCATTAAGCTGTTAGCTCCCACTGTGCAGAGTGGCAGAGTGGCGCGGGAAAAATTCAAAGTCGGATACTTTTTGAACAGACCTTGTAGATTAAAAAAGAAAGAAAAATATTTCTCCCAGAAAATGAAGTACTCATCGTTTTATTGAGATGTCACTGAATAACCAAACACCCGCGAAGTTCAGGAAACGTATAAAATAATGTGTCATTTTATCAGTATTAGTTACTAACTCCTATTTCACCCACATTATCAAAAAATTATCTAATGTACATCATTTTTAAATACACCTTATTTACTCGAATCTAAGCCGTCATCGATTCTAAGCCACACTCCAAATTCTCTACACGTTTTTGAGTTTTTAAAAAGTTCATCGAGATATCAGGTACTCAAGAAATTTTTTAAATAACATTTTTAGTGAGAAATATTAAGAAGTTCATAATTAATTTATTTTACCAGTATCTAAAACTTTCAAATACATACACGAACCTATAATTACTCTAACTATCAGTACCAAATTTCGAAAATGATTCGTCACTCTCATTGTCACAGCCGACTTTGGAATTGGTGCAAGCGACGTCATTTTCCCATACGCTGCCGTCTTTCATGCCATCCAATGCATTTGCTATGCAACATTTTTTTAAAGTATGTATTTTCGAGGAATGTAAGACAATTATTACAGACAGTTGAACATTTACAAACAAAAATTAAATCATTTTGCTTACGCCATCGACGTATATTTGTTTCATCCGTGTCAAATTTTCAGTGACCGCTGCTCTATTTCCGTTCCTTTCTGCTTATAAAATTGCCTCTCTTTTCATACTTGCGTCGTAATGAATTCGTATTGATGCTATTATCGATATCTTTGATGCTTAGGTGATTAAAAGAAAGTGTATACAACAAAAATTTCTTAAATACAAGCAGAGCACGATGTTTAGGATAGATTGAATACTGGAGATAAACTGCGGAATGGGATAAGTCTTCAATGCAAGAGGCCAGAATGGACGGTTACACTTTTCCTTTTGAAAGGGGTGAAAACTCAATTTCTCCCATCCACCAAATGTTTTGCCTTCGATTCTAAGCCGCACCTGATTTTCAGTAGCAATAGCACTGGAAAAATAGCGCGGCTTAGATTCGAGTAAATACGGTGTATATTTTTAATTCACTATTCACCGTTTTTAATGCTTCAGGAATGAATTTTTCAGTATCAGGTGCATTATTTATTGAAAGCATAAGAAGTAATCAATAACCTTGAATAATCTTATTTTTTAGCAGTTTCAGAAAGTAGCTTTAAATGTCTTTTGAATTTTAAAAACTAAAAAAATTAAAGAAAAAAAAAAACCTTAAAGAAAAAAAAATAAACAGGTAAGACATTTTAAAATTTCTCTTTGTCAAGAATCCTCTTTATTGCATGAAATAACTAATGCACGTAAATAACTATCTAAATTTAGAAAAGAGAGTAAAAATTTTTCTTGGATTAATATGTGGTCTTATATGCGAATTGTAGATAGATAATTTAAAATGTTATAAAAAGTAAAAGAGTATATAAATAAAATTGATTCATTATTATGTATATGCTTTTTGTTTTATAAAAAGAAGCATAGTTTTCGTAATATTCTAATATCAAGTATAATTACATTTTTTTTTTGTTATTTACCTTTTGATATCCACACTTTGTTCCATCTTTCACTAAACCGTACTTCAGGTCTGTAGATGAAAACGTTCTCGTCCTGTGAAAATTTATTTCTTTTATTACGTGTTACATTAGTGCCCTTAAACTTATATTAATTAAAAATGATACACATTTACTTAAAATCCTTGAATTTGTATACTATATTTGTATTGAATTAATATTTGTTTCTGAATATTTCATTTAAAATATGGAAAAGCTTCATATAAATCAATGATGTGCTCAGAAGAGTTGAGGAAATTATAGAGTTCACCCAATAGACCAATGAAACTCAACCTGTGACCCGTGGGCTGCGTGTGGCCCACCAGCCTTTTCTGAGTGGCCCGGTCATGGACCATTGCACTAAGAAGTTCTATTATTTAAGAACAATGTACTAAAAATTTAAAGGGACATTCCATCTATCCAGCAATCAAATCTACCAATTTTACTATCAATTTGCTATTTTTTTATGGTAGTATGTAGGGATTGCAATACCGGAATACCGAATACCGGTTCGGTCCTAGGAGAGCCCTCACCCTTGGCGTAAATTATTTTGGTTGGCGGTAATTGCACCATCTTGGTAACCCTACTTTGATACTCTAGATATGGTAACCTTAACTATTTCTGGAATTTTCGTATTTAGTCGGCGGGCATTTCGAATTTCATTTTGCTGATTGGGCTCCGGGCTGGAAGTATGGCTGCATGTGTGAGTGAATATACTTTAAAATTTTTTACTTTGTTAAATGCGAAAGGTAAGAAAGAATTGGTTGAATGGTGTATGAAGGAAGGATTGATTGCTTCGAGTTATGAATGTCCTAAATGTAATGATCGGCATGATGTAACACACATGATCAGCAATAAAACACTTTCTACGAAATTGTACCAGCCACGCCGAAGGTATGTTCGACCATTACCTCGCAGGTATATAGCGGCACTCACACGATCATTAGCTTAGCGATGAGACCTTTAAGGCTTTTTTAAAATCTATTGTTACGCTGTACCCTCCACTTGGAGAAGATCAGCAGTAAGAAAGTAAGTGCTGTTTTATATTTTTTATCTTAAATGTTTAATTTCTGTATTATTTACATATATTTTCATTACGCATCGACCTTGTCCCGCTATATTCACTTGCCGCCATTGTCGGGTTCGCTTGGCGCCATCTTGTTCTGGCTTGGCGCTTTTTCCGGTTTGTCGCCAAGGGTGTGGGTTTTCCTAGGATTTTACCCCGAATACCAAATACAGTTTAGAAATACCGGTATTCACAAGTTAAAATACCGGTTTTTCGGTATTAATTAAATTTTTTTTTAAAAAATTGTCTCCTTTATATGTTCAGGAATCACCAACATCGCAAAATAATATACGTTTTTATTTTTGTGTCATCCTAACGGGTGAAATTAATTAAACTGTGAATGCAAAGAGTTATATCGTACATTTAAGAGAAGTGATAAAATATGTGAATCATTCAAAGAGGCAAGCTAAAAATACCCTGTTACAGCTCAGAGCAATACTGCACACGCTCAGGATTCGTATCAGGATATTCATATCTGTGAAGACAAGGTTGTAATTATGAAGAAAGTGCGCATTATTTTGATATTTTTTAAACTGGTGAGTTTGTTATTCACACTGTATTTGCATACCATACTTTAAAGTTCAAAATATTTTTAATATTAATTATATATATATATATATATATATATATATATACTCATAAATAATAACCCATAATAATGAATGAGGGTGACTTTAAAGAACATAAAAAAACAGTTGATAATATTTCGGTTTGGTTTCATTATTTATATGATGAAAAGAATATAATTGCAATGAAGATACAAATTTTAGCACACTTTCTAAGCCCAAGCCATCAGGGATTTTAGATTATTTTGAAAAAAAGACAATTCGACAAGACAAATTATTACTTAAAGTTACGTTCCAGACTTAATGACAGTGCAATTGATCCTTTGTTTTCTTAAGATCACATTTCAAAAATTTGTACTAGTATTAAAGATTGAATAGCGATATTTACAATTTTGGTGATTTAAATAAATAAGATGTTCCTTTTTACTTTTTGTTGTGTGTGTTCTTCATACACTGTTATAATTTATAAGTTACAAATTATTT
The DNA here is from genome assembly GCA_019973955.1 of Trichonephila inaurata madagascariensis. Classification (NCBI taxonomy): domain Eukaryota; kingdom Metazoa; phylum Arthropoda; class Arachnida; order Araneae; family Nephilidae; genus Trichonephila; species Trichonephila inaurata. Next base: position 178,095 of record BMAV01001614.1, read on the forward strand.
TTTGTGATATTTACACTCTCTAATAAAACTGGCAAAT
>BMAV01001614.1:178192-214285 GCA_019973955.1 Trichonephila inaurata madagascariensis
AACCGGTGTCCTGGTATTAAGATCTAAAAAATACCGAATACCGGTATAGACTTTTTGGTCCGATATTGCAATCCCCCTAGTAGTATGTAAACAAGAGGCTTGGTCATGGAGGAAAGGAAATCGAAACTGCCCCTTAACTCAGTAAAGAATATGTAAAAGTAAATGTTTTGTGTGTGTGCTTGACAGAAAGGTTAATATAGTATAGAAATAAAAGCCGAAAAGAAAAAATGAGTTTTAGTATTTTGATCAATTTTGATATGTCCAATGTAGCTTTGTTTTTACACTGTCCCCCTACCCATTATCTCCATGTTGCGACTCGTGTGAAATACCTGTCATATGTATGTGACCCGTTGGGAAAAAAGGTTGAGTACCCTTGCAATAGACCTACACATTTTTATTTTTTATTTTTACCATAAGATTACGCCTTGGGGCTTTCATCTTTGTATTTATAAAAACATAACACCTTCCACCATAAAAGAAGTCTATGCTACTCTACTGATATGTATAAAACCAAATGGATACTATTGAATCCATTAAAACAAGCATTGATTGAATACCAAGGCAATAAATTGTTAAGGTATCCAACTACGTTCGGAACCCTGATTTTAAAAAAGCGCATAAATGGAAAATTTTCATGATATTTTGTGTCACTTAGATTAGAACACATGCATAAAATTGTTTTAATGACATTTTGACAAAAAAAATTATTTAAATACAATATTTCGACAAAAAATTAACTTAGAATAACCTTTTTTCAAAACGTTCTCCTTTTGTGAAAAATACTTCTATTATAATAATATTTTGCCTGTATATAGCTCAGGCCTCTGTACAGAGGCTCAACTATGAGTTTTGAAAAATTCACATTATTTTCAGAGTTACAACCCATTGAAATAATTATCGGCGTTTTTTTTTCCTTAAAATTTCTCCCCTCTGTTGTCGTAAAACATGGATAAACCCACTTATAAGTTATATATTTCAAAAATGCTAGTTGAGCCTCTGTACAAAGGTCTGAGCTATAGACAGGCAAAATATTATTATAATAGAAGCATTTTTCACAAAAGGAGAACATTTTGAAAAAAGGTTATTCTAAGTTCCTTTTTTGCCGAAATATAGTATTTAAATATTTTTTTTTGTCAAAATGTCCTTAAAACAATTTTATACATATATTCTAATCTAAGTGACACTAAATATCACAAAAATTATCCATTTACATGCTTTTGCAAAATCACGATTTCGAACGTAGTCGGATACCTTAAGATTATAATTAAAAAACGCTAAAAGGGTGGAGATCTAAATTGTTATTTATTATATTGAAATCGCAATAATAATCCAATATGTATAAACTGATGTATTAAATTATATTTTTGATGTTAGTAAACATTTAATTTCAATGTATTCTTACTTTTCTTTACTGTTCCTGTGTTTTTCATAAATTTTTTTTATTTTAAATTAGTTAGATTAAACACTTTATTTTTTAACCCAGTAGATGTCGAAATAATTAAAAATAAGTAAATGATAAAATCTTTATTACTGTTGTGGCTCGAATTAGATTTATTGCTATGTTATCTTATCCGGAGTCGATAAGTGAGTCATTTAATATTTCTTACCTGTGATAACCCATGACGCACCAAAAGTGTGTCACTCACTACATACCTCCCCATAACAACCAATGGGAATCAAATCTTGGGAAAACATTATTATCGGTGAATAACAAGAAAAATATCGTGGTGATAATCTATTAACGAAGTGAAGAAAATATTGGTAAGAAAATAAAACTAATACAAACTTTGTTTACATTGAAAAAACTTGGCTTTTTATCTGGCATCTATTGGAACTTTCAACTTTTCGATAACGATAAGAAGGATTTTTTTAGGTTGAAAAACAAGAGAAAAATGATGAGAGACAGAAAAGTGTTGGTGACAACCGATATGGATTATCTAAGAGGGATGACACATTTGCGCAACTATGTTATTACTTAATCATAAAACAGCCTGATACGTTATATCATACTTAAAGTTTATGGTTGCATAACAGCGAAATAGAAGGTATTAGAACATACAGATAACAAAGAGATTCGGAGTAGATAAAAACTTATTTGAGTGAATCAAAAGATAGGTACTTTTAACATTAACGGTGTTCAAAGATATTAATTATTCTAAATCGTCAAGACAAATTATATATTAAGATTTTTTTATTGAATTCCCGTGCACCACAAATACCACATGGGGCTTACAGAAGTAAATAAAGTAAACAGGATAAGATTTATAAACTAAAAAGTAAACAACAAAACCAAAGTTACGAAATAATGAAATAACAAAACAAATAAGTTACAAAGACAAAAACACATTACAAAATAAAACAATTACGAAACAAAGCCAATACAATGAAGTTACTAAAATAGAGAAATGAAAAATTTATAAAAATTACAAAATCAAATTGTAAAGGTCTGCCCGACGCTTCAAAGGATGTGGGAGGGATGAACGGAAGACTAGCCATATTCAAAATAACTCAATTTATTCTCAGTATCAACTTCAACACAAATTCAAACAACCAAAGTTAAGAGATGCATCCAAATATCAAATATGGAAAGCAATTAACGAGGTATGCGAAATATGAAAAAAATTTAAATAATTAGATCACTTACGTCTAGTCAATGGCTTCTACTTCATAGCTACCTAATCTAGTTTAATTCTTAGTTGTGACAGATCGTCAACTTTAATGTTATTCTAATCAGCTACTAAATATCCACGTCTCACTTCAAGTTTAATTAATCACTGCTCGCCGATAGCAGTCTAACCTCTCTCTCCTCTAACCTGAAAGTTTCAACTTTATATGCGTCTTAATTTCATGGTCACATCTTCTTTTTCTGGAGGAAGCTTTATAATATAATAATTTTTAGAGACCCAATATTTCCCAAGAGGATTAGTTTTTAAAGGAACGCGGATAGACCCGTCTTAAAATCAACGAAGAGACAAAATAAAGTAACAAAATGTTACTTGAAACAAGTTGAAAAAAATTAGGAGGCCAGTTGATTTTAAGAGCATGCAGTTTGACTTTCACGCTTTTCATTTCTTTAAATTTTGAACAAAAAAGGATAAAAGACACCACACTTTGCTTCCCACCAATATTACAGTCACAAAGTTTGGAAGGACACATGTTAAATCAATTGAAATACACTTTAAAATTACTATGACCAATAAAGAATTATGGAATTTTATAGTTTGTAAAAAAGTGATCACAAGATAATCTTTGCGAAATGGTTCGAAAAATTTATTTGTTAGAAAAGGATGATCTGATTTCGTGTATTGAGTGTTTTAAAGAGAGATAACGTTTTCTTCAGCTTTGTTTTCTACATTAAGATCATTTGTTTAAAAAGTGATGAAAATATTTGGGTCACAAAAAAAAAATTTTGAAGGAAAGTGCTCCAATATCTCTCCTGCTTCATCTGATTAACCCCTTAACTGGAGAGACTTGAAGATAACTTGAAAAGCCCTTAAGAAACCTCTTAACTTGAGAAGAAATGAAAATGGAAAGATAATCCAAAAAAAAAAGGCCGATATTTTCTATGTCCCCATCGCAATGTAAGACTTACACCATGCTTCAAAGACCTCGTGTGGCTGAAAAGGGCGACTTTAATATTCACTCATTCACTCACTACACCAGGAGTGGCGAACCCGCGGCCCACTTTGAATAATTTTGCGACCTGAAATTCATTACAACTTTACTAAATACAAATATTTTGCGTAAAATTTATAATTAATTTTTATTTGTTATTGCTTTTCATGTCATACTTTTAAAACTGTTTCTTAATCGAAATTGGAACTTAACCTCTTATCAGGTTTGCCCTTACGCAGTCCGGGCTACCGAAAGCTCTCCATAACTGGTTTGCCCGTACTCTGCACGGGCATTGATTGTTTCTTTGTTCCATCTATTATTTACTCATATTTTTAATTCTTGTAATGAGATTATAGGTGCTAGCGTTTTTTAGAGATTGGGTTGTCAAAGGCACTGAAATACATCTCATCTGGGATTTTCTTTGTGGTAAGGCAGAAATTTAGATTCTTGAAAATATTTGATAAAGTACATAGATTGGCCAGGAAATGAGCCACTTGTTGCTTGAGAAATAATAAAAATGGAAGAATAATCCAAAAAAGGCGATATAATCTGTATCCCCATTGCAATGTAAGACTTAGTAGTGACCAAGATTCAAATTGTGTGTGCATATAATATACATATATGCACACACACACACAGAATCCTCAACCGTTTGAAAAAGAGGTACGAACATGAAATTTTTTTCGAAGTATGAGAAAATTCTTTTAATATATATGAACCATTCTTTATAATTTGCTTATAAAAAGCAAACATTTAGGGGGTTTTGAGTTCCACAATTATAAACAAAAAATAATGTGAAAGTCTAAAATTAAAAATTTGTATAAAATTCTTCCATTTCCGCATTCTGTAGAGTATTACGTTTATATACAATAAAAAATAGCCTTTTTTGGAACATTTTGGTCAAAAAAATTTACCACTTACGACGTTAAAATATAATTATGCTGAACACTTTATATACAAAACTATACAGTTTTGCATACTATCTTCTGAACTTTATCTTTAAGGGGACTTGGTACCCCAAAGAATGACCGAATTGTCATTTTTTTATTATTAATATTAAATCTTATTCTTTGTATTGTTATCTTTCGATTGATGTATCACTTTTGCAAGTTGAAAAGTTAGAAGTTGGATAAAACTACATTTGAAAAATGTAAATTGACAAATTAGGCAATTAAACCACGCCCCTTTTTTTAAAAAAAAAAAGCTAAAAAGAGCGTTTTGATTTAAAAAAAAAATCTATTTTAAAAAGAGAAGTAATAACTATAATAGAGAAGGTGTAATATATAAAGCAGGATATTACCGATGTATTACAATAATGTAATTTTTGTTTCTTTGTGAAATGTGTACCTGTAAATTTTTTGAATTAAGGCATTTTACATTAATAATTTCATAATTTCAGTTCTTATTCCTCAAATTTTTTTATACAAATATAACAGTTCAATATTATTTGAAGAAAAAAACTAAAATTTCTGTCATGACAGGAAAAAAACATTTTTTTTAAAAAATTTTCTTGTGCAATTAATACTATCTAAAAATTGGTCATTTATAAAAAGGTATGGATTGAAAAAATACGAAAATGCAATTACTTTAAAGAAAAATATATAACTAATGTCTTAAAGTGGTATATTTTAAGTTTTTATTCAAGCTTATTATAATTATTTTTTCAGAATTATAAACTTTAAAGTGGTTTTTCTCAGTTTGTGTTTTTCGATACATTGAGGCACTCAAAATGCTACTCCTTCCATAATTATTTACCAATCAGTTCCTTTTCCCCCCCGTGTGTTATAATAAAGCATGTAACAAAATTAGGGATCCATTTTGCTGTAAATTGAATACTTTTTTTTTTAAAAAAAATTAAAATGTAGAAGATGCAGGCCTTTTCGTTGATTTAAGCGTAAATATCACCATTTTATTTTTCTTCTTCAAAACTAATTAAGTTATAGTAAAATCTATCCCTAAAATTGCTTAGAACATCCTTAAGAATATTACAAAAGAAATTTCAGGTCAAAAAATTAATAATTATAGAAAGAGTAGAAATTTAAAGTATTCCAAATTTTCTTCAAAATTTCCTGTTTTGAAAGTGCATAAACATATCAAAACAACCTCGATCATACACAAAAGATATAAATTTTTAAAAATACCTTATCTATCTTTGATTTCAAAATTATGGCAACCCACGTCATAAAATTGATAATTTATTCTGCATGATGAAAAGACCACAGCGACAATCTCAAAACGTTAAATAAAATAAATTATTAAAAAAACTTTCTTTATCGACTTGAAAATTTTCGATGTGATAAATTCAGCTATTATGCTATTATGCTATTTGTAACATTTTTCAAAATAATTTTCTTACTTGCATTCATGGACCGAGCCATCAGTATTCATTTTATAAACAACAAAATCCATTGGAAGAACGTCTTTGGAGACAGGTTCCTTTTCACCTTCACTGCATTGCAAAGAGCCACAATACGAATCTCTGAAAGTAATTAAAGATTCTTACACAATGAAACATTTCGATAAAAACAAATATTGATTAAATAAAAAAAAACGTTGCTGACGATTTTCCCCTTTGGATAGTATGAAAGTATATGCTCCGTTTAATTGTTTATCACTGTTCATTCCTCATACCATATAAAGTACTCCAAAACTATACACTTTTAGCTAAAACTAAGCCATTGTACCAAATTGAGAACTTCAACCTGAAACGCTTTTACGAAATGAATGGTTTTACATTAAAGTTAATGTGTGTTGATATTATTATTTAGATTAAATCTTCCATGATTGATATTTTTTTTATTTCGATGCTTGAGTCTTGCAGCAGGTGGAATTGATTAGTTTATTTTTGCAATACAAACCAAAATACGAGCAGATGTTTGTTATGGCGTTTTTCAGATTATGTTTTACTTATAGTATATACTATATTGTTTCATACATTATTATTAAGATTTATTATCCCCCTTATTTTAATTTATTTATATAAATTAACCCTAAAAAGTACAACACCTCCTCATCTTATGATTATATGCATTTACGAGAACTACAATATATAAAAGATTAATAGTTTATAAAAACGTTAAACACACACACACACATTATTAGTAAAATAATACGTGAAAATAGGATACATATTATGAATAATAGTAATCAAAGTTTTTTTATGTTTCACATGCGTACAAAATTTTATTCTTATTATCTCTCAAATGATCAAAAAGATCTCTTGAATAATAATATCTCGATGTACAAAAATTAATTATATATTTTCAACCAGCATCTGTTGCGCATTAAATTCTTTTCTCCAGCAAACAAAATAAAATTTAGAATAATTACAAAAGATACCAACTTTACCAACATAACTTTTACAACAAACGATTATATATCGGCAAATAAATTAAGTAATCAGATAAATTAGAGTAACAGGAATTATATATGGAATTAGGGCAGACGATATTAATATGGAAGAGAATTTCTTTTCAATCTAAACAATATTTATAACTACTGTATAATTTAAATAGTCAATTAAATATTTGTTCAAAATAAAGGAAAGAAATTGAAATGTAACTACATATTTTACAATAAGAAACACATATTGTGTACTTTCACATTATGTAGTTAACGCTTATATATAGACTGAGTTTTTGTGTTTTATGTATACTGTTTATAACCCTTTTAAACGAAAATTGTGTTGCAAAACAAAAATCCACATTACGACCTGTTTCTGTGAACAAAAATCGGTAATAAGTCTAGGATATCCAATACTTTTTATTTTTTTCTTCGCCTTTTTTTGGTAATACGATATGTAGTAATGATAAGCAGAAAAAATAACATATCATTCACGTATCAATAATAATTACCTAGCATAGATTCATTGATTTTTATAGGATTTTTTTATTCTGAAAGAATAGGCTTAGCGTTTCGTTAAGTTATCGATTAAGTGGGATAACTGCTTTGCAAGAATGGCTGTACATGGTGAGATTAATGAAGAAGAATATCTAACCTCTTAGAAAATCAAATTAATTCTTCGGAACAAAATTGAATTTCACTCTAAAACGTTCATTTTAACTCATATGTTTTTTTTTTTTTTTTTCATTTAGTAAAACAAAAACAAAAACAAATGAGGAAATAACATTACTTGTAAGGTATAATGTTTATATAGTAATCGTAATTCTGCTATAATGATGGTTACATTATAGGTTATGCTAAAATTTTCATGATTTTAGGAGATTCAAATTTTCATTTAAATGAGATTGATGAGATTATTTCTACACTTGATTTACATTACTGCCCTATAGGTATTGTCAGATTTTTTTTAAAGAAATGATATTGGATAGAGAGCAAAATTATTTTTGAAGAACAATAGGTAATTGGTTAAATTCATGTGACGTCACAGTCACATGATAATTACAAAATCTTGTTTCCAGTCAATCAGTTTATGTGCTTTGTTTTGAAAACATTTGCTCTTTGCAGAAACTTACTTTCAAAAAGTATGTATTTGTCAATGATAATAATGCTGATATGTAAATAAAACGCACTTAATTTAAAGTACACGTATAAATTTTTTTTTTAAGTTTTGAATCTTACTATTTGCACATTTTTACCAAATAACCAAATTTGAAAAATTATCTAAATTTTACAAGTCCAAGTCTGATGTCAGTTTTGAATTCATGTAAAAATACATGATTATATTTATCATGCGGCTGTCATGAATTTAGCCAATTGTATTTCAATAATATCAACATTTTTTACTGGCTTCCTTTAACGCCACTGGGCTTACCAGAACCCAGATATCACTTCGACGAAATAAATAAAAATACAAATTCAGAGACTTTTTAGCATAGTTTATTTCATTATAGCACAAATTCATCAGCAGTTCCATACTGAATATTAGTAATATGATAACAAAATGGGAACTTACAAAACACAATAGAACTTATACTAATTAATTAAGTGATCAAGAAAAAGATGATTATTCTGGATTCTGATAAATGTATTTTTAATTAAACATTAAAATTATTAGAACGTTAGAAGGAATTAATTATGTCGTGAAAAAAAAAAATAAAAACGCTTTTCAGTTGTATAATCTGAATTTCAGTGAAATATACCATTTCAACGTGTTCCACACAGCGAGTGAGTAAGTGAGTAAATATTAACGTCACATTATTCGGCTACCTCGTAATTCTGAACCATGGTTAAGTGACGAGGGCGACACCTGAGCTGGCCCCCCTTTCCTAACTTAAATATTACACCAACGAGAGAACGTTTGAGCGACGACATTTAACGGGCATCGGCCCTCTTTAGTATTCAGCGGTACTAAACTCGAACTCATGACATGCCGGCCACGAGACCGTTACCTTGACCACTAGGCTATCACGGCCACGGGTTCCAACGCAGAGAAGTATGTGTTTTTTCATGACGCTACCCACTTAAATAGAATGATTGTTGTTTATTCCTCGTTGAGATTATTAGATAATATGACCTGATTATATATCATAGATAAATTTGAGCACAATAAGTTATAATACACTTAACATGACCTCCCGATATAAAAAAAAAGATTTCCTACTAATGAGCTACTGTCCCAATATAATAAATTATTAACTGGAATATCTTTAAATGGAAATTTTTTTAATTAATAATAAACGAACAAAAATGTGGGATTTTTAAAAGTTTGAGTTAATAATTAGTGTGGCTCTAGCTCCAGATGAAAGTTATTGAAAATAGAGTTTATTTGACAAGCAAATGACTAATTTTCTGAGTGGTTATTTCATGTTTCATCACAAAAAGATAGTCTAAAGCCCAGTTCGGCCTGTAGAGAAATGCCAGACGACGTAATTGACATTTCGCGAGACGCAGACTTAGAGGTTGATGTCAAGATTTGACATTACTAAAGTTTTAACCCCACAGAGACCCCAAATATCTATTGCACCAAATCTGTCATCACTGCAGATGTTATTTAAGTCTTAGTCGAGGTGTTTGGGAACCAACAACTGAAACTATTATTTTAGTTATTGTTAATAAATAGTGAATATTATGTCAGATACGTTTAACGCGAAAACTGTCAAGGTATCCGACTACGTACGAGAGAAACCGTGACTTTAAAAAAGCGCATAAATAGATAATTTTTATATTTAGTGTCGGTTAGATTGGAATGCATGTATAAAATTGTTTTTAAACATTTTGACAAAAAAAATTTATTTAAATACAATACTTTGGCAAAAAATTAACTTAGAATAACCTTTTTCCAAAAGGTTCTCCTTTTATAAAAAATGCTTCTAAAATAATAATATTTTGCTTATATAAAGTAAAGATTTTTCCAGAGAGTCTGAATTATTTTCAGAGTTATCACCTATTGAAATAATTATCGGCGTTTTTTTCTTAAAATTTCTCCCCTCTGTTGTCGTAAAACATGGATAAACCCACTTCTAAGTTATATATTTCAAAAATTCTAGTTGAGCCTCTGTACAGAGATCTGAGCTATATACAGGCAAAATATTATTATATATAATAGAAGCATTTTTCACAAAAGGAGAATATTTTGAAAAGGGGTCATTCTTTGTTCCTTTTTTGTCAAAATATTGTACTTAAATAATTTTTACTGTAATAATATTCTTAAAACAATTTTATATACATTTTCTAATCTAAGTGATACTAAGTATCATAAATATTATCCAATTATACGCTTTTGCAAAATCATGGTTCCGAACATAGTCGTATACCTTAAGTCGAAATATTGGTTAACACGAAATTATACATCGGTCCCGATAAGTTACTTCATATTTTCATGCATTTTTTTCCTTAACACGAAAAGATTTCCCTTCCCTTAATGAAATGTTTGGGAAAGTTTCTGTTTTATAGGACTATCTTACTTTATCATCATAAGAATTCGTTGCAGTAAGATATGACAATGAGTGTAGAGCCCCAATTATAGCAGACAAAAGCGGAGTTTGCTTAAAACTCAAAAAATATCTTTGATGCAGATTCTGACGACGAAAATAAAATGAATAATGCAGCTCTTGTCCCCACGTCATCCGAAATGAGGAACATCATGAAAAGTATGCATAATTACTTTGACGCATCATCCAATGGTGAAATGAATAAAAAAATGGATGACATAGAACAGTTTGTTGACAATTTGATACTAAAAAAGACAAAGCAAAGAAAACACCAGATTACTTTCCAAAAACTCACTAAATGTTTTGTTTTCTAAAAGAACTTGAAAATTTTGTATTAAATTTCATTAAATTCTTCGTAATGTTTTTGCTTTATTGATCTTTATTAAATACATGCATGGACAAAAAAATTAGCACACCAAGATGGAGTCGTCAAAATGAAACGAAATTTTACATACGTAATGACTACTTTGATATAAGTAAATGATTAGAAAATCAAAGAAAAAAAGATCATTTATTTCAGAGAAAAAGGCAAAAGAATGGAGGATTTAATACCCTGTTGAAAATCCTCTATAGCGCGAATGCACGATGCGATACCATCGGGAATTGAGGCATACAAGTTCTCTATGTCTTGAGACGTTTCGTTCCTTATTTGCTGTAACCTTGCCTTTAGTTCGCTCAAACTTGTGGGATTCCCAACTCGAAATCCCAAATGATCCCAGATATGCTCGATTGGAGACAATTGTGGGGATCAGGCAGGCCAAGGAAGGGTAGTAACAGTGCGGAGACAGTTTTGTGACACCCTTGTCGTGTGAGGCCGAGCATTATCTTGTTGAAAAATGGCTCCTGGAAGCCGCTACATGAATGGCAACACGTGTGGCTGTAGGATGTCATGGACATATCGCTGGGCTGTCATGGTGCCACGGATCAATACTAGGGGTGACCGTGTATTGTAGGCAATGACACCCCATACCATCACACTAGCTGTGGGAGCGGTTTGTCACTGTAAAGATCACTGCTGAGATTGAATTTGGATTCATGGCTAAAGACAACCTGGTTCCATTCCGCTGAAGTCCAGATTCCTCGTGCGTGGCACGACTCCAAACGGAGGCGTTCGATGGGTGGGTGTCAAGGGCTGCACACGTAATGGGTGCCGCAATCCCAAATGCCCTTCAGCCAGGTGCCTTCGTATGGTTCGAGAAGACACAGGGTTCCCTAGTGAAGGTGCTACCTGGGCCTAGATAGTGGCCGATGAAGCAATTGGCTGTACGCATGCATTTCTTATGATGTGGCGGTCTTCTCGACGACTGGTCTGTCGAGGGCGTCCTGAGCCTGGTCTTCGCATAAATGACATCTCTCGGATCCGCTGGTCCCAACACCTCCTCACAACACAAGCTCAGCGGCCTAATTGACGAGCTACTCGCCTAGCTGACCACCCAGCTTCCATCATGCCGATGATTATCCCCCTTACAAATTGCAGCAGCCGTTCATAATGTCTTCGAAAACGGCGTAATGGCATGTCTACCTCAGCTCTTCCTTTGTAAACGATTCAGCACACTCAAACAAGCTTTGGTTACCTGTTTTATAATCCACGGAGAACGACGTTAAACGCCCTCTACCGGCTATACGTAATGCGCAATCACGCTGCGTTTCTAATCATTTGCATATCTCCCCGACATGTACCTTCATGCCAAGTTTCGTTACGATCCCACAATTATTTCTTGATGCGCTAATTTTGTCCATTAGTGTACATATCTATGTAAATAAAATGTATTAATTCTATGTCTAACAAACATCCTGAATTCTGAACACTATGTCACAATCCCATGGAATTTTTACTACCCTACTCAAACCGATTGTAATTTTATTTATTTTTAACTCGATTCGAAAGAATGAAAAAATTAGCAAGATTTCTGTCTGGTCATATTTCCCCCTCCATCTCAAAAATATTTTCTTATCTCTTTTAGTAATTTGTCAATGGGCTTTCAGTTTTTCAAACATATTTGCTATAATTGAAAAATCAACATAATAGTGGGTGGAGGGAGAAAGAAAGAGTCAGACAGAAAAGTTGAGACAAATTCCACATTTTTGACAATTACATTCTTTGCATTATAGTGAATGTAAATGTATAACTCTCAGGAAAAACAATAACTAGGAATCCCATTATATTAATATTATTATTCAAGGCTACAAAATTGTTTGAATAAGAAATACGGGGCAAGCCTAAATGATTCATCCGTTTTGAAAAGGCTATATTTTCAAAAGTACTACACAAACACACATGAAAGAGGTATGTGAAAAGAACCACAAATAATTATATTATTTTTTTATCCTGAGGCATGAAAAATCCACGTCCAGTTTTGACAATTGAAAGAGATTCGCTAAAGGTGAATATTTTCTGTGTAATGTAACAAAGATATATAGACCGTATTTCTTTGCTGAGCAAACTGTGACTGGTAAATGCTACCTGGATATGTTCTAGTTGTGGTTGTTCCTGCTACTCAATACTAATTTTAGGGATTTTAACTTCCAAGAACCCACTCATTAACGCATCCTAATTCGTGAGTACCTAAACGTGAACTTTTACATCGCTGGATTGAGTGTATTGGGGAGAATTACCTAGATTTGTTTCCTTGGCCTTCAAGATCCCCTGATTTAACGATCTGCGACTTCTTCTTGTGGGGATATGTTGTTTGATCTTGTTTATGTGCCACCACTACCGAAATTCGAATTCGAGCGTAAAGAACGCATCAGTGGCACAGTGTAGGCAATTAATAGCACTACGCTACAAAATGTATGGAATGAGTTCGATTATCGTCTGGGCGTGTTTCACGTAGAGGGTTTATAAATTTGGTGAGTTTTTGTGGTTCTTTTTATATATCATTCATGAGTGTACATATAATACTTTTTGAAAAACAGTGGAGTCCCGAAAACTTAGCACTCGATAACCTGGAAATCTGAATAACTCGGCTGGACTCTTGTTTGTTTTCGGAACGATACTGAACAAGACATATGTCCAACGCAGAATTTATTGCTGCTGTCACAGTTAATTAAAAAAAATGCAAGAAAATCATGAAGACGTTGAGAACACTATACAGACTCCTAAAATAGCATATAGTGAGGGACTAAAGAAATACAGAGAACCCAAGGTAGTCAAAGTGATCAAGGCTTCCCAAATAATGTGGCTAGGACATGCACTTCGATAGAACGATGAACTACGTGGTGTAATGGTTTCACACAGCTCTGGGATAAACTATTTATTTCAGTAAGAAAATCATCAAAAAAAATAAAATTAGAATATTCTTTCACAATTCAATAGCAAAAGGGTCCACAGATTTCGAGTCTTTTTTCGCTGCAATATTTCATCTCTCTCGCATAAAATAATGGCGTAAATTCGCCCGCGAGAGAAAAGTCCTATACAAAGGATACGTAAAAAACTGTGCACTCTCGGTCATTCCACACCGAGTCTGAGTGAGTTCGCTGGCTCCAAATTCGCCGTGCTCTTTCGCACTCTCTACCGTTCCAAAATCCACCTTACTTCGCGGAGCAAGTATCGCTTTCTTTCGTTGATAGGGCCTCAGACCGTTCCCGGATCTTCCCAGTTCGAAGACCGCCGTACTTCGCGGGCTCGTTATCGCTTTTTCTATTTCTCAAGGGACGTCCAAAAGGCTCCCTTCCGGACTCTCTCCCTCTCCTTATATCCTCTCTATCACTAATAATCATCCTTCTGTGATCTCCTGTTCTTTTGCCGCCCCTGTCGGTCTCGGCTTCCTTGATCTCTTGTTCTCCAGCCACCCCTGTCGGACTCAGCCCATCTGATCTCTCGCCCAATAGGCGCCGATGGCGTGGTGCACATTGTAAGTTTTCAGACGTGCTGTCATCACCGAATCGTGGGAAAACAAAAGCACAATGTTATGGCGTCTCTTTTTGACAGTCCGGACAGCCTGGGAAAAAGGGTCCGAAACTTTGACCTCCCCTTTACGAAATTCTTTCCTAGCAATTAAGGAAATGTCTGGAATTTTCGCAACTTCTGTTTGCAAGGGGTTTGTTAGCAAATAGGGGGAAGAGATCGGCTTCGTCACAGTGGAAAAGTAGAGTAGTGATAAAGTAGAAAAGTGGTTGAAGGACTTGGGAGATAATCGACGGAAGAACATAGCATCAAACAGATCAAGATGGTCTAAGCTGACAGAGACAACCTTGGTAACCGGCTGCAGTGCTTGCACAGAAGAGGGACTAAAGGCTGTCGCGGAACACTCCTTCAGTATTTTGAACAAGGAGCATCGTTAATGGATTTAAAGTTCCTTCGTCGTCTTCGTAATAAAGCTTCAAAATGCAGAGTGCAGCACGGAGAACAACAGGACGTTACGCATTTCTTCAAAAAAAAAGTCAGTTTTTCCAAAGTGGGCTACTTAGTTTTCATTATAGACAGTTTTATGTCTTCGTAAAGTATTTTTCTGGGATGTGTTTGATCAGATAAATTACTGTATAGGGTTTATTCATTAACTTTCATTTTCATGTAATAAACGCTCCATGCTTTTATAAAGTACGTACTGTTCCTTTGGTTAAGGTATCCGACTACGTTCGGAACCTTGATTTTAAAAAGGCACATAAATGGATAATTTTCATGATATTTAGTGTCACTTAGATTAGAATACATGTATAAAATTGTTTTAAAGACATTTTGACAAAAAAAATTATTTAAATACAATATTTCGGCAAAAACTTAACTTAGAATAACCTTTTTCCAAAATGTTCTCCTTTTGTGAAAAATGCTTCTATTATAATAATATTTTGCCTGTATGTAGCTCAGACCTCTGTACAGAGGCTAAACTAAGATTTTTGAAAAATTCACATTATTTTCAGAGTTACAACTCATTGAAATAATTATCGGCGTATTTTTTCTTAAAATTTCTCCCCTCTATTGTCGTAAGACATGGAAAAACCCACTTCTAAGTTATATATTTCAAAAATTCTATTGGAGCCTTTGTACAGAGGTCTGAGCTATATACAGGCAAAATATTGTTATAATAGAAGCATTTTTCACAAAAGGAGAATATTTTGAAAATGGGTCATTCTATGTTCCTTTTTTGTCAAAATATTGCACTTAAATAATTTTTTTATTGTAATACTATTCTTAAAACAATTTTATATACATTTTCTAATCTAAGTGACACTAAATATCATAAATATTATCCATTTATACGTGTTTTCAAAATCACGGTTCCGAACGTAGTCGGATACCTTAAAGGTACTTGAGCAGTTAATCTTCTATTGGACTCTCAAACACACAATATATAGGTGCAGTACAATATTTCCGGAGGAAACACTCGTACTTTTTTAAAAAAAATCTCATTTTCGATCACCCAGCATTTTCACTCACTCAGCCTATTTTCGGTCCATATTAGGTCCAGTTTTCAGGACTCTACTGTATAGCTTTTTGAAATTAATTGAACCATTTATGCTAACCCTATACTGGTTGATTCAAAAATAATGTGACCAATTCAGAGCATCATAAATGTTTATCGAATAAGGCTATTTATATGAAGTTTTCAATGTGGTTTCCTTTAGCATAGTACACTTTGTGTAAGCGTTTCGTTTAAGCCAAAATGGCTTTTTGATCATTTTGGGGGGTATTTTTTTCCAACTTCCTCTTTGATTGCTTTTTGAAGCCCTTGACGTGTTCTTACTTTACGTCTGTTTAATTGTTTTTTTAAGTATCCCTATAAAAAAAAATCACAATGAACACAGTCAGAGGATGGTGGTAGCCATTTCTCAGAAGGCAGAAAATTTATTTTTTAATCTTTCAGCCATTTTATAGTTGATTTTACAGAATGACTTGGGCAAAATCTTTGTGCAAAACAAAGCTTCCTTGAGGGTAAAGACGTTTGCTTTTTTTTGATCAAGTGTTTCAAAACTTTATTCTTATAGTATCTAGCATCAATTTTAGCTTTTGGTTCAAATAAAAAAAAATGGTTTTGTTAAGACTTGAGAGGATAATCTCATCCATACCATAACACTTGACGGCCAACTCTCATTTTGAAAAACAACTGAGCCTCTGTGACGGGTTTTTTTTTTGAGTGAAATATATTGTATTTTCGTTTTGCCAGTTGTGAATAATATATGAATCAGTGTTTCCTCTCAAGTTATCCATGCTTTCTATCTATCTTTGTGTAACATTAAATACACAGGCCAAGAAAGTTTCTTCGTTTTTCTACGATCTTAACAGACATTTGAAGACAGATTGATTTATTAACTTTTTTATCGTCATTTTGTTTTATCTGACGACAATTGTCAATTGCTATATCTGTAGTTTCTTTGCTAAAGTACTTTGAAGTAGAGGATATTTTCTACAGTGGTAAGCCTCTTCAGCTTCTTTTCCCCCAAGAACTTCCTTTCGTCGACACTTTTTTCTTGGAGCTTTTGATTGCCAGTCAAATTTTATTTCTTTTCGAAGTTTAGATAATATTTTACTAGAAAAATGTCTTTTTTGATTTTTTTAAATACTTTATTTATAACATAATTTGAGCAAACATCCTTCAAAAGCTTTGAAATTTCCTTTCGGGTTTGAGGATCTAATTTTGGAGTTATAATTTACTCTCACTAATAAAAATAGTTAGATTAGTAATTTAAATGTTTCATTTTTAAAATTTAACTAGCAGTAAAGCGATAAAAATTTACCATTGATACATACATGCTTTTCAAATTGGTCACACTAATTTTGAATCCACCGATATTACAAGATTCCAGAGTTTTAAATCCACAACACATTGGGTACGTACGGCTTTTTTCCCCTTCTTCACTACTATTATTAATTGATAAATAAGTGAAGAAAAACAAGCCATCAATTCTAGATAATAAATGGGAGTTAAAATATATTTTAATGAAGAATTGAACATTGATTAAACTGAAGAGCAGAAAATAGATTAATTAACAGAAAATAAGAACGAGAAAGAGAGAGATGATTAATCTTCGAAAGCAGTGATTAAACAGAAACCTGAATAGCAACTCAGCCGCAAATAATGAGTTAAATCGTTTTCCAGAACTGTTTTAATGGGAAATGAAAGTAGTATATTCTCATTCATTTGTGAAAGAAGAACAGAGAAAAAAAAAACTGCTCCCTTTAATCTCGATGCTGAAAATTGACAGGAAGGAATTTAAAATTACTCTAAGCTGTTCTTATATTCCGTTCGTGTTATCACTATGAGTGCATGTTTGTGTGAGTTTGTAAGGTTCATGTTCTTCGTAACATATAATTAAATCTGATATTGGGGTGTTGTAGGGGATGTATATGTTTCGCAGTAGGATACTACACAAATACTGAATGCAGCGGGAAAGAAAATCTAATTAGCCACTAATCATACTCTTCTCTGAGTATTTCGTGATATTGTATATGTGACTATTTATTGTTTTTTAATAGTTATTGATATCTAAATCCTATAACAGGGATGACGAACCAGTGGCACTCGTGCCATTGATGGCACGCCAATGATTAAAATGGTTGGCATTTTATTCCAAAATTTCCAAATTCACTATGAAGTATTACGAACAAACGTGAGTCATCGGTCTCGGGGTGGCGGGGAACACACTCGTTTGTTACTGTCTTGCCTTAGTTACATAGTAGACTGTAATTGCTTATAGCAGCGTTTCTCAAACTGTGAGGAGCGCCCCCCAGGGGGCGTGATAACACTGAAAGGGGGGCGTGAGCATATAGAAAAGTCGAAAACAAAAGATTTTAAAAAATTAATTTACTGAAAGTAAACAAATAAAAAAATAAAATATACATTGACACTGATACAATACACTTATAAATGTATCAGTACTTCACAATGTATTTTATAATTAATTTAACTATACTAACAAGTTTAATAATTACCAGTTACCCAATAGGCTTGTCATTTATAAAATTTTATACAAAAAATATCACTTATCTTGATAATTTATATGGTTTATAATTAATCCCTTAACTGCCTGTTAAAAGTTACATGATTCGCTCTCCAGTGCCACCACGTAGGCACGTGTATGGGATGTATTAATGGGTGAGGGAAGGATTAAATAAGTAAATCCTTCTCTTAAATGCTGTCAAGGTCTTTTTATTGCATTCTTAAGACTTCGGAAAAAATTTATGGATATCAGCGCATAAACAATAGATCGTACTTCGGAAGGACGTATACATACGCACGGGACGATTATCGCTTTGGCTAAGCGAAACGTTTATATTCGCCGGTGGAACTTAAGAGGTTAAAGTTGTATTGTAGTTTTAACGTCAAAGCACATTATTTAATTCAATACATTGTTATTGTATGGAGGGGGGCGTGAAGAAAATTTTGTTTGAACATTGGGTCGCAAACATCGAAAGTTTGAGAAGCACTGGATTATGATGTAAAGTTTGCCTAAGCATAACATAGTCAACTTCATTGACACAACTGTATTTTAAAGTTCATCTGTGATATATTTACGATTTTTAACTATTATGTAACATGGATAGTTAAGCAAAAGATCAAAAAGTGCAAGATAGTAAGTGTAACAGAGATTTTCAAATTCGGTGGACCGAAGAACATGGCATTATTAGTAAAGGCGACAAAGTGGTGTGTGTTTTATGTTCTGGAATAGTGGTATGCAGAACATTGTCACAAAAAGGTATTTTGAAACAAATCCAAAACCCTCTTGTCAAAAAATTGAGCCATGGCAAAAATAATTAATTGCTTAGAAACCATTTGGCAGATGATTCCAATTCACAGCATGCATTCTACTAAAAGTAACATCTTACAATCCTACTATAAGTTATTTGAAATCCAATCTGCAACAACATAAGTCACACTAATGTTGCTTGAATTTGAATTACATGTATAACTAAAACATTTACAATGCAAAAGGTATTTTTTCGTAGTAAATGAAGAGTTTTGAATTGTTAGTATTTAGTTTTATTATTTTCCCAATAAACACAAGTCAAAATTATTGGAAGGTACGTCTATACCTCCTAAGACACTTCTTCAGAAAAAAATGGCACGTTGATCCACAAAGGTTCGCCACCCCTTAACATTAAACCAGTGCTTCTCGAAGATTAAATATTTGAGACCCTATATTCAATCAAAATTTTCATTGCGCCCCCCTCCATACAATAACGAATCGAATTCAATAATACTATACTTTGACGCTAAGGTTACAATACGACATTAACCTTTTAAGTGCTACCGGCGTATATAAGCGTCTCACTCAGCCAAAGCGTTAATTGCCCCGGAGGTATATATACGCCTTTCTGAAGTACGATCTTTCCTATGCACTGCTATCCATAAAATAATTCCGAAGGCTTTAGAATGCAATAAATGAATCTTGACAGTGTTTGCAAATGATTTACTTATTTCAGAGGATTTCTTATTTATATTCCTTTTCTCTTCCCCCCCCCCCCTCCAATACATGGCATACGAGGAAAATGGTGGAATTGGGGAACGAACTTTTAATCGGCAATTAAGGAAATTACAAACTGTACAAATTATCAAGAGAAATGTTATAATTTTTGTATATAATTTTATATAAAACAAGCTCATGGGGTTACTTATTATTAAACTTGTTTTTAACTTAGTATTATTAAATTAATTGTGGCCACCCACCCGGTATAGTGGTTAGCGAAGCTGACTGCTGTGCCGTTGGGCCTGGGTTCGAATCCCGGAGAAGATATGGAAGTTTGTAAATGTATAGTGCCTTCGCGGCATGAGGGTACTTTAAATAGCCGTCGAGACGCGTCCTCTCGTGAGGTTGATGGAAGGGGAAGAGAGGTGGGAGACCCTTGACCACCCCCAGGGTGTTCTTCCTTAAAATTAGGGTGAATTCGAGAAAAATCGTTCTGTCACCTGTATGGTGCTGAAAGCTATGGCTAACGACAGGCGTCACTTAGCCCTTTGCCATGAGGAATTTTGCGGGCCTTGATCTGGCCCTTGCCGATCAGGTACCATTAGTAACAACACAAAAAATTAATTGTAAAATACATTGCGCAGTACTGATACATTTATAAGAGTAGTACATTAGTGTAAATGTTTATTTTATTTTTTATTATGTTAGAATACATTTTGCTTACTTTCAGTAATTTATAATTTTTTTTAAAATCATCTTTTGTTATCGACTTTTTGATATGCTCGAGCCCCCCTCGTAGAACTATCACGCCCGCTGGGGGGGGGGGTGCCCCACAGTCTGAGAAACGCTGTATTAAACAGTCTATTGCAGCGGCATTCAAACTTTCGATCGCCACGGTCCTCCCCCTTTATGTATCAGGGTGCCATCGCGAACCCCCAAGGTTTGTAATCCCCCCTCTGACTTAATATTCTTGATCAAAATAAAAGTTCTAGTAGAGCTTTTCTCATTGGGGATAATTTAGTGATCTAGTCTAGTATGGCACACCTTTCAATTTTTCTACAAGGCCTTTCAGTCTGTAAAAGATAGAAATCTCCACGTTACATGAGAGACTCCGTGGACCCCCTAGAAAGGTGCTGCGGACCCCCAGGAGTTCGAGGATCACAGTTTAAGAGCCGCTGATCTATTGTATTCAAAAACATTCTTACAATCCTCGAATCTTGGTTTAAAAAGGACAGAACTTGAATTTCCATGAAATGGGGGAATCATTATCTTTTACTCCTCAAACCTTCCCCATTGTTGATTTTCGCAAAACACATTTTTAGCAGACTTCTACAACAAAAGAAACAGGCCTGACAAATTTTAATTCTGTATGATTATTGCTTCAAAAACGAAAACTTTTGTTTATAATATCCTGCTATCCCTTTTATAATCGATTTTCGCAAAACCTTTTCTTAGAGGATCTCAACTCAATAAAAGAAACATGCCTGTCAGATTTCAAGTCCATAGGTGTAATAGTTCCAGAGATCTCCGATGAGTGAGTGAGTGAGACGCTTTTCTTTCGTAAATATATGGATAATAGAGATTTATTACATCACTTTTGTATCAACATTGTGCTAGTTGAGGTGGACCAATAAAGTCATCGGCAATCCTCAAAGCTTCTAAAATTTTCCAAATAAATTGATTTAAACATTAACAAAATATTTTATTATAAAAAAACTTACTATATTATCCAAGTGACTCATAAAGAAATGTACAATTTCAATGCATTATGAATCAAGAACAACTTAAGACATTCTGAGTTACTTGTAACTGAATTGTATGGCATCATTTAAAGTTTTTTGTTAGAGACAGTCATAGATGCTCTATATGTTAAACTTTAGTCACATGACACATACTGAGTCGGTAATCCATTTCCGCTCAAAAGCGCGTTAAGGTATCTGAATGAAGTCCATCAATAGCGGTTGTGAAACGCTGTTTCAGCTCAACGGAAAGGAGAGGACGAATACGTTGTCCTTTACGTATCCCCACAGGAAGAGATTATTAAGAGTTAAGTCGAGACTTCTGGGTGGCCATTGAATGAGTGGCATATTATAGTCCGTGTGGCTCACCCAATTCATCGGTGAAGGAGATGTTCATAGAGGTTATCTTGCTCGTTAGCCGACTAGTTGTCAATGTCTTTCTGCACCTGTATTATCATCCAAAGAGTTAACACATCCAAAAAAGGGACAGTTTGTTAAATGTGTCAAGCTAAATTCAAGACTACAAACAACCTTTTCCACAGCAGACTCCACCATTTGGACTGATTAGTCACATGACATGCATGCTATTGCCTACAGCATTTCCGTCAGGTACGAGACATAAACTTTAAGAGTACATTTAACTTACGGTTTGCTGAGGCGGCGTTTGTCATTGATTGTTATTGTTTTATCGCATCTGGAAAGTGTATACGTCTTTGCGAATCACCCTGTATAATGACCTCGCAAGTCGAAGGGTTACAATTGAGAACTTGTGGATAGCGTTGTCGAGTCATGGGTTTTAGCCATGTTATATCTGTTGAAAGTTCTCACGTGGCATCGTTTGGAAGTTCGGAACATGAAATACCAGTTCAGATGTCATTCTCGTAACTTGACCGAGATTCCAAATTATGAGGTCCATTGACAATAGTAATATTGAAATGTCTGTGTACAATGTTAAATAACAATCAAATAAGATCATACATATAAAAATAGATGTTTGTATATACGACCTCGCTTCACTCCAACACCGTTCAACCGATCACTATGAAAATTGGCATGTATATGTATTTTTTGGTTGAGAAGGTTTCTGCTATCCTCTTTGTTCCAGCTCCCCACCAGGTGGCGCTACAGCATATCAACTTCTGAACCGTTCAATCATTCGCCAAGTTGCCAATATGATCGCCAAAAAGGATGCCAACTTGGCACTATTGCCAAGATTTCACCAAGTTTCCATAGAATCGCCATAATAATGTAAGGAACGGCGTTGCTTGCAAATATTACAATTTTAACATGAAATAAATGCAACAGAAAGAAGTATTAACGTATTACACATCCAGATAAAAATTATTTATTCTATTTTAAGCGTTCATTACACAAAATTTGTAACAACGTGTTACTTTTGCTGAGCACAGATCAGCTTCGGAAGGTTTTTATAAAAATCAACCCCCAAGAGAGTTACGGGTCATTATAAATAAATAAAAAAAATCCTTTTTTATCAACTATTAGATCTACCAACTTAAAATTTTACAAGTATGGGTTTTTTATCAGCCGAGATATGCAAAAAGCTTTTTTTTTTTGTTTAATTTCCAATTCACATAAAATTCACTCGTTAAAAACTTTTTTATCCTTTAATCGGTATTGTTTAATTTTACAATTCACCTGTGCGAAGAACGGCTATACCAGCTAGTATCATAAAAAATAACAATTTATTTAAATTTACTGCTGTTTTTAATTGCTTTCATTATATCTCGCAGACATGTTTTTGTTAAGACTCCCCACTAATTAAAATTAAGTTTTAACAATTCTTATATTAGAACTGTACGATGAAATTTCTAGCAATAAAATTCATCAGTTGAACACTAAGGGATTACGGTTTCTAAGCATATTTCCTAAGAATAAATTTCTAATAGTTAACTCTTGATCAGAAATATGATTTTTAAATTCAAAACGTTATTAAAAGGCTGACTTCTAATTACAAATTTAATGGCAATTTCAGTCTAAAAAAGTTGCGCAAAAATTTATTTACATACCCCATAATTACATTTTCTTTTTCTTTGATATTCATAATTTTTGATCTTCCAGACAGTATTCAGATACACGTGCCAAAGAAAGCCTTAAAGTTCTGAATGAAATAAGAGCAAAAAAACATAAAACAGGAAATTTAAATTCTCAAGACGATGTTGTACCAAGATAATGCGGTTCTTAAGTGAACGAGTTTGCACAACTTTCCTCTTCTTCATGTCAAAATTTCGACACAACTTTATTAAATAATTAATCATATTCAGGAGGGTTTTTATCGGTATAGAAACTACGCTAATTTTTTCTCGCCTTGAAACATGATGTTTTTACCAACTTAAACCACCTCACGATGTTGTATGGCTTCCCATTTTGGCACAAGTTATTAAAACTAGCGCTATAAAAATATCTTGTATATTACACCATTTTATGTTTTTAAAAGAAGTCTACTACATGAATTTGCATGTTTTTTTATGCAGTGGAATCGTTGAGAAATTCTCTCGCTCCTTTCCTTGGAAACTCTCGTGTATGCCTTTAGTTCTGCCGGTAACAGCAATATCCCTCAATAACATAATTTTTTTTGATGAACTGTAAATTTTATCTTAGAGTATGGGTGGAGAACGTGTGGCTTTGAAGCCATATGCAATCTCAATGAGTGCTTTGTGAGGTTTTCATAGAAGCTATGCTTTGTATTAATTGGTAATCATTTATTAAAAAACAACGACATTTTGAAACTCTATAGCAGAGGTGGGAACCGGTGGCTTCCGTGAGTTTTTTGTGTGGCCTTCATAAAAGCTAGCACTTGTGTTAATTAATATTTAATTATCTATATACAAATAGAGGTATACTTTTTTCCCAATAGATATTGATAGAGTAAAAAGTAAAAAGTATCAATTTTTAGTAGAAATAAATATTTTTTTAATAACTTATATATACTGAATCCCGAAGAGCCACAACTTTCTACGCAAAGAGCGGAGATCTGCCGACCTCTGGTCTAGCTCTGGGTAAGGATGTCAGACATGATATAATGTAGTTACCAGTTGGCATATAGTCCGAAATTTCCAGTTGTTTGGAAATAAATTTTGACGATTTCGTCAATTTAGAAAATTTGAGATCTAGTCGATAATGAGACTAGGCCCTGCTCCTGGGCCTTAAGATGTCCATGGCTATAATATATAAATTTATATTAGAGATTATATATATATATATATATATATCAGATCTCTACGTAAAACTATATCATTATTACTAATATTTATAAAAAATCGATTGTTATTTGAGTTTGTGAAAATTATACCATGTTAGTCGTCATATAGTTTTCATGGTTATACTTGCTCAGTGTTTTCTATAAAACGCACAATAAACCCAACAAATGTATACTTGCCAGAAATGCAATACTAGTATTGCATTTCTGGCAAGTATACATTTTCTTAAGATATCATTTGATGTATTTTTTTTTACACATTACGTGCGTATCAAATTGAAAAAAAAAATTAAATGAGGAAAATGGAATATTTAATATAGAGTGGAA
The DNA here is from genome assembly GCA_019973955.1 of Trichonephila inaurata madagascariensis. Classification (NCBI taxonomy): domain Eukaryota; kingdom Metazoa; phylum Arthropoda; class Arachnida; order Araneae; family Nephilidae; genus Trichonephila; species Trichonephila inaurata. Next base: position 203,329 of record BMAV01001614.1, read on the forward strand.
GTTAGGTTTTTTTCTCACTTCTGTGAAAGATAAAGTGGTGTGTTTATTGTGCGATATAGTTTTTTTTTAAATAATTAAAAAAACATGAATGCAAATAAAAAAACTATGAGACACCTAAAATCTCGACAAGTTCCACTTCAAACATAGAAAAAGAAAAAGCCTCACCAACATCATTCTTTATATATATATATATATATATATATATATGCTAAATGAATATTAAAAAAATTGCCTCCTTCGTCCCTACTCAGTTAATATGTGGCCTTTAAGGCTGTCTTCGGTTAATGTTAAAAGAAAAGGATCAGAATTCGGAACATTTTTTCGGATATAAAAGAAATGAAACATTAATATGATATTCTGGATTCACTATCATTTAGAGAACAGCATTATTTATCATATATCCCATTCTTAACCTAGCTCTTCTTAACCCGCATTCCAAATAGTGTCAACATACAATTTACAGAATCACCGATGAGAGGTCAGTCTTCTACAGAAGGTAATTTTATATATATAATTAAGAACTAAGCAAATTTAGCTAATTTTTTAAATTTTTGTTGTATATTTTGAAATTAAACGTCAGCTAGATATTATTGTAGCAAAATGTTTATTCAATGTAAAATTTTTGTATTTAAATGATGTACTAACATTCGACTTTTGACTACATGTGAAAATCATTTATTTTAATACTCTTTTATTTATTTATTTTTTTTTTGCTTTTTTAAAATGAAAACAGCAAGTATGTTTCATAGTTTCCTTCATTATTTACCATGATTATTTTATGTATGACAAAAAAAAAGTTTTAAAGAAATCATAATGACAGATTAATTGATACGTATTATCGCAACCATATTGATGACATTATATGAAGCAAAGCACATGGTTGCCTATTCAGTGCGTACGATGCATGCGAAATCGGAGTTGCCAACTTTGCGAGTTATCTTCAACGTTGGCATTGTTGCGATAGTACGAAGTGTTTTCACTAATTTTTTTAAGTTGAAAAGGTTTTTTAGCGTTGTTAGCAATGAAAGCATATGTTTAATTTTATTATATGTTAAAAATATTCTTACTCAGTTGCACATTTTCGAATGTCTCCTTTATTATCATAACCACAATTGCCATTGGGCGTCCCCAAGATATTCAGTCTTTCATAACATGCAGCATTTGCATTTTCTGCATCTGCAAAAAAAGTTTGCAATTCAAAAATTTATTTTAATTTATTGCTCAAATAATTAGGGAAGATTACTATTATCACAATTTAAACAAACTATTTATTAAAATACAGAACAAAAACACACTATTTGTTCATTGAGTTCAATGGGACCGAATGCTTGGCACCACAAAACAAAAGAACCGCTTACAGTGCATGTAATGCACTATAAGCACTCAACTGCTGTAACTGAACATAATTAACAAAATATGATGTTCACACAAAAATTTAAATTATATACGACATAATAAACATATCCATATCTGAATTAATCTCTAAGTTCAACGGCTGTTTAGAACAGAAGATTAGTTCAACCGTAATAGAAGCAGAGGGTGTCAATTTTTAAAATTTCTACACATTTCATTAATAATTCGAGCAAATTGAGTGTTAAACAATACATTAAATAACAATTATACGTAAAATTTAGATATGTTTTTGTATTGATGCAATTTGGAACTTAATATACAGGGTGCCCGAGCTTATTGTATCCAAAAGTAATGGCTTATTATTACGGAACTACCTATCAGAATGTAATAAACTGTTCATCCACAGATTGGAAAACAGTCCGAGATTTTTTGGGTCTAGACCGATCGGCCTCACTTGCGTGAATTATTCGGCCATCGCAGACGATAAACTTTTTTCACTGACTTCATTAGTAAAGATGTGGACGTGATAGCAAAAGGTGCAGTGCGTACTTAGATTGAAAGAATTTAAATCAGTCACGCATGTACGGCCACGTGTTCGAACAGAATGAAATGTCGACCCTCCGACCTCAAAATCTATCCACCAATATGAAAGAACTTTAAAGGAGGCGGTAACTTTGGTATCTCAAAAACTGGCAAGTATCCTGAAGTTTTCGTGTTGTTGACACTGTTGATCATGTGCGTGATTCATTTTGTAAGAGTCCTGATAAGTCTATTAGGCAAGCCAGTAACGACATTCATTCCATTCTATTCGAACACGTCGCTGTACACGCGTGATTGATTTAAGTTCCGTTAACCAAAGTACACACTGCATCTTTTACTGTCGCGTCCACATCTTTACTAATGAAGTCGGTGTAAAAAGTTTATCGTCCGCGATGGCCGAATAATTCACGCACGTGAGGCCGATCGGACTAGACCCAAAAAATCTCGGAGGGTTTTCCAATCCATGGATGAACAGTTTATTACATTTTGATGGATAGTTTCGTAATAATAAGCCATTACTTTTGTGGATACTTTAAGCCCGAACACCTTGTATATTTTATGCATAAACTTAAACGTGTTTTGCTCATTGATCATGCAATGGGCTGAATTCTTGTGACGTCATAGTTACCTGATAAATGCTACACATATTTCCAACCGATCAGTTTATTTTGTTCTCTGTTGCCAACTTCTACTTTTTACTGAAATTTTCTTTTAAAAAGTGCATACATGTTTTTCAACAATAATAATGCATATAATGCATTTGATTTACACAAATACGCGTATAATATAATTTTTTTTAAATATGGAAAAACCTTTTGAACAATCTCTTAAAACTTTTACATCTTTACGAAATTGTCAAATTTTAAATCATATCTAAATTTTACAAGTAGAATAACAAATACAAGGCTAATGTCAGTTTTGAATTCAATGGAAAACATGTGATTGTATTTATCATGTGGCTATTAGGAATTTAGCTCATTCTAAATGTAAGCATTTTCTGCTAGTTTTAAAGAGAGATAAATGTTGAAATTTACTCTCTATAAAAATATAACGTGAAATGTGTGATTACGCAACATGTTGAAATTTCTTAAATTAAATTTTAATACAATGGGATGTTTTAAATGAAAAGGAATGGTGTGTAGTTTTAAATATCGTTCTTATCCTTTCATTTTTTAGTTCAAAATGTCAAATGTGAATTCCAGAAATTCAGTATAGATTTCAGATTGATAATAATACCAAACAAATAGAAAACCATAATAATTTCATTGGATCGTGCAGAAATGATTGACAAATTCTCCCGCGACGTAAGGAAACTCCACACTGCCGTGAAATACCGGAGAGTAAACATCAGAGATCGTGAATAACATGGAATGCACTGACGGTGCTATTATTTGGCGAATATGCAAACACAGTGGTTATTCTTCCTGTTGGCGCCATTGTAAATATAGGCAAGAAAGGCGGAAGAGATTTTAACGGGCAACAGGGATGTTTAAAGGCATTGGTCAACTGGGCCCTATCGCAGGGCCTCGCTCTCGGTGGGGGAGGCATCTTGTTCTCCACTCAACTTTTTCTACGAATAATTTTAATCGTCAAATGCTTATTTCAGACATGTTCTACAAAAATCTGAGCATTTTGAACTATATGCCAACCGGCAACAGTGACAACACGTCTATGTCTAGACCTAGATCAACCACCATACACCATCCTTATTCATTTAGTCGAAATTGGGCAGTCAGTTTATGCCAAGGTTTGTGAGATTGTGAATAATGCTCATTTATTTGTTAGAGGTTACCGTTTGTACAAATATTTGTCAACGTATGCTATACACAGTATACTTAAAGGGGTCCCAAGTGAGACTTAATTTTACATAGGAACTGAGGGTCTCAAGATGTCTTAACACTTCATTGGGGGACAACAGGAATTTTGTGTAAGGAAGAATTCAGAAATAGGCACGTCTTAAGATTATTTGAGGCTCTGGGCCCCCATGCAAAAGTAAGCCCTACCTGAGATCTTCAAAAGTAGACAGTATACAGCATGCATTGACAAATACTCGTTCAAATGCTCATTTGAAACAAATAAATGTGCACGTCTCACATTCTCAAAAACCTAGGCACAAACCAGCTCGGACCGATGACCGCATTTCGACAAAATGAGTTGAATGATTACTTATGGTGTTAGACCTAGGCGTAGATATGGACAACGGTCATCGCATAATAATACAGTCTTGCCACTTTTATCAGTTGGCATGTAGTTTGAAATTTCCTGTTTTTCGGAGAATATGCGCCGGAATAATATTTAACTATCAAAACTATCCGGAGCAGGATCTTTTTAAGATCGAGTCAAGAATGGAACGAGTCCCCATCGAAAGCGAGGCCCTGGGCCTAGGCCCAGTTGGAAATGATATTCAACGTCTTGTTCAGGAAATGATATCCATCGTCGTATAGTGTTGACGAGTGGAAACAAAATAACGTGATGACGAACTATGCGCCGTTTATCGAAAAAGTTCAACAACTGTGTATGTGTGGGTGGGGGGAACTGCAGCCAAAGATACGAGCACAGGTAGGTATCTTGTACAGCAGCAAATATGAACGTCATATCGAGATTAATGAAGACAAGTAAGCGCGTAATATGTGATGAGTTGAAAACGAAATACGGCTTTGAGTAAGGAACATAGCAGCCAACTTATTACAATTCATAGATGGTACTCCAATACACATAGAATGGTTCTCAATTTTTTTAATTAGAATATTTTCCATTCTTTGATTGCACTTGTGTCAATCATTTTTCATCGAACTAAAAAAACGTGCTCCCACCGAATTTACCATGTAATAGCACATTTAATGTTAATCAAAATTATTTACTCTTCAGCATGAAATTAACATTAAAGACAAACTTTCTTATCTGTGCAATTTACCTTCGCCCCAAACATTTTGGCACTGTGTCTTCAGAAGAGGACATTGTCCTTGAAAGCAGTATCCTAGTCCACCTGAGCAGATGGCTCCGTTTTTCTTAAACAAATCATCAGGACACTGAAAATAGGGATCACGAAAATCAGGATATTATATGATATACGCAAATAGAAATATTTCATGCATAAAGTTTTATTTTCAAATCGTATGATTTTTTTCCAAATTAGAAAAATAATAATCTTTTATTTTTGTTTCACCATACCTTTACAATTATGAGATATTTGAGAATTCGGTATTAAGTAGTAGTGATAAAAATAGTAAATAATGCAACAAAGAGTTGTAAAAGATCCCTTGAGTATTACTTTGGCTCTGGTACGCTCGGTAAAATTAAATCAAAGCAATATCTAGCATCCAATGAGAGCGTAAATTAAAATTAATTCAAGCGTCCAAATTTGGTTGTGAGACCACCACTAGATGGTGCCACCATGAAATGGTTCTCACATTCGGGAGCTCGCCGTATCTGAAAACGATAAGTTGCTTAACTCCAACACCATTGGAAAAAAATAGTTGTGTATGTTTTAACACGCTCGGGTCTCTTTCATATTAATTGTAATCATCACGAACACTACCTGAAATGAATTCAATGCTGCAGATATTGTTATTTTCAATCAATCAACTATACTACCCTATAATTAAGAAATGAAAAAAGCAATAACAAATAAAATTATTTATAAATTTTGAATTTATATGACAAGCATTCTTTTTATAGATGTGAAACGTTGTAAAATTTATTTTAAGATTTATATTTTTAGATCACATTAAAAACATACTAAAAGGCGATAGAAATGTCCCCAAATATCCCCTGAAATAGACACATTTTTTTTTACCTGTCCATTTTTACCATCACAATATTCTGGAATATCGCATTCTCCCTCTGACGTCCGGCACAGGTGGTCTGACGATAGCAACTAAATATAGAACGTGATGAGTAAATTAACGCAAAATAATAATAATAATATTAATAATAATTTTTGAGAATATCGTATCTTACTATTTTAAGTATAGCACAAATGATTTCATTTTTTAGAAACATAATTCATTGAGAAGAGAAATGCATTTATATACAGACGATTAAATATAGCTTTACATCAACAATATAATCTTCAGTTTCTCTTTAAGTGGAACCTAGTGTGAATAATAGTAATCAAAGTTTATTCCACGTTAACGCTTTTTCTTATTTTAATCATACAAAAGATCAAAAATATCTCCAGATAAATATATCGAAGATATATAAAAAAATTAATTCTATATTAATTTTAATCAGCATCGATTACGCATTACAATTCTTTTTTCCGACTGAAAAGACATATTTATTTAAAATACTTGCAAACGATGCCAATTTAAGCAACATAACCTTAATGACAAACGATTATATATCAGAAAATATATTAAATAATCCGATAAAATAGAGTTGGGCATGAATTACTGAATGAACGCAGGCGATAATAATATAGAAGAAAATTTTCAATTTAAACAATATCTATAACTACTGTATAATTTAATTGACCAGTTAAAAGTAAGTTTAAAACAAAGAAACACAATTTATATAGAACGAAATATTTCACAATACGAAACACATTGACAGAGTATGTATTGTTAAAATAGTGCAACTTTATCAGTCTAAAGATATATTTTTCAACATTAAAAAATAAAATAATTATATCTTTTGGTAGGAAATAAACAGCATATTGTATATATATATATATATGAATGACTAAGAATTTCAAATGATGTTTTTTACAATTTCTATAATATAAATAGTATACAATATTAGAGTTTTTCAGCATGAATATATAAAAACAATGGATTAAGTAGAATCAAAGCTGTTTGTATTTTGACTGAATAACAAGTAATATATATAAAAAAAAATTAAGTCAATTCCTACTTAGGTCAACAAAGAAACATTTTATTTCATTTACTTTTTACTAAATAGTTACAATTAATATAAATATGTGCATGCATAAGACAGAATCACACTATTAAGTGGCAAAATAGAGAAAGCGATTTTTCCTGCAATTTTCCATTTTCCTTTCTATATAGGATGTTGGACTATTTTCTTTGTTACTGTACATTAATTCATTATATTCAATTATTCTAATAAAATATAGTAATAGAAAAGAAATCCCATCCTCAGAAATTAGACCATTTCAGTTGGGATTCGAACCCATGACCTTTGGATTAGAAGTCCAACGCTCAACCCATTGCGTTTCAGGGACACAAGGAATAATTTTCCTTTCTATATATATTGTTGGGCTATTATTTTTGTTTGGTGCTATTTTTTCATTTTCTAATTTATTTCATGAATTAATATTTGAAAAAATGTATTCACATCAAGTGTCATCCACTACAAGCTTAAAAACAGTATTTGAACTTGAATGGATGAATAGAAAGTATTTTATTAACGACTGAAAAATTTGAACAAGATATATATATATGAGAAATTTCCATATAGATATTCTGTAGAGGGCGCTGGAGACGCAGCTACCAGTGAATTAACGTGAGGAAAAGAGTTAATCAGAGAGCGGACTCTAGACGCGAGGGTCGAAGATCCTCTGCTGAGAAAAAAAGGAGCAAGCGGAACAGTGGCTGAGTAGGGTCCTGATACCCGATGTTCGTAAGCGAGGGACGCGCAGGTCACTCTTATCACCTAAATACCAAAAACCATCGTGAAGATTAGCGTCATCAATTGTACCAGGACTTTTAAGAACTGTTGCTGAGGGAAAGAAGATTTAATCGAAATGTCAATCTTTTATTATCTGTGTAAACGTCTGTCGTAGTGAGTAGAACTGTATAATTATCCAACATTAAACGTTAGTTTTAGCAAGAGCTAGAGTCTCATAAATCAATCATCAAATACCTCTAGAACTGAGCTATAATCTCTCTCTTTCTCTCTCTCTCTCTCATATATATATATATAGTCTAATTCTCTACAAAAAGAGATAAACCTCCATCAAACACATTCAAAAACACGTAGACAGTAGGAAAATCACACAGCGAAGGACACAGGAGCAACCGAGATTAAAAATTATAAAATGGATGCTCTGCAGTATTATAAACATTGCTGACTTAGGACAGCTAACATATAAAATAATTTATATTAAAGTGGGATTGAACATGTTTTTTGGCCAGCCAACCTTCCCCATTTATGTAAATAATACTGAGCAAAAACCTATTGAAAGTAATGGATAGGAATATCCAAATCCATTACAGGATAGAGGTAACTTACCTAAAAATTGCACTTAAAAATGCAGAGCTCGCGTTAAATCTGAGTGCAATAAATAATATTAATATATATATATATATATATATATATATAGGGAGAGTGTGAACTAATCGTAGGAATTTAAAAAGAATCTTTTGAAGGTAATCATGGGAACTAAGTTTTTTTGCTCAAAATCTTCCGTCAATTAGCCATTTTGAATTCGCGAGTGTAATGTTTATTCTATGGGCTTTCTACTTATTTCCTCTAATCTATTGTACTTATTAAAATGTGATAAAGTGCGTAATACTTTTATTGCAGCCATCAAAACATTGCTCCATATTATAAATTTTATGAATAATGTTATAAAAGATAATCATACTTTGCATTTTTTGCAACAAGGTCCTGAGGAACATTCTGCATGTTTGATGAGTCTACAAGTCACCGGATCGCAGCAAGGATCATGTTTAGCGCATTCCTAGTAAGAAAAAAACACAACACAAAATTTTAGTTATAAACATTGAATAACCAGCCTCTGATTTGCATTTATATCATGATAACATTTTTGAATTTGGAAACGATAATTTTTTTATAATTTTTTTTATTCAGTTTTCTTTAATAAAAATGAACAATCTGCTTGTGACTCACATCTTCTGAAGTAATTCATACATGCGCAATAGTATCGCCTATGTACTTAAGCCCATACCATGCATCCCTAGTATTTTATTTGTTTATGCATGAAAAATTATGCTTGCATATTCTATGAATTTACTTGAAAAATAGCTTTTTGAGACACGAACTTTTAAAATAAAAAAATATCAGCAAATAATATATATATATATATATATAATAATCCTACCATATTTTAGTCTTTCTCTTTTGTAATGTACTAATTTTGTATGCTCTATTATTTACTATTGGTATGCTCTTTTATGTACTAATTTTGTTATTAGAGATGTGATAGTGGTGCAAATACAGAAATCGAAACATTTTACAAAGCTTCATTTCGTGATGAAATTTCATCAGCAAGAGAATTGAGCTCCAGTGCCAAGAAAAAAAAGAAGGAATAATTTTTTTATACATTCAGATCAAGAAAATATATATGGGTAAAATATAATCGCATGTTCAAGTGAAGGGAAATATTAATAGTTTTTAGAAATTGCGTATGTGGTTTTAAATAAAAGTTTCAATCACTCAATAAGGCACGTGTAAGCTTTTAAGATATTCTTTCACTTTCTGAATTGCGAATAAATCTTTTGAATAACTGGTTTTAATACTTTAAATGTGAAATAAAATGAGACTTGCGTTTCGAAATATGGTATTTGTAATTATGATTTAAAAAAAAATTAATACTTTAAATTAATGTTAAAGTAAATTGGTAAATATATGACTGTAGAATACGGAGAACTTCATAATTACATTACCTTCCCCAACATAAAAGTATAAGCCTTCTGCATATAAACAAAAAACAAAATATTAACAGAATTCGTTACTTTTTTAATGATAACTTCGTCGCGCGTTAAAAAGGATTTAAAATTAATGGAATTGACATTAATACATTTAGTTGATTAGGAAATATGGAACCTGATCTCGTAGGTATTGCCACTAATTTAAAAACTTTTTATTTTAATCGAACGATAGGAAGAAAATATAAATCTAGAAGAAAGACTATTTTTGGAATTTCATTTTAAAAAGGTAAATCTTACGCAAATTCACTTTCAGTGATAATAACAACAATAATTATAATGATAGAATTTCTAGATAATTTCATTTCTTTAATCTTGTTCATGATATTTAAATTGTTTTTAAGTTGCTACACATTTTTATAAATACAGAATTCATCTTTGAAATTTGATCTTCAAAAAAGCAATTAATTAAATTTTCTGCGAATAAACTTTTAATAATTAAAAAGTCGTCTGTTAGCTGTTTTCCCTTCGTCTTTAATTAAAACATTTTATTTGGCATTGAGTTGCTACGCATTTTAATGAATTCAGAATTTATTATAATAAAAGAAAGCTTATATATAAATAAAAATGAAAGATCTGTGAATGTTTCTAACCTCTGGAGGTCCACAATCGCATTCTTCTGGTTCTTCTAATATGCTATTTCCGCAAATGGACATTCTCTGTACAGTAAGTAAAACTAATGAAAAAAAATTACAAAAGTAATACTTTTACTGTAAAAACTAATATAAAACTGAAATCTTAAAAATAATTTGAGGAAAATATTTCTGAAAATGATATAGTATGTATTTTTAATATATAATTCCTAGTACTTTGAAACTGAGAATAAACTTATTTCTCTTATATTCTTAACAGTAAAAAAACAGACACATGTTTTATTTTTCATATCTGGGTTTGAAATCCTAAAAAATTGAATAGTAATTTGTTTTAAAACTATGCTGGTAAAAATTGAATCAAGGAAATATATGTTATTGAAAATGAATATTATTTAATTCTTTGATTTGATTCGATATTTGAAATTAACTACGCCATATCTCTGGATAAAAATTTAATTGGAAACATAATTTCAGTTCTGTCTTCTATCATTACATATAAATTATTATATTTTATACCTATTACAAATAATTTTTATTGTTTGATTATATTTGGCCATATGTTTCAGTTATTTCATTTTATATGTTTAATCTTGAGTTATATCTATTGTATTTAATTTATCCATATTCTTATAAAAAAAAACTTTGTTTAAATGAAAAAAGATGAAAGACGAATCCAAAACTTTAAAGCTGAAAATGGCATAAGTTCAAAGGAATTTTAAATGACACTTGTAAGAATAGTCGATTTTTTTTTCCCGAACTAGAACTAAAAAAAAGTTTGCACACATATTTTTCAGACAATATTTCAAAATTGTAGAAATGGAATTCAAGAAAAAAAAA
>BMAV01001614.1:215261-262068 GCA_019973955.1 Trichonephila inaurata madagascariensis
CAAACACCTCTTGTGATACTTTAATGTCATACTTTTAATTTATCGTTAATTTTTGTTTTTGTAATAAAGTGCTTTGCACTACATTCTGTATTGTGGCACTGTCTTTGTGTCTCTTTATCTCGTTAGGGTTACGTTTCCCCGCCTATGCTTTCCTATGTAATTATGGCTCCTCACGATGTTCTCTACATCCCCTCCAAGTTTGTACATGGCTTTCGGGGGCACCCTTTATATAGAAAATTATTTTCTCTTAGAATATAGGAACGTTTAAACAAAATATTTCATGCTTCTCATTTAATATGAGAAAATATAAAAAGAATAAAAATAAATATATCTCACTAGTGTAGGCATATTGAAAAGACAGGCTCCATAACCTTGATTAAGCGTTTTGAAATATTTTTGAATGCTGCAGCCGGAAAACGTTGTTGATGTAAAATACCTGAAAATAATCGCTTTTTTAGTAAATGGAATATTTCAGTATAATAAAATGTGCTTTTTAAAAGCATTTTAAAATTCAAATCATTATTATTTGATTTCGATCCGACTTATCAATAATAATTATATAAATCAGAGAAATATCTTATTGGAATCATTTAAACAATCGTTTATTATTATTATTCTCAATGCCACTCCAAAACTAATGGGGTCGGTTTTCGTAATTTTGAACCCGGGAACCACCACCTTTCGCCACCTGGGGACACACTCTGTAGGGGTTACAGACTCCCCCGAGAGGATTAAGTCTGCTTCCTCCAATGGTTACCTCCACATGTTGACGTTACATGCAATGAAAATGCGGATTAACTGGCGAAAGAAGCTAGAAATGCTAATTATGACAACTTTGTCCATGTTACTTTATTAGATGTAAATGCGGTCACAAATTTCAAATTGAGAAAGAAGTCAATCTTTGTAAAGCATCAAATCTGTAATATAAGTAGAGACTGCGCTTTACTACAAGACTATTGCTAGGCCAAGAACAGGTAATCACAGAGGAATGAAGTTTGATAGGGATGATAGAAGAACTTATAGAGAGAGGAATTGTGATATGTGTTTAGATACAGAGCTTATACCTGCTCAGATTTTTGACTGTCCAGCTATTCTTGCTGCTCTACAAGAAATAGGGTTCCTTTTTTCAAGAAACCTCTATGTGAACAATATTGAACAGATTGCCAGAAGAGTCATCTGGTCCCATGGAATTCTGATTTGGTCTTGTCATAGATATAAAATCAGCATGTGTTGTAACAGAAATTTTTAATGAATAATATACATAAAGGGAATAATGTATGTTAATCCTTAGTCAAGAAAAGTGCAAAAGAAAATCTGTTTTGTTCGATATAAGAAAAGAATCGTGGAAGACTTCAGGAGACGAGGATAAGGTATCCGACTACATTCAAAACCGAGATTTTTCAAAAGCGTATAAATGGATAATATGTATGATATTTAGTGTTATTTTAGATTAGAAAATGTACATAAAACTGTTTTAAAAATAGTATTACAATAAAAAAATTATTTAAGTACAATATTTTGACAAAAAAAGAACATAGAATGACCCATTTTCAAAATATTCTCCTTTTGCGAAAAAAGCTTCTATTATAATAATATTTTGCCTGTATATAGCTCAGACCTCTCTACAGAGGCTCAACTAGAATTTTTGAAATATATGACTTAGAAGTGGGTTTATCCATATTTAACGACAACAGAGGGGAGAAATTTTAAGAAAAAAATCGCCGATAAATATTTCAAATGGTTGTAACTCTGAAAATAATGCGAATTTTTCAAACATCGTAGTTGAGCCTCTGTACAGAGGTCTGAGCTATACACAGGCAAAATATTATTATAATAGAAGCATTTTTCACAAAAGGAAAATATTTTGAAAAAGGTTATTCTAAGTTAATTTTTAGCCGAAATATTGCATTTTAAATAATTTTTTTTTTCGAAATGTCCTTAAAACAATTTTATACATGTATTCTAATCTAAGTGACACTAAATATCATGAAAATTATCCATTTATGCACCTTTTTAAAATCACGGTTCCGAACGTAGTCGGATATCTTAAACGTCTAAAAATAGCAGAGTACAACACAGTCAATAAGGGGATGTAAATTGCTAAGAAGCTTAAGTGTAAATAAGATCGTGATAGATTTTATTTTTAGAGTTGGAAGACATAATTTGTGAATGGATTGTTCTGGTTGTTTCCAGGGCTGATATCAAAGCATTTGACCTTAAATTTACATCACATAAAGGTTAAGCGCCAAGGAATACAAAACAGCATAACACTGGATAGACCGATTCCTTCAGAAATGTGAACTCGTATTAACTTTATGCTGATCTTTTAGAAGAGGATTACATGAAAAATGTAAATTATTGTACACAAGAAAAAAACAAGTAATATAAAAAATAAAATTTACGTCAATTCCTACTTAGGTCAACAAAGAAAATTTTCCTTTAAGGTATCCGACTACGTTCGGAACCATGATTTTGTAAAAAGCGTATAAATGGACAATATTTATGATATTTAGTGTCACTTAGATTCGAAAATGTATATTAAATTGTTTTAAGAATAATATTACAATAAAAAAAATTATTTAAGTACAATATTTTGAAAAAAATGAACATAGAATGACCCTTTTTCCCAAAAATATTTACCTTTTGTAAAAAATGCTTCTATTATAATAATATTTTGCCTGCTATAGCCTCAGACCTCTTTTACAGAGGCTCAACTAGAATTTTTAAGTAAATAATTTTGGGAAGGGGGTTTATCCGTTTTTTACGACAACAGAGGGGAAAAATTTTTTAAAAAAAAACGCCGATAATTATTTCAAATCGCTGAACCCCTTAAAAAATAAGGGAATTTTTCAAAAATCATAGTTGATCCTCTGTACAGAGATCTGAGCTTTTTAACACATTCAAAATATTATTATAATAGAAGCTTTTTTTCTTTAAAAAAGGAGAAATTTTAAAAAAAGTTTTATTGTAATTTAAATTTTTTTTTGGCCGAAATATTGTTTTTAAAAATAATTTTTTTGTAAAAATTTGGCCCTTTTTAAAAAAATTTTTTTATACATGTATCCTAATCTAAGTGACACTAAATATCATGAAAATTATCATTTATGTGCCTTTTTAAAATCACGGTTCCAAACGTAGTCGCGCGCATACCTTAAGTTAATTAAATTTAATTAATAAATTAATACTTGAAAAAAAACTGTATCAACATCAAGTACTACTTTTTTAAAAAAATGTTTTAAAAAACTTAGTGGATAAAAAAAAAATTTTTTTGAATCCAAAAAAAAATTCCCATTAAAAAACTTTTTGGGCCAACACACAACAAATTTTGTTGGTGCTAGTTGTGTCTTCGTCAAAAAAACGCAGTTTTTAAAAATTTAAAAAATAAAAATTTAATTAATAAATCAAATTTAAAAACCCAAAACCAAGGTCATCCACAAAAAAAGTTTTAAAAATGTATTTGAACTTCAGTGGATGATTAAAAAATATTTTATTAACGATTTAAAATTTGAACAAAATAATATATATATATAAATACATATATATGGAGGAGTGAAATAATAGTAGTAATTGAATAACATCGCCTGAAAATAAATCATAATATATGTCTCTTTTGCAGCAAACATTGACATAAGACCAGATCTTATTCCCGGTAAACATGTTGTTGCAATTGTATTCTGAGGAAAGTGAAAAAAATTATACGCATTTAGAAAACATTTTGCTGTTTGAAATGTCTTTCAAAACTGTTGTTTGTAAAATCGTCTTACCTGGATATATTACCCTTTAGATGTTATTAAGAAATATAACGTAAGAAGTATATAAAGGGTATTTTAAAAGGTAATGGTTAGAAAGTTTGTAGAGAAAAATTTCTCAAAATCCTTTAGTGCTCCTTTCATTTCATATATACCAAGAAATATTATGTTTACATGAGGTTTTCTTTCTCCTTTTTAGAAGACGGGCAGACAATATCTGAATTTTTTCATAAAAACAATATTACTCTTACATTATTATATTGACTTACTCGACATGCAAAATGTTCTATGAATTGAACTTCTTTTATATTGTGGAAAAACAATTTTCTTCGGAATTCTATTTACAAATAGCTTCGATTTACGAAAAATCAATTTTCAAAAATTTTCGATACAAAGAAACTCAATAGATGGAGGCCCAATTGTAGTTTAATAATAAACTTAAGAATAAATAAGAAATACTTCCAGTACTTACGGAATATTGTTTGTCATAATGCATGGAGGGCCTTTTGAGCAATCGCAATCTGTAAAAGCAAATAATATCTTTCAAATGCAGTATAAAGTTTCTTATTTAAATCCACATTATATTTTGAAAATTTTGCTGTAATATTTTTTTAAAAGTATATATTTTATGACAAGAATTTCATTTTCTTCTATTTTTATGACAGAAGCCTCTGGATTCTCTATAACTGCCTGGTAGTTCGAAAAACATTATTTTAAGCACTGGAGCTACATCCAGTTGGACATGCTTGAAGAGAAGGGGAGCTTATGTAAAATAATAATACATCAAAATAAAAAATGGACTAAAAATAGTGATTACCAAAGAATAGAGGAGCATCAATGCAGAACTTACAAAAAAAATGGAGGATTTTATGACCAGAAGTTTAAAAATAATTATGGATGTCCAAAAGTACCTTATTAAGTACTAAATTATCAAATTGTAACAATATTTCTCGTTTTGTAGCAGTTTTTTTCCTTCCCTTACGACTACTTATATGAGGGGATTTGTTAATTACTCCTTTTATTTTTTATTTTTGAAAAAAAAAATAGTCTCCACTTTGTAAAATACGTTTTTACTATTTCATTAAGAACAGAATTAAGTATTATTACGAAAGTCCCACTTGGATGTATCAAATTATATTAAAGATGGAGGACTATTTCATTGGAATTGGAAAGTGTTCGATCCCTTTTGGAAACCATTGTACATCACTCATGCTAGTTATGTTAGCTTTCATGAACAAATAAAAAAAATAATTGAAAATGAATAGAAAAGCATGTAAAACAACACAGGTGTAGTAAACTTTTGAAAAAAAACTATATATATATATATATAAATTTTTGGGAAGGGGGAAAGGGGGTACCTAAAAGGTTTTCCCAACCGCTGGCCTGATTGGAAAATTTTAAAAAACATAATAGGCCCCATTTTAGTCCAAAGGCTCCATGTTTCTCCATTCTTCTTTGGCTTTGTATGTTATACAAACCTTTTGACCTTGTATTTGATTTGTTTCATTATATTATATTATATGTATATAGTATAATAAAATAAAAGTGAAGAAGTTCTAGAACTACAGTGCTAAAGAAGGAAGAAATTGGAATTCACAAGACACAACAAATGTAGATACAAAAAGTCTTTTGGGTTTAAAATGAGAATTAGATTTTAAAGCTGTCATTGAATTAGGCCAGCGATTTAGGGTTAGCAATGCTTTATATATATATATATATATGCATAAAGACTTACATTAGTATTTTTCTAAGATATACTACAATTACCTTTCAAGATTTTTCTTATTGTATTTTTTACACAACAATCATTTTTATATGATACCAACGCAAATATAAATCATCTCCCTTTTTGTTATGATAATCCAATTTTGTTACACTAACCGTTTGAATGACGTACACTTCTTTGAGGAAATTACATCATCAAAATATAGAAATATGGTCTAAATGTTCAATAACGATTCTCAAAAAGTTCAGATCGATTTCTCTACACATAAATTTTTAAGTAATCTAAAAATAGGCTTATGTTTTACAGGCATGAAAATTATTTTACAAATCGAAACTTCGGGACTATAGAATGTAAAAGTTACGCGTTATAAAAATTCGTTTCGATTATTAATCAAATCAGAAAACTTTCAGTACATTTTAGAAAACCCTTAATTCTTATGGAGAATAAACATTTTCAGTAAAAAAGTGAAATTCTTAATTTTTTTTAAAATTTTTATTCAAAGTAAGATTTACTCTTAAAACAAAACAAAAAATAATTACTATTATTCTCGTAAACTTACTTGATTGATCATGCTCCATACCGAGGTTGTGTCCTATCAAGTGAGTAAGAATGATGGATGTGGTATGGGGTTGAAAAACATCATCAACCTATAAAAAAAATCATTTATTATCCATTCAATAGTTTTTCAAAAATTTTGCCCATTTTGATTTTTGAACAGATTTTGAATTAAAATATCAAAATTTCCCCAAAACTCACCCCACCAATTTTTTCCCGTATTACTTTTGGGAAACCGCGCCTCTTTTTTGGGGGACCTAGATGTGTGGGGGAGAAGGGGAAAAAACACTCGGGCATGATTCAACTAATCTGTTTACATCCCAAAACTAAAAAAAACAGACACAATTTTTAAATAAAATATTAAGCGAATATCTCAAGAAAAACCCTGAAAAATGGAATAACGAGGAAAAAAGAGAGCGATTAGGTGACTAACAAACTTGATTCTTCTTTTTTAAATCTAAACCCAGGAGTACCAACCTTTTTTTTGCCCGGGGTTTATACATAAGGGTTTGTTTTTCACTTTCCGCATGCATATGATGGTTTTTTCACGCGGGGCCCCAAAAAATGAGGGTTTAAAGGAGAAGGGGGGGTAAATTTTTAAACCGATGGAAATTAACAAAATATTAAAACTCCTATTGATCTTTTTAATTATTGTTCAATTCCTACCATACCCTGCACTGTTTTATATATTTATTTTATTTATATATTTTTTACATTTATTTATTTTTTCTTGGTGGAATTTTCAATCGTTAATAAAAAAACATTTTAAAAACGTTTAATTGGGTGAAACTTTATATACAGGATCAAAGGGTGACAAATTAAAAAATTTAATTATAATTAAAAAAAAATTAATTGATTAAAACCCAACTATTTAAAGAATTACAAATACAGCCAAAAAATTGGGGCTTAGCGATCCTTTTTTTGGGAACTTTTAAAACTTGAAAAGGTTTTTTTCCCCACGTGTTAAAAAAATTTGTTGGGCTGAAATTAAAAGGACAATACGATAGTTTAATGATAATTAAAAAAAATAATTACCACTTAATGTTGTGGGTTCTGTCCTATGTATATACCCTTATTTATATTAATTGTAACTATTTAAAAAAAGCTTAAAAAAAAAATTTTTCGTTGTTGATCTTTAAATAGGAATTGACTTTGGGAAAAACCCTTTTTTATATTACTTGTTTTTTTTTTTTTTATTTTGTCACCGAACTTTTCTCAATTGGAAAATTTCTTTAAAAATCAATTTTCAAATGCTCCTTTTAAAAAAGGTTTTATATGATTACCAATGGTATAACAAATTTCATAGGGTGCCTTTGGTACCACTGTCACATTACCACTGACGAAACACTTTTTTGCTGCAGTAAGGATTATTCAAGAAAGCCTATTTATCACCTCTTGAAAAAGATTTTCGAGGAAAAGTGTCATAGAACGCGATTCTTGTTTATTGCTATTTTTTTAAATACAATACTTTCGTGACAAATCAAACAATTACTGATCCATGCTTGTTTTTCACTACAGAATAGTCAACTTCCCAATCGTCTTGAAGCAACCTATTTTCTTCGAATAGGTTTCGCTTGAAAGATGCGAAAGATAGTTAAAAATTAGTTCCATTCATAAAATGGTTGATACTTCACTGTTGTCTATTATCACTATTCAGAAGAAAAAAAATATCAATTCGCACCCATATGACATTGACAGAAAAAATCAAAATTGATATATTTGATTTCTTAACAAAGAATTTCCCACCAAATTTTTATAAATAAACGAATTTTTCAGAGCATTGGTCTATGACCAGGCCATTTAAAAGGGCCCAGTGGGCCCCATACGGCCCGCGGGAAGCAGGTTCAGTATCGCTGATCTAACCTATTATCCAATTTAATCAAATCTAATTCAATATTTGTAAACAATCGTCACTTTAAGATTTTCTTCTAATATGAAGCATATCATTCTATTTCTAATATTATACCTTCAGTAGCCATCTCACCTGTCTCGAGTATATCTTCTTTTCTTCTTTCTCTCAAGCTAGAAAATCTCGCCAATTTATAGTAAGTTAATTTACATATCACTAATCTCTTCTTCCGAAGAGTTGGTTGTGAATAACGTGTCGCAAATGGTACTGAAAATCAGGTGTGCGGCTTAGAATCAAAGGTAAAACATTTGTCGGATGGGGAAATTGAGTTACAACCCTTTTTAAAAAAGAAAATGTAACAGTTCATTATGTCCACTTGCATTAATGGTGACTTATCCTATTCTTCAGTTTATCTCCAGTATTCAGTCGATCCTAAACATCGTTATCTGCTCGTATTTAGGAAATTTTTTTGTATATGCTTTCTTTAATCACCTAAATGGCAACGATATCGGTAATAGTATCAAAACGAGTTCACCGTGACGCAAGTATGAAAAGGGAGGCAATTTCATATGTAAAAAAAAAAAAAAGAAACAAAACAGCGGTCATTGAGAAAACTTGGTACGATTGAAACAAATATATGTCGATGGCGTAAGCAAAATGATATAATTTTTGCTACTAAACGCTCAAAAGTCTTTAATAATTCGTTTACATTTTTCTATAATGCATTCTTTTAAAAACTGTAGCATAACAAATGCATTGGATGGCACACGTGTGGGAAAATGGTGGTGCCGGGGCCGATTTCGAAGTCAGCTGTGACAATGGGAGTGACGAATCATTTTCGAAATATGATATTGACGGTTAGAGTAAATATAGGGTTCATGTAAAATATTTGAAAGTTTTAATAATGGTAAAATAAATAGATTATCAACTTCTAATTATTTCTCATTGATTTTTTAAAAAATTTCTTTAGTATCGGTTATTGATGAACATTTTACACTTTTTATTTTTTCTCAAAAACATTTTGAGAACTTGGGGTGTGGCTTAGAATCGGTGACAACTTATTTCCCAAAAACATTTGAGAGAACTTGGGGTGCGGCTTAGATTCGAGTAAATACGATACTATATTTTTTTTTCAAATTATCGTTTTTCTTATGTCGAATGAGATAAGGTATTCTGTATTTAAAAATAATTTCTATTCACGCGTTTATGCTTACCGTATATATTCCTGATACCTGCAAAAATATTCATAGAAGTTCACTATATTTTTTGCAAATGTAAGAGACATCTACGATAAGTATGCAATTATCAGGATTTCTACATTCTAAAAGGAATGTCGCACCATCCGAAAAATTTGTTAAAAATAGGAAAGAAATATTTTCCTGTTTCTTTTTTAAAAAAATATTATATTCATGGTATGCTGTATGAAAAATATTTGAAAATTTAAAGATTTCGTTGGTCAAATTATTAGATGCTTACAAGATTTAAACGATATCATAATCTCTTCAATGTTAATGTTCAATTAACTTCTTTTTTATTTTAAATAAGAATTTAACGCAATTGTATTTGCATATGGGCATTTAGCATTATAATTGCTGCATGTTATATTGGCAGTAATGCCAATGTTGTACTGTTTTATAACAACTTTTTAGAAATATCGTGTGAAAGGCCCAGAATTAATGTTACATTTTGACTTTATTTTCCAAAAAAGATAACTTTTCTAGTTACTTCTATTTGAAGATCAATATATTTTTCTAAAATATTTTGTGCATTGTCTGCTGCACTTTAATGTTTAATAGATTTTTTATTTTATACGTTTAAGTACAAAGTTTTATATTTATTAAATATCTCTAAATTGTAAATCATGTCGTTATAAATAGTTAAATGTGTTATAACTGTACAAACATAGGAATTTTGTGATAATTTTCTATCTGAAAATATATTCTGGACTTCGGTAGTGTTTTTTCATGTAAAATGAATATAGCCTCACTAAGAGTTAAAAACGTATCTTAAAGTAGAAGCAGAGTTTTTTAGGTGTGAAAATATTTCACTAATAATCTAAATTCCCATAATTATGAGATGCACGTATCTTATTATCATATTGTGCCATTAAAATTGAGAAAAGTTCTATTTAAAACTTCTTATTTCAACATAAGGGACAAAAAATACCCTGTCTAACACCTTTGAGTGTAAGAGTTGAAGTATAAAACGCATAAAATATTATACTTTTTACAGAAGAAATTGATTGATTCACGCATAAATAAATATATTAAAACGCATTGCACTCTGTTCAAAAGTAAAATAAGAAAAAGATAGAAATTTTGAATATTCTTATATCTGCCAAAGCATTCTGAATTTTAATCCCATTTTTGAAAGTTTTTTGAAGAATAGCTTGAACCAAACTCGAATCACGTTTTCAGGCAAAAAGAATACCCCAATTTTTAAATGAATTATGTTGTAGCATGTACATTACATTTTTTAAAATTGAAAATGTTTTATGCACACATATTTTTGTCTTTAAGAAATAAAGCCCAAATTCTATTTAGCATTACAGTATAAAGGATGAAATATGGAATACACAGTCGGAACCCAATTTAACGAACCCCTATTTAACAAATTTTTCTCTTTCCCCGATTTAAAATGGAGGAAAAATCCCCTTTTTAACGAATAATAAACCACGAATTAACAAACTATTTAAACAGCTGAAAATTGTTTTTATTAGTTCGTGTTAGAAAAAAATTGGATTTTTTTCAAATGATATTCTTTCTGTCCGTAACAGAAAAACGTTTCGTTCTGTCGGTAGCAAATTTTGACGGGAAAGTGCACAGAAGGTAATGACTTTACAGGTGCAAAAGAATCGTGAGTGCAACCTATCGTGGGTGTTTTGAATAGAACAGGAAACTCCTTTCTTATCTCATTCTACTCTACAACACAGCGAACATTCTTACTGTGTTATATTTGATGGTGGGCTACCTATCTGTGCAAATGAAATTCAGGAAATTGTTGCTTTGTCGGAACCAAAGCATGCGATTCGGGATGGGGAAAATAATAGCCCTTTAAAAATATTGCATTTTATTATGTTTTTACATCGTTCAAATTTAAAAATTTTCCCTTTATGCGCTATTTAAAATTATGGAGCATTTTATTTTCTGTTTTAAAAGGGTTCCGACTATTCGAAACCTGAAAAAAAGAGCATAAATGGATATTTTCGATATTTAGTGCCAAAGATTAGAATACTTTAAAAAATTATTTTAAAGTCCTTTTGACAAAAAAAATTTTTAAATTTATTTCGGAAAAAAAATTAATTTAAATAACCTATTTTTGTTCCTTTGTAGAAAAGTTTATTATAATAATATTTCCCTGTATATATCGACCCTGTAAAGCTCAACTATGTTTTAAAAAATTCACATTATTTTCAAGTTACAGCCCATTGAAATAATTATGGGATTTTTTTTCTTAAAATTTCTCTCCTCTGTTTGAAAAACATGGATAAACCATTTTAATTATATATTTAAAAAAATTCTGTTGAGCCTCTGTACAGAGATCTGTTATACTGCAAAATATTATTATAATGAAGCATTTTTCAAAAAAGAAAAATTTTTGAAAATGGGTCATTCTATGTTTTATTTTGTCAAACTGTTGTATTAAATCATTTTATTGTAATAATATTCTTAAACTTTTTTTTAAACTTTTTAATCTAAGTGACACTAAATATCAAAAAAATTATCCATTTATACTCTTTTTTAAAAAACACGTTCCGAAAGTGTCGATTTCCTTAAGTTGAAAAAGAACTCTTTCGAGTCAGGGAAACAAAAAAAAAGCAATTTTTTTATTAAAAAAATTTTAAAGTTTCCATTTAACTGGAGCGTAATAATTCCATAATAGTAATTTTAAATGTTGAATAAAAAGTGTGTATTTTCAAACTTTGGATATTTTTTGTGTAGTTGCATTTTATAGAATTTCCTAAAGAATAGAACAAACAAATTGCATTTTGTTTGGATTCCAATATAACGAATAACTCCGATATAACGAAAAGGTGTTCGGTCCTACGAATTCGTTAAATCGAGGTTCAACTGTATTTTAAACTAGAAAAAATTAGAAAAGTAAAATATACTGTTCCTTATAGGAAAATTTTAAATTTTAAAATATTTTTTTTAAAAAAAGGAAAATTTTTTTCTATCAGTGAAAGTAGTCTAAATATAGGTTCCTATTCCTTTCCCCTTAACTTTTATACACCCCCTTTAAAAAGCTCATTTCCTAAAGCAAGCCAAGTGTTTTTTTTCCCGATGCATTTTAAATAATATCAAAAAATTTTTCAGAATTAATGACTCCACGCAATCAACCCCAAATGGTGATGATTATTTTATTGAATTTTGAATCTTTTCATGGAAATGTTTTTAAACCCTTTTATCTCCCCGGGGCGAGATTTAATGCATTTTTTTTCATGCAATACTTTTTTTAATTCCCTACATTGAAAAGGGATATACAAAACAAAATATCAATTTTTGCGAAACTTAACCCATTAAAATTTTTTAAATTTAAATTTAAAAAGGTATTCAATTTGAAAAATTTTAATTATACACACTGTTCACCTAACATAAAAAGTAAAAATAGTTTTTAAGTTCTTCATTAACATAAAAAAAAAAAAAATAAGACAATTTTTTACATTAACTATTTAATTTCTCAACAAAAATGACAATCTTCGCAATCGTCGGGAAAACGCAATTTTCGCTATAAAAACTATTCGCCTTCCCCCCAAAAATACTCATCATAGAACCCGTCCCTTATATCCCTTTTTAAAAAGTATTCGAAAATGGCTATTTTATGTCATTTTTTAAAAAAAAGTAGTACTCATAAGTACCGTTGGTAGATAAAAAAGGGGTTAAAGGGATGATTTCCCCCTTGGGGAAACCCTGTTTTTAAAAGGGGGCATAAATGGATAATTTTCATGATATTTGGTGTCAAATTAAAAAATGTATAAAAATTTTTTTAAGGAATTTTGGAAAAAAAAATTTAAATAAATATTTTGGCAAAAAAAATTTAAATTAGAATAATCTTTTTTAAAAAGTTTTCCTTTTTCAAAAAAGCCCTTTAAAATAATAATATTTCCTTTTCATAAAAAAAACACTTCTCCAGAGAGTCTGAACTAGGGTTTTCGAAAAAATTTACATTATTTTTAAATTGCCACCAATTTAAATTAATTATGGGGTTTTTTTTTTAAAAAATTTTTTTTCTGTTTGAAAAAAATGGTTAAACCCAATTCTAAGTTTATTTTTAAAATTTAAAAATTCTAGTTGAGGGCCCCTGCAGAGAAGTATGAGTTATATACAGGCAAAAAATTATTATAATAGAAGTATTTTTTTCTAAAAAGGAAAAATATTTTTTAAAAATTTTTTCCTTATGTTTTTTTTGTCAAAAAAATTTACCAAAAAATTTTATTGTAATAAATATTCTTGAAACAATTTTTTTATACATTTTTTAAACTAAAAAGGGCACTAAAATCCTTTTTATCCATTTATACTTTTTTAAAATCACGGTTCCGGAAATTTTATATAGTCGGATTCCCTTTAAAAAAATTAAAAAAAATTCTAAAAGATGATCATTCTTTTTTTTAAAAACAAAACCAGTATTCTTTACTTATAAATTTAACTTAAGTTATTCAAAGTATATTTTTAAACTCTCGGTAATTTCAAATTATAAATTTATCATACAGTGGTTGAATTAATGTTCAGAGTTTATAGAGGTTTTTGAGTTGCAAAGTGTTTATTACAAAAAGAAAAATTACTTCCTTGTGATAAATGAAAATTAGAGTTGAGGTTTTTATAATATATTTCCTTTTGCAAGGTCCGCGGTGTTCAATTCTAAACAGTGTTACGTATTCTACGAGTACTTTCATCATTATATTTGCAAAAAACATGTAAAGCATTTGGAAAAACAATATAAAATCAAACGATAACGTAACATCCAGCAATCGACCGAATAAAAATAAATTGGAGCAACAATTATCGTTGCCACTGTTCCGAACAAAATAATTAATTACTTCGTCTTTAACGGTTTGAATTTCCTCATCAGGTAGGAAAGATGCGCTTAAATTTCTGTGT
This sequence comes from Trichonephila inaurata madagascariensis, assembly GCA_019973955.1. NCBI lineage: Eukaryota > Metazoa > Arthropoda > Arachnida > Araneae > Nephilidae > Trichonephila > Trichonephila inaurata. The sequence goes on from BMAV01001614.1 coordinate 229,239, forward strand.
TTTGTAGGGATTAACCAGAATCTGTAACATGAACTGCCTCTTAAGTTAAATATTGATGAGAATTAGTTTTAAATTTTTAATCAATTCTACTTTTAATTTGTGTGATATCATTAAAATAATATTTAAAAAATTATCGGTTAATAGAACAGAGCTTTAAATGTGATTTATGAAATTTTAAAACAATTTTAATTTTAAAGGCTTTATTTAATCAACGAAATAAATGCAAATAATTTTTAATATTTTATCATTAATGATAATCTACGATATATATTAAAAATGTCTGAATTATTTATGCTAATTACTTATTAATGCATGATCATTATCGTCCGTAAGCTCAAAGAAAATTATGAATAATTCCATTAAAACATTTTAAGAAACAACTTACAGTTACTTGTACATAAATATATGTATTTCCCCACATATTTATTCAATTTTTAATAAATTGAATGACGACAGGGATTTTGCGAGTTTTTTTTAAACATAAACTCTAACAAACTTTATGTACAAATAGAAAATGTTTGTTCATTATCCAAATAAAATATAGTAACTCATCATTAATATTTATTTATGTTGTGATACATAGATCGGGGTTCGAGTATTTTATGCTATCAGTCTCAAAGATCAAGACACCTCTTCAGGAACGATGGAAATTTTATTGAAGCAAAACAATCCTTGAAATACAGGATACAGTACTCAAATTCGCTTAATAAATTCCAGAAGGCCTTTACACCTTCTACGGTGTTCAGACACAACTATCAGCGTCTAAAATATATTTATGTTTAAAGATTATTCGCAAGCACTCGCTCGTTCTATTCAACAAAACTAATCGCTGGGTTGACTCTTGGACTGTCAAGACATTACTACAAATCACTAGTCAAAACAATACTACTCAGTTTCAGTGAGCGATTCTCTATTTATAGGCCTCACGGATATTTCTAGAAAGATCCGCTAACGTCATAGATCGTGATATTAGTAGATTTCTCCATAATCTCCAGAAGCATCTGTTTGGTCACCAACTCACCAAAAATGGTCTTCAACATGGTCACTAAAAATGATGCCAACTTGGCTTTTTCGCCAAGTTTCCATTGAATCACCATTATACTGTAAGAAACTGCGTTGCTTGCGAATATTACAAGTTTAGAAAAAAATAAATACAACAAAGAGTAATATTAACGTATTACATATCCACAAATAAATTATTCACATTATTTTAAGTATCAATATACAAAATTCGTAACAATATGCGATATGTTTAACATGCATTTATGTAAATTTAAAATACATAAATTTACATACTTAAAGATATACATTTGCATATGAAGAGAAAGAGATTCGAAAAGTTTAAGTTTAACTTTATTCTCCTTTTGCTAAAAGTGTCATAGAATAAAAGCCTATTTCTTTAATTCACACACACAAATTATTTTCATATTTTTATTCATTTATTTATATTTTTATGAAATCAGAATAATTTTAAAAGTCTACACTGGTTTCAATAACTAAGTGATTTAATTTTTTACTTTTTAATTCCTATTATTAGCTCACACTTTCTCTATATATATTTAATTATTTATCTTGGTGGAATTTTCAATCCTTAATAAAATACATTTTAAAGCGCTCAACTGAGCTGAAATTTTATACACAGATTATTTTGAATGACTATACGTAATTTTTAAATTAAAAAAAATTAAATTAAAAACTGATTATTTAAAAATTACAAATAAAACCACGTTAGCATCATTTTTCAAACTTAGAATCCTTTTCCCTTTTAAAAAACTTGAAAAGGTTTTTAGTCTAAAAGTTAAAGCATCTAGTTGAACTAAAATTTTTATATACTGTTTGTTTTGGATAAAATGATATTTTAATGATAATTAATAAAAAAATGACCACTTAATGTTGTGATTCTGTCTTTGTATTCATTTTATTTAATTGTAACTATTTAAAAAAAAAGTAGGTAAAAAAAAAAAATTTTTTTTTGTTGATCCATTTGAAATTGACTTAATTTTATTTAATTCTTTTTCTCTGAGTATTTACGTGTTATAATTTATTATAATAAAACTTTTTAAAAAAAGTTTATATATTTAGAAAATCACAAAAAAATTTTAAATGTTCAATTTTTTAAAAAATAAAATGTTACATAAGTATTTGTGAGGAGTTATATAAATCTATTTTCAGATTTACACAAAGATATGAATGAAACAATGTGTTAAGAATTCATTTTATTACAAGTTATTAATTTTACTGCATGCTAAATTTGTAACACCTTACCTTTGTTAGCCCAACGGCATTGACGGTGCAAATGGTATCCAGGTTAGCAATACCTTGGTTGTTTCCATTAAAATGTAAACCTCTGAAAGTATAAAAAGTATAATATGTTAGGCGAATTTCTTATCACAACCCAATAACAATGTTTATAAATCAGGTTCATTATTTACGATGTTGGCGATCGAAAATGTATCCCATGGTGGAAGTATCCAACGGATATGAAATTTTCCCCATGGCAATACAGCCAACTCTTTTATTTGTACGGTATATACGTTCCTTCGAAATCAGCGCAAAAAAAACACATGAAAATTAGACGATATATTCCACAACTTTAAAAAATCGTGTAAGAGAAAAATCTCTAAATATTTTCCCCTAAAACCAAGTAAAAAAAGTAATAATCAAATTCATGTTACTTACAGTCAAACCTCTTATATAATAAACCCCCTATATTAATTTTTCTGAACCAAAACATTTCAGATTTTTTTTCTTAAAAAAATCTCAATAGCAAAGTTTTTCATATAACGAACATTTTCTCTTGTGATTATTTTTTTTCCATCTTTTTTTTTAAAAGTATTTCTGGACATGTCAAGTTATTTTTTTTTTAACTATTTTATGGTGGAAACTTGAACTGATTTTATGAGGTAAATTTAGCTCGCGAGAGGATAAATTCTGAGCTTTTTCCCCCAAAAGTGCAATCTTTAACCCCCATTGTCCATTCCACAAGAAACATCTTCGATATCTCCTTTTACACTCAGTTAAGTTGTCACGTATCTCCGTGCCCTTGAACTAGCCTTCGTTCATTTGTAGTGTTGATCAGTCATACTGGTAACTTCATTCCTTATAGCTCGAAAATGTCAAAACGCCAGTGCTTGAGCATCAAAGAACAAAAATTAATTCTTCAGGAATTGGATAAAGGCGTCAAGAAACTTTCCTTGCAGTTTTCCTTTTTTTTCTTTTTGATCGGTAAGATATATAAAATAAATATTATTAATTTACAAAAAATGTGAATAATTACTTTTTTTAATATGTAGTGCTTATGAATTAAATTTTTTTTTATGTGGTTCATAAGGAAAACTGAAAAATGAACCTCTATATAACGCATTTTCCATATAACGAACTTTTTCGGGATTTAGGGACTGTATTTATAAAACAAAAACAATTCATTTTTATTACAAAAATAAATTAAAATTAGTGAACATTGAAAACTCAGTTTATAAGTACATACAACACATAAAAATTCAAACTAAAGTTAGGAATAAAATTACTAACTACTAATCATTGCTACTTGTTAACAAGAGTGCGCTTTTATTACGAACTGGATCAAAAATGGATCAGTAGATGTGTCAGATATGTCAAGCACAACTATCGGTTTTGATTCAAAGGGAAGAAGAATTGTTCATTAGAACGGCCTCTGTAGATTTTTGTTGTTAAAAAGTCTGGACAGCTGGTTTTTGGGAGGCTTAAGTTGCTTATACATAATTCTTTATATCTTACTACACATTACTTAAACTTTAATGTCCGCTCTATATCATGATCATGGGCAAGGAAATGTTTTTTCATACATATAGCAAATATGTAAACCCCTCGGTTACTAAGGTATCCGACTACATTCGGAACCGTGATTTTAAAAAAGCGTATAAATGGATAATTTTCATTATATTTAGTGTCACTTAGATTAGAATATATGTATTAAATTGTTTTAAGGCCATTTTGACAAAAAAAAATTATTTCAATATAGTATTTGGGCAAAAAATGAAAGAATGTTTTTTCAAAATGTTCTCCTTTCGTGAAAAATGCTTCTATTATAATAATATTTTGCCTGTATATAGCTCAAACCACTCTACAGAGACTCAACTATGATTTTTGAGAAATTCACAATATTTTCAGAGTTACTACCCATTGAAATAATTATCGGTGCTTTTTTCTTTAAATTGCTCCCCTCTGTTGTCGTAAAATATGGATAAACCCACTTCTATGTTATACATTTCAAAAATTCTACTTGAGCTTCTGTAGAGAGGTCTGAGCTATATACAGGCAAAATATTATTATAATAGAAGCATTTTTCACAAAAGGAGAACATTTTGAAAAAAAAAATTATTCTACGTTAATTTTTTGCCAAAATATTGTATTTAAATAATCTCTTTTTATCAAAATGTCCTTAAAACAATTGTATACATGTATTATAATCTAAGTGATACTAAATATCATGAAAATATCCATTTATGCGCTTTTGCAAAATCACGGTTCAGAACGTAGTCGGATACCTTAAATCAGCTGTTAATGAGTTGAGCTTCACCTTCAACTTTGTCATTATTGACTTCTTTATTCTCATAAACTATCAAAAATTCGATCAAATCGTCCTTATCTAAAGGGCACGAATCCCCATTTTTTTTTTTTTGAATTGGTGCTAGAACAAGCAATTGTGTAAAAAGAGAGTTGGATGCACTTCAATGACACATGCAAATGATAAGCATTACAGAGAGCACAGAAATTATGTGCCCCGGTATACAAATGGAAAAAATTAGACTTATAAAGTACTGCAATGGTGTTTTCTTGCTATTTTTTTTTTTTTAAAGGGGGTTAAAATTCACTTTTTTCAATTGTAAAATCTCGAAAATTTTATAAATTTGACCCAAAAAAGAAATTTTACACTTTGAGTTTTTGATATAAGGGCCCTTGGGTGAAAAATACCACATTTTCAATTTTTATGCATACGTTGATTTTATTGAAATTGTAATTCATCAAAGTAATTTAAGTCATTCAGAAGAAATTTTAAATATTCCAATGAATCTACCCACTGTATCGAATAAATTTGAATTATTCAAAACTAGGCCTTAAGCATTCGTGTTACGGTAAAAATTCGAAATTATGTTTCTCCGAAACAGCTATATAATCTTATATTCCTTTCTAAATAAAAATATAAAAAAATAATAAATTCAGTAGTTTTCAATAGCAAATGAGAATAATAAAAATTTTTAAAAAAATTTCACGCTGAATCTAACCTACGATTATGCGAGTGTATTATAATTTTTATTGGGTGTTTTTATGTGATGCAAACTAACATATTCATTACGAGAATTTCAATAAAATCTACCTTGAGCATCTGGAAATAATCGTATAAGGAAAATTCTTTTCATTTTGAACATCAAAAATGAAAAAATTAAAAAAAAAAAAGTAATAATTTTTTTAATAAATATTGTAAAATTTTTAAACAATTTTGAATTTTATACTTTTTTATTCCTTTGTTCGAAATTTCTGTCAAGCAATAAAATTGACCCCCCCCCTTAATGAATTAATAATTAAATGATTGAAATTCTATCTTATCTTACAGAATTAATACTCAAAGAAAACATTTATATATTGAGCTGTAAGCTATATTTCTATAGTTATATTTTTCACTAATCCGCGATATAAACTCTTTTAGTGGGTAATTTAATTTCAAAATGCAAGCCGGCTTTTGATCTTTTAAGCTTCGCAATAAGTCAATATTCTGTAACAGGTCATTCAACTCATATCATTGTTAAGTATAAATGGGAATTTCTTTCTATTTATTTTCTATATTAAAGCAGATATCATTTTGCGCATAGGAGTAAATTTAAATACAAACAGCTAAATTTTCTTTTTATCAAATCATTTCACACTCAAATAAAATAAGGATTGTTTTTGGACTTTTGATTCTTATGAATCTTTGATTTCTAACATTTGATTCTTATAAAATCTTTCTTTTCTTATTTGATTCTTTCTAGTAAGAATTTTTTTCGATTTCGATTATTATTTGTCATTTTAATCGATTTCTTTGCCTGAAGGTTAGGTAAAATATAATTCCAGGGTTAATTACACAGTTAAATATAGAAACTTTCTTAATTTCTAATTATTTAAATCTCAATTTACCTGTAAATCATTAACAGATAAATTTCAAAATATTTGATTTTCGTCTTTTTCTAAAATATCAATGATTTTAAAACAAAATGGCGAAGGTAAGTTGTCCTTTCATGATCTCTCTTCCCCTATCTTTGAGCCTATCACAAATAACTTTAATCTTGAAATTAACATCGTAACTTCAATTTGATTTTCTAAACGAGACGCAGGTAAACACAGACGTCGAATAAATACTAGGAAGGTAAACATTACAAACTAAAGTTTCAGAATTCGAAGAAACGAAAAAGAAAATATTTAGCAAACTCTTTTCAAAATTAGGAACTTCAAGGAAGGAAACGCGGTTCAAATTCGAATTTAATATTTACTAACGAAGCCATATCAACCGGAAATTAATATAATAGAATGAGTTAATGAATATGATTATTTATATCTCTGTGAAGCCAGGAGTGTTTATAAATAATGAAGCCAAACTCAAAGAATTGTTTAATTTTAATGTAATCGTTACCTTATTAAACAAATAGTTTCATCAGGTGTTAGTTTCATTTATTTAGCAAGTCCGTTGCCAGTTTTCTTTACCTAACTTCTAAAATGGCGTTAATGCTGTTTTTACCTGTTGCCACGGAGTACATCTTGAACTCAGCGATTTAGATATAAAGAACATCGCAATTTTAAAAGAAATTTGTGAGGATATGGCACGTAGATACATCATCTGTTTTTTTCAGACTTAAAGTAAAAAACTTTATTTGTACAGCAAAAGTTTGAAATACGCCATCTTTATTTATTTGTACAACTAAAGCTAGACATCAATTTTGCATTACAATATAAGAGGCAAAATGCTGAATACTGAATATACTTTACTCATGAGACATTGGATGGATTTTAAAAGAAAAAAAAAAGAATGATATATATATATATATATGTTGTAGAAAAAACCCAAAAGAAATCTATTATTGAAAGGATTTTTCAACCTTAAAAATTTATGCGTATAGCTTCTGGTGACAAAATTAATATTTTATACTCCTTTTAAAATGATTTTATGATGACATTCAAATTCAACTTCCTTATGGAAAAAAAGGGAAATTCCCACATAAAAAAAAAATCGATTTCCCCAAAGTTTTGATTTTACTTTTCGGAACCGTTTTTGGGGAAAGGCGCATAAATGGTTTTTTTCATGATATTTAGTCATTTGGGATTAGAACACATATATAAATTTTTTTTAAGGACATTTTGAAAAAAAATTAAACTTAGAATTTTTTTTAAAAAATGTTTCCTTTTTGTAAAAAAATTTTTTCTATTATAATAATATTTTGCCTGTATATACCCTTAACCAGAGGCTAAACCCAAAATTTTTTTTGAAATATATATTTAGAAGAGGGTTTATTTATTTTTCAACAAAAGGGGAGCAATTTTTAAAAAAAAAAAACGCCGATAATTTTTTCCCAAGGGTTGTAACCTGAAGATAATCTAAATTTTTTAAAAAAATCAAAAAGGAGCCTCTGTAAAGAGGTCTGAGCTATATAAAAGGCAAAATATTATTATAATAAAAGCTTTTTTCACAAAAAAGGGGAACATTTTGAAAAAAATTATTCTGTTGATTTTTTTCCAAAAAAATTGTAATTTTAAAAAATTATTTTCCTCAAAATGTCCTTAAAGCACTTTTATACATGTAGCCTAATCTAAGTGACACTAAATATCATAAAAATTATCCATTTATGCGCTTTCCCAAAATCACAGTTCCGAACGTAGTCGGATACCTTAAGTTCCCCCATGAACAAAAAGTAGATACTAGTTTCAACCAGAAGTAGATAGTACTTTCAATCTGTAGCTTGAGTAAATGTCAGTTCAACCAGAAGTAGATGTTAGTTTTCACCAGTAATAGTAATAATGTGAATAGATGTGCCAGTTTCAACCAGAAGTAAATGCTAGTTTCAATCAGTAGTACAAGTATATATAGTATCCAGTTTAAACCAGAAGTATAGCTGATAGTTTCAATCAAAAAAATAGATACTGGTTTCAACCAGAAGTAGACACTTGTTTCAACCGGAAGTAAATGCTAGTTTCTATCAGTAGTACAAATAGGTGCCAGTTTCAACCAAAAGTAATACTACTTTCTATCAGAAGTAGATGTCAATTTCAAAAAATAGTAGAAACCAGATTCAGCAAGAAATAGATGCTAGTTTCAGCAAGAAGTAGATGCTAGTTTCAGCGAAAAGTAGATGCTATAATTCTAGAGTCACTTTCGTCACATGACCATGGTTCAAAGTCTTACTGCTAATAGATTTTTCGCAGCCTTTAACACATTATTTAAGTCTATCCAACGAGGAACAGAAGAGCTACTGGTGACGGATAGCGAAATGACATTTGTAATATATGTATATATATATATATATATATATATATATATATATATATATATATATATAACTTAAACTCTTAACTTCCCCAAGCTTTTTAAGGACACAATTTTACAAATGTTTTATTTGTGTTAATTAATAATCATGAGATATTTTACAGATACTTAAAAAAATTCCTATCTGTATGAATAATTACGTTAGACATTAATTATCAAAATACCTTATCACAAAACAGCTATTTTTAACACAATATATACATTCAGAATATAATTTGGTATGTTAAAAAGCCACTAATTAGTTTAAATTTCAATTAATTATCGATTCACAATTAACTGAAGCATAATTAATGCTAGAAAAATCAATGATAAGCACCAATTAGTTCCAACTTAATTAATTGGTACTTGTAAAACGTGATTAAATGAAAGGGCAAATTTTTATAAATATTTGTCATATATTTGTTGAAATTTAATACTTCTTTCAAGTAGTTCTAAGAGTAAATTATTTAGAATAGGAAACAAATGTTGTTACTTCGTTAAAAATCCTTCCCTATTCACGCCATTTAAGAGGTAGCGCTTTTAATCTTGTAACATTCACTTTATTTATATGAGTATAATCACATCTAATTTGCAAAGTTTAACAGAGATGTAAAATGTATTTTACATTAACTAAAAAAACCTTACACTATGTAACTATTTGTTTAATTTATTTTCCGTGAAGTATGCATGGAAACGTATTTGAATGCCATCTGTGAGCTATTAATTTTTATCTTAAATCGACTCAGTTTTCGAATTTGATATTGTTTATTTGAAAGAAGTACATATAATTAAATAATTATTTATTAAGTATCAAACCTATCAGATGGAAAATCTCAATGCTTTCTACAAAGATCTCTCTAAAGGTTGAATTTAATTTTGAAAAAGATCAACATAAAAGGATTTTAAAAAAGTATGCATATCATTTTAGAAGGAAGAGCTAGATATATTTTCAGCAAATAATTAAGTAATAATATATTTAAAAACGGTTTTCCTTTCTACAAGTAATTATATATAGTATTGTTACTCAGTACACCCATTCAAGTCCCTTGCCACCTTCTTAACTTCGGAATTGCTGCTGCTATATTCATAAAAAGCGCTGTCTAGGATATATTAAAGTAGCCATGATCTACTGAAAAAAAAAATCACTTACGGTGCCGGATGGTGGTAAACTGCGGAGTTAGTATTCCTATCTTGAAAACGGAACGATATAGGGGGGAAACGTTTAGAGCATCATTGATTTAATACCAAAATACATTATTAATACATAATTATTTGGTTTCCGAATTCCTTGATGAGTTACTGCTCCACTTGAGATGTCTCATGAGCAGGCCCAACGTCATGTTGCTCAAATACGAAGATGAGTCGGAAAATAAGTTTCCCAGTCGACTGTGGTCAGAGTTGTGTATGAAAGTCAAAACATAGAATGAGATATTAAAGATAAGGCATAACTTTATTTTTCCAAATAAGAACCAGAGTACATTGAGACATTTGTCATACCACTAGATAAGCTCAAAAACCTTTCAGGAAAACCAGGGCTTTGCATACCGAAGAAGCTTTTAACGGCTTTGGGCGAAAGAAGACACAGCAGGTGAAACACGCAAGGCACCGTTACATCATTCGTTAGTGCATTGAGTACACGCTAGTGGTACTGAGGCATCCTGTCGAAATTGAAGAGGGGATTCGGAAAAAGCGGACCGGGCTAATTAGATCTGGCATTCTGTTGTTGAATGACTCGACGGCGGCAACGCAAAACCATATTAACAACTCTTGGGAGCACCTACAGCATCCGCATACAGTCCTGATCTCACACCAAGTGACTTTCATCTGTTTCAGGCATTGAAGAAAAATCTCGCCTGAAGGCACTTTGGAAGCAATGCTGAAGTCAAGCAAGCCGTTGAATTCTTCTTCCGTATGCAAGGCCACGAGTTTTCCTGGGGGGATTTTTGAACCTTATCAAGTGGTATGACAAATGTTTCATAGTACTTAGTAGTTATGTAGAAAAACAAACTTATGTCTTATCTTTAGTTTCTAATTCTACGTTTCGACTTTCATACACAACTTGGCGATTGATTGAACGGTGCAGAAGTTGATATGCTGTAGCGCCTCCTGGTGGGGAGCTGCATCAAAACGGTTAGTACAAAAACCTTCTCCATAAAAAATACATATACATGCCAATTTTCATAGTGATTGGCTGAACAGTGTTGGAGTGAAGGGAGGTCATATATGTAAAAATCCACTTATATATAGAGAGACTCAAATTCAGGTGGTACTAAATATCTCAAAAAAATTATTCGTTTATACGCTTTTTCAAAACCACGAACGTAGTCGGATACCTGAAAGGATAATACGTCAGCAGGGATAGTAATGAATAACAAGTAACCCACGGAATGTCAAAACAGGTGAACCAAAGAAGTCTAGAGAAGATATTTATTCATTTTGATTAAAAACACACACACACAACTCATTAAAATTCACAATTAAAATCAAATTAGATTCCACCAAAGTTTTAACTTTAAATAATTACATTACATATGCATAATAAATTGACATTTAATTTTTTTAATTTTAATTTTATAGGCTTTAACAATGGTAAAATGCAATTTATTATTTTAACCTAATTTTAGAAGATACGTAAAAGAAAACATTTTTTGGTTGTGGGAAAACTTGAGCTAATAAAATCACCAAATCCATATTTACTTTTTTCCTTAAATAAGGTTATCTATGGAAAGATATATTTTAGCAAAAATATATATATATATATATATATATATATATATATATATATATATATATATATATATATATATATATATATATATATATAATTGCACGTTCCTTATAATACCCATTTTTGAAACTTATTTTCTGTTTAATACTAGAGTGTTTCAATTGATATAACAAGGGGAAAAAAGTTCGGCTCCCTTTTCAAAATTTTAAATTTTAGGAGGAAAAACCCGAAAAGAAAGCTGGCGATGAATTTTATTTTCTTACATACCTTTTGTAAAAGCAAACTTTTTTATAGGTCATTAGTTTAATTGGATAGAAAAAACTTGTACTTTTGTTGAATTTTTTCGAAAATAACTGCAGAATTTATGAAGTAGTATAACATATTTATATTACCACATCTTATATTATCTCACATACTTATATCATATATTATTATAAATATAAATTCTAATTTATATACAAATTTGTTTGAATCACTGAATTACTTTTGTTCAAATCGTCTTTACTTTTATTACTTCTTATAATATGATTTTATTCAAAAATTATCGTTTCTTCCAGTAAGCCTCTTGTTATTTCCCTAAATTGGTTATGAAAAGGGAAAAAACCCAAAGTGAACTGCATTTTCAAATTTTCGGGTATAGAATTTTCCCTATCAAAGTAGCAAAAGAAATTAAATTTAAAGGGGAGAGATGTAATAAGTTATACATTTCTTCTATGTAGAGGAGTTGTAATAGCATTTCATTTTTATTGCAGTTGAAGAAGATTAAGTGTTTGAGATACGTCGTCTGGATTTAAATATAGTCATTAAACGACTTTTTGTTATACTTCTATAAATTAGGAGTTTGTAAAGGTAGCTCATTTAAACAAAAAGAACTCCCAGTTTTGAGTCTGTAAGATTTGGTATTAGAATCTCGGGCATTTTAGGTAAATCAAGAAACAACTATAATGCTCAAATTCATTCTTAGAAAAAGTGAAATTAACATTTTCTGCGACTATTTGTAGTATCTGTGGGAAAATTTTAGCCAAGTCAAATTAAAAGACTATATGCATGAAATAGAGATATAATTTTAATCCAAGGATTTGCGAGGACTCGTGAAAGAAATATTTCGAATACAAACGTCAACATTTTAAATGATTTGTTTGAATACTGCATGAATTACTACTAAAAAAATACAACACATTGAAACATACAGTTGTAGCAGTTGAATCATGAAAAAAATATAATCGAATAGAGCAGCGCGCGTTCAAGATATCGAAATTCCACGAATGCAAGAACTGAATTTCAACATATCTATCTTTATTCCGAGATTCGAATAACATATCTAGTGAATACAAAAAAAAAAAAATGTTGCCAGATAATTGAATGTATAACCAATGCAGGCAGGAAAGAACTGTTGCCAGATACTTAAATGTATAGCCAATGCAGGCAGAAAAGAATTGTTGCCAGATACTTGAATGTATAGTCAATGCAGACGCCGAAATCTGTTGCTAGATATTTGAACAAAAAATATAAATAAAATAAGTTCCCAGGTAAAATAAATGTAAATTGAATCACGTGACAATTAAATATATTTACATACATACGTGACAAAAAAAAAAACTTAACACATTGATTTAACTTCAATTCAAAATAAAACAGTATCAACTGCATGTCTTGTGTGTAAATTCTTTTTACTCCCGTTAATCAATAAAATATGTATTTATACTTAAAAAAACACCGGAATCAAACAAATGATTACCAGCATATACACTTCTAGAGAGTGTATTGTATAACTAATTATACTGTAATCATAATTCATACCACTATAATGGCCAAATATGCTGGCTGGCTTGATCTGACACCATAGTTCACATAACTATCATAGCCAGACTGTACCTTGAGTGTCAATTGAGTCTATATGTCCCCGAATTACAGTATTAAACTCTGTGGTCTACAATTAATCTTCCTTTGGAAGACACATCATAGATGGATATATACCCCACACCCGCTATTATCTCGTATACTGTCAATGGATACAATACCTATGACTGTTTTGACTAAGCATGAAATCGAATACCTTGCACGTCGAAGTGTTAATGATATTATATAATATGAACAATACTAAACAGAATTTGTTACCATTTTCAACTTATTTAAAAAAAAACAATTTTATAACATTTGGTCGAAATTAAACTGTACTTCAACCAAATGTAAAAGCGTCTGAACTAAACTCAGGACATATTTTCAGACAGAAAAAAATTTTCTCAATCTGTATAGAAATTTCCATTTTTTTCAACTCCTCGATCTGTTTATAATTTAGTGCTTTTAAAGTTTGAAAACATTCCATAGATAAGCAATTTTCCCCTTTATCATATAAAGTTAAAACACATGTAACATTACGGTATATGAGATGAAACACATTTAATACCAGAAAAACGAATCAACTTAGAGATGAATAATACTATAAAATAAGCAACTCTATCTAGTATAAAGAAAACATTTTCGATTTTGGGTTCTATTCCTTAACATTACGCGTAAGTCCTCAAGTTCATAACTTGAAAGGGATTCGCCGCGCCTAAAATTTGGGGGAGAAAGGGGGGAAGCGCCATGTTCTTACTTGTTTATTTGCACACAAACAACCACAGTTTGTCCCAAAAAACCCAAAAGAGTTTAAACAATTAAAAAAAATATGTAGATGATTAACGGGGGCGATTAAAAGGCTAATTTTAAATTACACTTACCAATTGAACACTCCCTTCCAGCTATCTAATCCAGCTTTTCCCCAAACTGAGGGAGTGCCCCCAGGAGGGGCTGTTTCCCAACCAGTGGGGGCCGGAATGAAAAACAAAAGATTTAAAAAAATTAATTTACTGAAAGGGAAACGGAACAAAATAGAATCTGGATAGTAAAAATACAAATTTTCTGATAAAAAAAATTTTAAATGTATGAGTACGCACAATGTATTTGATTATTTTTCTCTACTAAGTTAAGAACAAATTTTAATACAGTGACCCCATACGCCATCCCAAAAATTATATACAAAAATTTTATACTTATCTTTTTTTCAGTTCAAAAAAAGACTATTGTAGCTTTTTAAAAATACTTTTATTGAATTCAATACGTTATTATTGTATGGAGGGGTTGAAAATTATGATTGAAAAGGGGCGCAAACTTTAAAATTTGGGCCTGATTAATCTATTCCAATCCCCCGGGACAAATCATCACCGAAATTTTTACAATTATCAAATGCTAAATATCTACATTCCCTGTAAATTTGATTAATCATTTCCACTAAACCCTATCCATTTCCTTTTCTAACTTAAAACCTAACTTTATATAAAAGTTAATTTGATATTCATGTTAAGCGTTTTTTTAAAAAAATATTTTTTAAGAAAAATAAGGTTAAAGTTTCCCCCAAAAAGGATTTGGTAGTGAGAAGGACGTGGACAGAGCCGTCACAAACTCATAAAGTTAAAGAGCAGACTCACTGAAAACGAATTAAAAACTAAAATTAATTTCTTTCACAGACACACGTTCAACAAATATTTTACAAAGCTTTCTCAACCTGCCAAGTTAAACAAAAATAAGCTTCCATTTCGAGATAAAAAAATATATATAATTTAACTATGTAGCCACAATGAAAAGATTATAACAGTTACAACGAAATGAATCAATTAAACTAGAAAAAGTAACCCAAAAATTAACTCTCCATTTTTCAAGTTAAATATGCCTAGCAACTACATCAATGGTTGGCAAGATTCCTCTTTAAAAAATTTTTTAATGCTACTCACAGCAATAATCTTTCTACTTTTTTCGACTATATATAAAACCTGTTAACTCTCTCTATACAAAAAAAAAAGCTTTTCATGATGCTGTAATAAATGTATTACGTACTATCGCAACAATCCAATGGTAGAGATAACTCGCCGAGGTGACAACCTCTATTCCGCATGTGTCGTGAGCGCTGAATTGGTAACCGGTTGCTTCGTTTCATATAATGTCGCCAATATGTATAGTACATTATTGCAAGCTCTCGCAGAAAAATGTAGCAACGATTGCCTGGACTGGAATCATTGCGTAATAAGAAAAAGGGGTTTTTACGAAACGTTCAATAACGGGGCGCCCAACTTTCCAGAAAGCGGGAAAGCTGAGGTTTATTAAAATCCCAGGACTTTTCAAGTGTTTTGGACGTGAACTGGCTATATGAAAACTAAAAAAGGAGCGCCAAGAACGAATTTTGTTAAAAAAAAAAATTTAAAAAAAAGTATATAAATAGAACTACCTAGTAAACGCATATATAAATTACATTTTGCAATTTGAGCAATGAGTATGAACAGTTGTATAATTTGTACAATGTGGTGTTGGACCACCGTTAGGAGGAGAGGGGGTACCGCCCTAATTAGTCTTAACTCTAAAATACAGAAATCTGCATGGTTCTATAATCGATTTCTAAAAACCCCCGTGACCTCGTTAGATGAAGTAGAAATTACAAACATCCTGATTTTTTTAAAGAATAAATCTTTTCGAACTTAAAAGCAATTAAAATGTAAAATAATTTATATAATACAAATCAAAGTTTAAAATATTTTAAATTCCTGCTTCATATAAGGAAGTTTTATCATACTGCATTTGCTTACTTATATATATATACTTTAATGCCATTTACTGAATATTGTACCGTCTCCAGCTTAGGTGTTGTTTTTATCATTTAACTGGGATTCAAAATTACAAGATTTGTCTCCAATAGCCCTCGTAGTAATTCACAATGCGAATTTTTCAATCCTACATAGTTCCTCTCTCCTAAAATATATATATATATATATATATATATATATATATATATATATATATATATATATATATATATATATATATGCTTATTCTCTACAAACAAGAGATAACATCCAACAATCACATTCGAAAAAATCACATGATAGTAGGAAAATCACACAATGAAGGACATATATATCTTGTTCAAATTTGCAATCTTTAATAAAATACTTTCTATACATCCATTCAAGTTCAAATACGTTTTTTTAAACTTGCAGTGGATGGCACTTGATGTTAATACAGTTTTTTCAAATTCATTAATTAAATTAAAAATGAATAAATAGTAACAAAAAAATAAGAGTCCAACAGCATGTACAGAAAGGAGACAGTTCGTTGTGTCCCTGTAGCGCAATAGATAGCGCGGTGAACTTCTAATCCAAAGTTCGTGGGCTCAAATCCCACCTGGAATTGCGTAATTTTTGAGAATTGATTTTTTTTTACTATACTATTTTATTAGGATAATTTAATTTAATTAATGAATAAACAGCAACAAACAAAATAGTATAATACCATATAATACAAAAAAAGGGAAAATTACAAGGAAAATCGCTTTCTATTTTGTCTCTTAATATTGTGATTCTGTCATATGTATATACATATTTATATTAATTGTAACTATTTAATAAAAAGTAACTAAAATAAAAATTTTCTTTGTTAGCCTAAGTAGGAATTGACTTAATTTTTTTTATATTACTTGTTTTATTTTAGAACAATTTCAAAATAAGAACATTCTAAGCACTTGCGTCTAAACAATTACATTTTATTGAGGTCTTTATTGAAATATTGTGACGGCTCACGCGTCCTTTCTCTAACATAACCTCTGTGTTCTTTGACGGCCAAGATTAATGGCAAATCTTTTCCAACCCAAATCCAAGAAGTGAAACGAAAGTATAGATGAAAATAAGATAGCCTTTAAAAGGACAGGTTTCAGTAAGCGGGATGGCAATTTAGAGAAAGTTCAGTTCGGAAAAGGTAGAAGTGTAATTTGACGGCCTACCAAGGAATCACGGAGATCTCGTCATTACTACAGGGTGCATACTATTGCACTCGAGCCTAACTGAATATCTGAAGTTGATTGAACCGTTGCAGAAATTCAAGGTAGGACAAATCCTTTTGATACAAGAAATCGTAATATTATTAGGATTGAGAGTAGGCGGATAATATGATTATTTAGATAAGTGATCCAATTGCGCGATCTGTGTTAACTACGGCTACGTGTTTTGGTTTATTCTCACTTAATATAAGCTTGTTCAATATATACGTAATTTAAGTTAAACTCTTAATAAAATCATATTAAGAATTCTAAAATATCTCTTCATTTCGTGAATCCCACACCTCTAACTTACGCTGACCCACAACGATATGGTCGACAAAGATCGACCATATCACAATATCAAGAAATGATAAATTTCCCTCAATTAAGTATTGAAAAAATAACCGTAATAAATATCACGAAAAAGAGATCTGGTGTTATCTAAAATGCTATTACTTTTTTTAACTAAACAAATCAGTTTATATTAATTAATAATGTAATATGTAAGGAGTTTTATGTGTATAAAAATAAGTTTGAAACAAGCTTCTGTCTTGAATACAGCGCATTATTCTTGATAATAATTCCATGAAATATCGTCTTAATTCAACTTTTGAAATCTGACTTCTGGCAATTAAAAATAACACTTGGACGAATTCCGTAGAATATAACAGCATTGTATTCTGTTTATTGCTCGTACAAATCGTCTCTAAACATTAGATTCATTCATTAGTATATCATTAAGAGTAGTGTATGTGGATTCTAAATTAGCATTAAGCTGCGTTTAATTTAGCGCAAAGTTTGACTTCATTGTTTCCTAATGATTTAAATATTCATTTTCTAAGTCTTAATTCTATGGTACTTTTCACATGAATTCGATACAAAAGTTACTGGAATTGTGAGGGAATTTAATACATTTAAGAAGCATTTGGTTAGTATGAAATTCCTCTCTACAGAGTATTTAAATTTAAAATGTGAGAGAAAAATGTTTATACTATGAGTTTTTGATCTGTATGAAAATCATTATTTAAAGGGGCACATTACAATTTAATTGGCAAAGATTGGTCACAAAATCCAATTAATTATTTTTTTTTTATTTTTCTATAACCCTTTATCTACCGCATTATGATTTATTGTAGTTTTTTTCATGCAAAATTTTTTTTCAATCATTACATTGAAAATTAAGGGATATACATAAACAAAATACTCAACTTTAAGAAATTTAGTCCGTTAGAGGTAATTAATTAATTAAAGATATCCAACTGTAAAATTAATTATATACACTGTTCACTTAAAATAAATAGTCAAATCGTTTTCTTAAGTCTTCATTAACATACAAAAATAAATAAATAAATAAGACTCTTTAGTTTTGAAATTAATTCTTTTCTTGACAAAAGAAAAAAAAAGATATAATCTTTCCAATCCTCTGAAAACGCAATTTTTGCTATAAAACTATTCGCCTTTCCGGCTAAAATACTCCTCATAGGAACCCGTGCTTCCCTTTATCTTGGAACAGAGGATTTCAAAGACTATTCCTGCTAAGTATCGTCAGAATATTCGTGTTGTTGCTTATGCCACCTGTCTGACATAGTCAGATCGAGGCCCACGAAATTCATCGTGGCAATGCGCTAGATGTACGCCTGTTGTTGGCCTTAGCCTTGAGCACCACACAGGTGACCGTACGATTTAGCTCGGTGAAATTCCCGAAGGGACGATAGAACATTACGAGAGATGGCTCCACCATCTATCTCCAACTCCACAATTTAGGCATGGAACTGAATTGGAGGGAAATTTTCTCCAGTTCCCTCTGCACTCGTGATTCAGCCCACAAAACTTTCAGACCCACTGATTTAACGAGCACGTGCTCCGTGTGTACTCGGAGGGTATTTGGTGGTACGGGCATCGAACCCAGGACTTCCAGTCCGGTGTTCTAACCACTAGGCTACCCACGGACCAGAATATTCTTAAAAATGGTTATTCTACGTAATTTTAAAGTGAGTGGTACTCTTATAAGTACCGTCGGTAGATAAAAGGATAATTTCACAAAATTTGAAAGCTCTGAGTTTAACCTCGTAACTGGTTTGCCCGTACACCGTATGGGCTACGAAAGCTGAGTCACAACCATTTTGCCCGTACGCAGTACGGGCACCGATATTTTCTTCTTTCTATCTTTGATTCACTCATATGTTTAATTTTTATAGTGAGTTTATTTCTACTAGTGGGTGTTTTTAAGAGATGAAGTTTGTTCATGGCATTGAATTACTTATCAACCGGGATTTTCTTTGTGGTGAAAACGGAAATTTTTTATTGAAAACAGGAATTTAAATTCTTGAAAATATTGAATAAAGAACATGAATTCGCAAGACAATGTGCCATTCGATGTTTGAGAGAAATGAAAACGGAAAGATAATCCGAAATGGCCTATATTAGTCGCCCATCCGGTATATTGGTTAGTGACGCTGACTACGGTGCCGTAGGAACTGGTTTCGAATCCCGGACAAGGCATGGATGTTTGTAAATGTATAGTGCCTTCGCGGCATGGGAGTATTCTAAACAGCAGTCAAGCTGCATGTCCTCTCGTGACGTTGGTGTAAGGGGAAGAGAGGTGGAACCGAAAAAAGTCGTACTGCCGCTTGCGTGGTGTTCAAGGCTAATGATAGGCGTAAAAATCTAGCCCTTATCCGCAATGAATTTCGTGGACCTTGGTTTGATGTTAGTGTCGTTGAGGTGGCATAAGTAACACCAACAACTGCATATATTATCTCTATCCCATTGCTTGATTGATTGAATATTAACATCGCACTGTTCAGCTACACGAGGGCTTTTGGCGACGGACCACGTAATTTTGAACCATCGTCAAGTGACGTGGACGGCACCTGAGCTGGCACCCCCTCTCCTACCTACCTCACCACAGCGGAGGACGTTTCAGCTCTCGACAGATTTAACGTGCATCGCTGCCCTACAAGGCGGGTCTTTAGTGGTACTGGGCTCGAACTCGCATGACAAGGCATGCCACGATCCGATACCTATACCACTCGGCTACCGCGGCCACTCTATCCTATTGCAATGTAAGACTTAGTATTACACCATGCTTCAAATTGTGTGTGCATATATATATGAACACACACAAAATCCCCAACTGTGGGAAAAAAGGTACAAACATGGAATTTTTTTATAAGTAGGAGAGGAACTCTTTTAGGATATATATGAAACATTCTTCATGGCATACGGAGTGTGCCATGGGGCCTCTTAAATATTCTAAAAGTGTCTACATCGGATATTATGTTTTATCATCTATTTCACTAATTAAATTTAAGACGTAAGCGATTCGTGTAGGTGGGGATAATCCTATTTTGTTCCATAAAAGGTCTGTAAGATGATTTCATTCGCTTGCAACGAAGAGCTTTTTCTGTTTTATCAAGAAGTAAAAACTGCATTAAGCAAAAAAGTGTGTTGCTTCATCATTTGACATTTTCTTGTCTCTAAGCAGATCGCTAGATTAAGTAATCAGCTGCACGACACAAAAAAATCCTCTTAACTCGCTCAAACTATTAATGAAATTTCTCTAAATCTCTGACGTTCTTAATAAGAACTGGCCGACGCAAAGTCTGGAAATCTTTATCTCTTCACATTTGGTTCTGACACTCAAGAACAAAACGTGGGATTAAGAAACCACTTTGGATGCGACTTGAAGGTCACACACAGAAATTAATTTAGATAACATGTTTTTCTTTTTCATTTATCAGATTAGTTTCCAGAACTTTCAATAAATCCGAGAAATGTCTTTCGATACAGAAGTACCGTATTTACTCGAGTCTAAGCCACACTATTTTTCCAGTATTTATGCCACTGAAAAACGGGTGCGGCTTAGAATCGAAGGCAAAAAAATTGTTGGAGATTGAGTTTCCACCCCTTTTAAAAAGATAATGTAACCGTCTATTCTGTCCACTTGCACTGATGATAAATTATCCCATTCCTCAGTTTATCTCCAGTTTTCAGTCTATCTTGAACATCGTTGTCTGCTCGTATTTAAAAAATATTTTTGTATACGCTTTCTTTTAATCACCTAAACATCAATGATATCAGTAATAGTATCAAAACGAGTTTACTGTGACGCAAGTATGAAAAGGGAGGTAATTTTATATGTAGAAAAAAAGAAAAAACAGAGCAGTGGCCATATTGAAAACTTGACACGATTGAAACAAATATACGTCGATGGCGTAAATAAAATGATTCAATTTTTGCTTGAAAATGTTAAATAATTCTTTAGCATTCTTTTAAAAAAATTTTACGTAACAAATGCACTGGAGGACTCGGAAAACGACACCGTATGGAAAATGACAATGCCGGAACCAATTCCGAAGTATTCTGTGACAATGGCAGTGACGAATCATTTTCGAAACATGATACTAACGGTTAGAGTAAATATTGGTTCATGTGTAAAATGTTTGAAAGTTCTTAAGACTGGTAAAATAAATTAATTTTTAACTTTTTATTATTTCTCATTAAAATTTATTTATTTCCAAAGTATCGGATGTGTAAATGAAACTTTTACAATTTAAAAAAATTTTTTTTTTCAAAAGCGTGTAGAGAATAGGGGGTGTAACTTAAAATCGATGACAACATTTTTTCACAAAAATATCTTGAGAATTTAGGGGGCGGCTTAGATTCTAGTAAATACGGTAATTCCTTGAGAAAATATACACGGGAAAATTTGGAGAATGGGATTCAAGTGTAGGTGTCACCCTCACGTAGCATCGTATTGTAACGTCAATAAAAAATAAATAAGTTTATACAAAAAATATTTAGAATTTTTGAGATAACAAAGATGGTTGTGGAAACCAAGTGGTAATGGCTTCAAGTTTGTGTCTGGCATTGATTCTGTTCACTCATGGGATCGAATTCTGGTTCCACTAAAGACCCGAAATGCAGAAGGGCTGATGCATGCATAAGGGTTCCCCAAAGGAAAATAGGACAAGTTGAATAAAATGAATACCTATCTTGGCAATCAAAAGAAATTGTCGTGGGTGGTGTAACATAAGCCCTATCATTTCAGTATCAGGCCTGTGTCTTCACTTTAGAAAGAATGTGGGTGATTTTTGAGGACGTCATACCCAGCCTCTTTCACTTCATCGTCCAAATTGAAACGTAATACTCTCTTAAGATATCCGACTATATTCGGAACCGTGATTTTAAAAAGCACATAAATGGATCATTTTCATGATATTTTGTCTCACTCAGATTAGAATAAATGTATAAAATTGTTTTAAGGATATTTTGACAAAAAAATTATTTAAATACAATAATTTGGCAAAAAATTAACTTAGAATAATCTTTTTTCAAAATGTTCTCCATTTATAAGAAAAGGCTTCTAAAATAATAATATTTCGCGCTTATATAAAGTAAGGATTTCTCCAGAGTGTCTGAAATAGGAATTTTGAAAAATTCACATTATTTTCAGAGTTACCACCCATTGAAATATATCGGCGTTTTTTTCTTAAAATTGCTCTCCTCTGTTGTCGTAAAATATGGATAAACCTACTTCTAAATTATCTAATTCGAAAATTCTAGTTGAGCCTCTGTACAGAGGTCTGAGCTATATACAGGCAAAATATTATAATAAAAGCATTTTTCACAAAAGGAGAAAATTTTGAAAATGAGTCATTCTATGTTCATTTTTTGTCAAAATATTGCACTTAAATAATTTTTTATTGTAATAATATTCTTAAAACAATTCTATATACATTTTCTAACCCAAGCGACACTAAATATCATAAATATTATCCATTTATACGCTTTTGCAAAATCACGGTTCCGAACGTAGTCGGATGCCTTAAGAGGCCTAAAAGCCTAGAAACCACAGGGTGACAAATACATACTGTACGGTGGGTGTTATAAGATTTGCCAACGGATTTTTTAAGGTTGCTTTGATTTCACGGAAGACGTGAGGGCAGATATTGTCATGGGGATCCGATACCGTTTGTTGCCCTTCTCGAAAACTTTTACACCAAATGTTCTCAGACTTTCGACCTAAGCATTTATCGCCATTGACTAACACTGTTCGTCGATGGATGTCCGCATTTAAACTCACCTCCTATAATCAGAAACCATACTACCCAGCGTTGTTCCCATTTGGACGCAGCCCTATATGGCAGGACTTTACTTTCGATTAATTTCCTCTACCATTAACAGGTTTCACTGTTAAACGTCGTATGCAGTGGACAATTCTTACCGTTCTTTGTCTCCTTGTTTGGTGGCTCTACTTTAGCTACACTCAACCTGACCCAATCATATATGTCCACTTTCATTTGGACAACTCTTATAGAATTTGTCAAAAACCAAAATCGTGGTGGAAGTATTGTGGAAGTTTAGGGAGTAGAGTGTGTGTGTGTATGTGCAAGCTCAGATATCACCCTCATTATTTGATTGAGATTCAAAATTATTAGATCCTCAAATAGCCCTTCAAGTGAGAACGTGAGGATGACGATGTCGTATCCATGACGGGACCAAATCAGACAGTACCATGGGCACAGATGACAGTTCTGGCAATCTATTCAATATTGTCTACATAGAGGTTTGCTGACAAGAAAAGGACCCTTATTTCTTATAGAGCAGCAAGAATAGCTAGACAGTCAAAAATAAAAGCAGGTGTTCGCTCTATATCTTAACACATATCACAATTTCTATAAGTTCTTCTACCATCCCTATGAAACTTCATTCCTCTGTGATAACCTGTCCTTAGCCTAGCAATAGTCTCTGTTATATAAAGCGGTATCCACTTACATTACAGAGTTGATACTTTACAGGAATTGACTTCTCTCTCAATTTGAAATTTGTGACAGAATTTGATTCTAATAAAGTAACATTGACAAAGTTGTCATTATTAAGATTTCTAGCTTCTTTCGCAGGCTTATCCGCATGTTCATTGACTGCAATGTCAACAAGTGCAGGTAACCATTGGAGGATGCAGACTTTATCTAACTCATGTAATCTAAACAGGCAAGAGCAAATCTCTTCAGTAATCCATGAACCTCTATTTAGAATTGCCTGGAGGGCTACTTTTGAGTCACAAAATATGACAAGACCTTTAGCCTGTTCTACAATAAGGAGAGTCTCATATAGCTCAAGAGCCTCAGTTATCGCCCGAAGTTCAAAAGTGAAGCAGGAGGCAATAGCACCAGCACCGATTACTCATTGGTAGTTTGCTTCACTTGGATTGGTCATGTATACCCTCGAACCCCCATGCAAGAATGTTTCATCTGAAGAACCGTCTGTATAGGCAAACACAAAATCATTTTAAGTGAGGGTGTGTTCATTAACATTAAATTATAAAGCAAGAATTAGAAAGTGTATTGCCTGGACGGAAGTGATTCGATTTATTGTTAATTCTCCAAGCACCTCGTCGGCCGAGGTAGCCGAGTGGTATAGGTATAGGACCGTGGCTTGCCTTGTCACGAGTTCGAGCCCAGTACCACTAAAGACCCGCCGTGTAGGGCAGTGATGCACGTTAAATCTGTCGAGAGCTGAAACGTCCTCTCGTTGGTGTGGTGTGGTAGTTAGGAGAGGGGGTGCCAGCTCAGGTGTCGTCCACGTCACTTGACCATGGTTCAAAATTACGTGGTCCGTCGCCAAAAGCCCTCGTGTAGCTGAACAGTGCGACGTTAATATTCAATCAATCAATCAACCAAGCACCTCGTCTACCTTACTATTGCTACCCATATTTAACAATTGGTGCATTTCTTAGTTTGGGTTGTTGAATTTGTGTCTTTCTTGAGAACTGTTGTTAAACAAAGTTTGCATTGACTATGGCTAATCTTCCTTCAGACCCTCTCCCACTAATAGATGGCGCTGGTCGTCCATTACAAGGTATAAAATTTTGCAGATGGGGATACCGACTCATGTATCATCCACGTAATTTAACTAAGACTCAAAATTATTAAATCCATCGTTAATAGCCCTCAGATTACTTCTGAGTTTGACATTAACAAGTAATATAAAAAAAAATTTAAGTCTCAATTCCTATTTAGATCAACAAAGAAAAATTTTATTTTAGTTACTTTTTATTAAATAGTTACATTTAATATAAATATGTATTTACATAGGGCAGAATCATAACATTAAGTGGTAATTAATTTTCATTAATTATCATTAAAGTATCGTATTGTCATCCAAAACTATCGTGTACATAAAATTTCAGTTTACCTGAATGCTTTAAAACGTGAGAAAAAAACATTTTCATGTTTTGACACAAGTCGCCAAAAATGATGCCAACGTGGCTGTGTATTTGTAATTCTCTAAATAATTAGTTTCAATCAATTAATTTTTATTAATCATAATTAAATTATTGTATTGTCATCCAAAATAATCCTGTATATAAAATTTCAGCTCAATGGAGCGCTTTAAAATGTATTTTATTAACGATTGAAAATTCCACCAAGATAAATAAATAAATATAGATATAGTGTGAGCTAAGGAGGAATTGAGGAATAGGAGGAATTGAGGAATTGAGGAGTAGGAATTGAGAGAATAAAAAATCAAACCAAATCAAGATTCACACCGTAAAATAATGGTCAGTAGTTTTGCTTTCTGTACTAAATATGGAATCACACCACTCTCATGTATTGGTCAATAGAAATATATTAGTTAGTGGAATTATAAAACTGGAATCACACTGAGCAGAAAATAAGAACTGGGAAGCCAATAAAAAAGTTTTTGAGACGTGATCCAATAAAAAGTCACACAGGGTTTTAAAGTATTCTTGCGCTTTGTATAAAATAACAAGTCCCCGGGAAGCGAGAAAACAAATTTTTTCAACGAATGGTAAATGCATAAATACAGTCGGATCTGTATGTAACGAAGTCGCTAAATCCCGAAAAAAAGTTCGGTATATGGAAAATTCGTTATATAGAGGTTCATCTTTCAATATATTTTATTAACCACATAAAACAAATTTAAATTCATAAATGCTATATATTAAAAAAGTAATTATTGACACCTTTTTGTAAATTAATATCTATTTAGTTTATATATCTTTCCCATAAAAAAAAACTGCTAGGAAAACAAGAAAAAAAGAGTTTCGAGGAATATACGGTATTTTCAATATTAAGAAAATAATTTTAATGAAGTAAATGAGGTTAAATGAAGAAAATAATTTTAATGAAGTAAAAATTTAAAGTAATGAATTTTTAAGGACATTTTCTAATTTAAAGCATACAACTAATTTTAAACATACATTATTTTATACCTAGAGATTCTAAACATGCATTACCACAAGCATCCTTAAATTTAATTACTCATAAAATTTGTTATAATTTTGTTTAAAAATCTTTTGTTCTCATAAAAACCCTCAAATTTTTGAATGCCCCAAAAACCCCCTTTTCCCAGGTATATTTTTCTGTGTTTTTGCAAATTTTTTTTACCCATTTATTGTTACCTATAGATTGTCCCCAATCTAAAAGGTATTCTAATCCTTCCCCAAATTGGGAAAGAATTTTTTTCTATTACGTCGAGTTAGAGATCAAATATGTTTTTTCCCCGCATTGTATGTATCCACTTAAAAACCCCCCCCAAACCTTTTTATAGACACATGCTCTTAAACTTTTTTGATCAAAAATTAGATGAATCAAAATTTTGAACTTATCTCGTTTTTTTTTAAAATAAAGGATAAGCTGTTGGGAGGAATCCCAAAATTTTTAAAAGCAAAATTTTTTTTATATTTTTAAAAAAAATTGAGTAAAAAAATTGAATCACAAGGTCAAAAGTTCATTATATAAAAAATGCACTTCACTTTTTGGGGGTTATTTTACTAAAAATCGTGAAATGTTCTTGGTTGCAAAAAAAAGGGCTCGCTAATAAAAAATTCACATTATAAAGATTCGTAATAGGGAGGTTTGACGGCATAAGGCGATATCAAAAAAAGTTAAAGGTATCCGACTAGGTTCGGGAGAAAAATTTTTCCCAAAAAAATTGTTTTTCTGAAAAATTTTTTATTTTTTTTAAAGAACATAAATATTTTTAAAAAGTCATAACTATTAAATAATAACATGAAATCCCCCTTTTTTTTAAAAAAAAATTATTTTGGGAAAAAATTTAGAAAAAAATTTTAATTTAAAGTAAAAGGGATAAATAAAATAAATTCACATTATAAAATTTTTAACGTCATCGATATACTTCTTGATCCCTCTAAAATTCCTTAATTCACAGGTTTAAAAAATTTTTTTTAAAAATAAATATTTTATTAGCATTTAAATTTTTTGGGTCCTGTTTTTTCCTAAAAATTACTGCATGTTTTTCAAAAATGGCTGTAAAATGTAAATTAAATGTAGCTGTTTTAAAAAAACCTGCGCCTTGTTACATTTTTAAAGGGGTCCATAGCATATATGTTATAAATTTCATTGCATTTGATTGGATTATTTTGGGAAAATATCCCATCTCCCGTCACAAATTATCACAAAATTTCATTCTTCAAAAAACAAATTAAAAAAAATTTTTTTTTATTAGTTAGATAAAGTAAGTGCCATAAAAAAAACTTAAAAAAATCCCCTTTTTTTTATGTATTAGTCCTTCTTCCTCAAGATTTTTCTTTTTTTTCCCCTTTGGCCCCAAAAAACACCAAACATCAAACACCTAAAAGCCTTTTTTTAACCTTTGTTGGGTACCTTAAGAAATTTCCTCTATTTTTCGTTGACCCCTTTTTTAATTGTGCCCCGGGGTTATTTCGAAAACCTTTTTTTTAGTCAAAAAGTAACAAAATCAGTTACTAAAAAGTTTTAATAGTGAGATTTAAAAGTATTGCTTTTTGAAGACAGAAAAAAATAACTCTTTGACAGTTTTTCCTAAAAAATTTGAAATTTTTCAATATTTTCCCATGTCCATTTCATTTGTTCAATAACGAAAAAAAAACAGTCCAAAAATTCTTTAAACGAAAAAGAACACAGACTTAGATAATAAAAAGAAACATCAAGGATATTCCCTTTATTCCCGGGGATCAACGTACTCCTGGAACTTAACCAAAAACTTTTTATATATCAATGTCCATTTTCATTTGATCTTCTTTCCATATTTCGATGGGGAAAACAACACCCTTTCGGATGTATTAAGAGGGCGAAAAAACTGAAAAATATATTTCATTTTAAAGTGATTTGCACTCCTATTACCTTAAATCCCAAATTAATTGGGAAAAAAAAGATACAAAAATATTAAAAAAAATACAAATATATTTTTCTTCCCTTTTGGGGAAAAAATAAAACAGCCTTTATTCTATTGGGGTCCGAAAAAACTATAACTATTAACCCTTTGCAAAAAACCCAAAAAAAGTTTAAAAAAGTTTTTTGTTTTTTTATAAACTGAAAACTGTTTTAAAGGGATCCGACTACGTTCGGAACCGGGTTTTCAAAAGCGTATAAATGGATAAAATTTATGAATTTGGGGATCACTTTGACTAGAAAATGTATATAAAATGTTTTTAAGATTAGTATTACAATAAAAAAATTTTTTAAATTTAAAAATTTTTTACAAAAAAAGGGAAAATAGAATGACCCATTTTTAAAAATATTCTTTCCCTTTTTGGGGAAATGCTTCAATATAAAATATTTTTTCCTGTATATAGCTCGGGGTCTCTGTAAGAGGGCTTTTAACTAGAATTTTTGAAATATATAACTTAGAAATGGGTTTTTTCCATGTTTTATGATAACAGAGGGGAGAAATTTTTTAAAAAAAAAAGCCGATAATTATATTTTAAATGGTTGTAACTTTTGAAAAAAATGTGAACTTTTCCGGGCACATAGTTGGGGCCTCTGTAAAGAGGTCTGAGCCTTTTGGCAAAATAGTATTATAATAGAAGATTTTTTAAAAAAAGTTTATTCTGGTTCATTTTTTTTGAAATATTTTATTTAAATAATTTTTTGTCCAAAAAAGTGTCTTTAAAACAATTTTATACATATATTCTAATCTAAGTGACACTAAATATCATGAAAATTTATCCATTTATGTGCTTTTTAAAAAACGAGGTTCCGAACGTAGTCGGATCCTTAACTTTGGGGGTTTCAGTCAGATTTTTTAATGAAGTAGTAATAAATAGGCTAGTACTCTTTAATATATATTAGAACTTACCTTAATCATAATAGAGTTTTAAGTAAAAAAAAAAATAAGATATTCCCACACCAAAAAAATTTGGTATTTGGGAAATTTTTTTTATTTAAGAATTTCTTTAAAATAAAAAAGACGTAAGTGTATTATTAATATTTTATAACGTGCAAAATATAGAAAAAAAAGGGGATACTTAACTCACGTTTCCCAAATTGGGGCCCTGATAAATCTTCAGGGGAAGGGGTGGGGCATATTGAAAATTCAAAAAAAAAAAGATTATTTTAAAAAAATTTTTATAGTTTTTCGAAAAAAAAAATACACAAAAAAAATTTGACTAAAAAATAAGGGTACACATTTACACTGATATAAAAAAACATATAAAAAAAATCCAATTTCTGCACAATGTATTTTTATTTAATTTAAAACCATTAAGTTAAGAACAAGTTTAATAATTACCAGTGACCCCATGCGCTTATCATACAAAAACTTATAAAAAAAAAATTAACATTATCTTGTTTTTTAGGGTTTTATAAATAGTCCTTCACTGTCGATTAAAAGTACGGATTCTTTTTAATACTATTTTTGTTCCACGAAGGCGGGTGATGTAATGGGGGGGGCAAAGGAATAAAAAAGTAATCTCTAAAATAATAAACCCTTCCAAATACTTTGCGTATTTTATAGCATTCCCCTTCGAAATAATTTTATGAATAGTATGCACAAAAAAAGATTTACTTGGAAAGACGTATAAAACGACCGTGAATTAACGCTTTGTCTGGGGAGATGTTTATATATGACATTAAGAGGTTAAAGTCGTATTGTATTTTGGTTTCAAAGCATAGTATTATTGAATTCAAACATTGTTATTATATGGATGGGGGCGCAAAAAATTATGATTTAATATGGGTCGCAAATATTGAAATTTGAAAACTACGTAAGTATAAATCGGGTTTTACAAAATAATTTTTAAAGGAAAAGCTAATGCCCAAAACAGGTATGTTTTTTGGGAAAAAGGGAATTTGGTAGTTTCCGCATATTGAAGAAATCTCAATGTCCGTGTACATTATTTAGATTTTTCTTAAATTTATTGACATTCAAATTCCTCTTTTCTTCAACATGTTCTTTTTCTATTTAAACATTGCTCATACATTCATTCTTTTTTTTTTTTTCATTTGAATGTGAATAAATTCAAAAATACTTGAGCAAAACTAGGAAAAATTATTTATCACTTGAAAAACTATTCTTTTTTTTTTCTTATTCCTAATGGACTGCGGTTGGTTTTTTAAAGAGCCCTATCTTTTCCGAATCTGACATCTTTTTTTAGTGCGGCACCATATAGGCGGATGTCAATCCCACGGAAATTTTTACGCCCAGTTTCCCCCCTGGGGGAGTCATCTATCTCTAACAATGAGAACCTCTAGGTTTTAATTTTGCCAAGACCCCCCAAACCAAAACAGGCACTCTTTTTTTGCCACAAAATCTGCGACAGGGCCCGCTGTCGTTTTTTCTGCATCGAAAATCCACCGATTTGGGCTGGGATGGGCCGACCTTGGTGCAAAAGGCCCCCAAACCCACCCACCCACCCGCAAAGCCAGCCATAAAAGTACATACTTGGGGGGAATGTTTCCCGAAAACCTTAAGACAGAAATATGGCTTAACACAAAAATACAATGGTCCCGACAAACACATGTATTTTTCATAAATTTTTTTTTTTCTCTGAACACGAAAAAAAATTCTTTTAAACGAGAAGTTTTCCCCTTCTGGGAATGAAGAAAATACGGAAAACACCAGCCGCACAAGCGAGATTTAAGATATATGCTTGAGAATGTGTCTGTGTTATTGGACTGTCCTACTGTATCATTGGAAGAATTCGATATAGTAGATGATGATAATGCTTACACAGCCACAATTATGGCAGATAAAGGCAATTTGGAGTTTGTTCAAAACTAAAAAAATGTCGTTGATGCAGATTCCATTTAAATGTTAACAATTTGTTGACATTTAATTGGTAAAAAAAGACTTCGACTATTCGCCTATTTTTGAAAAACTCCATAAATCAGTGCTTCTCAAACTTTCAGCATTTGAGACCTAATTTGCATCGTGCCCTTTTCTACACTAGGAATGTATTGAATGCAATAAAAATTTCATGTTCACGTAAAGCTATTATGATTTTAATGAAAACCATAGAAATTATTAAGATAAGCGTTAAATTTTGTATATGACAAGTCCATGGAAGGCACTAGTAATTATTAAACTTGTTTTTAATCTATTGACAAATTAATTATTAAAAACATTGTGCAGTAGTGATACATTTATAAGTATATTATATCAGTGTAAATGTGTATTTAGTTTTTATTATGTCAGAATGTACTTTAATTTGCTTCCTTTTGTGACGTCTCTCGCGTTTTCCTAACATAACTCCTAAGTTCTTTGACGGCCCGATTAATGGCAAAACTTTTCCAAACAATACCAAGAAGAAACAGAACAATTTGCAAATGGGATATATTTTAAAAAGGATAGAGGTTTGGTGAGATAAACGGGCAAACAGAAAAACGTGAAATTTTCGGAATAAATTTGACGTCCAAGCTCTGGAAGAGGTACGCCATCGCCTTTAAATTTTAAAAAATTAAAAAAACCCGGGTGTTCCACCTACAAATAACATAATAGGAATATCTTCAACCTAGGAAGGTGACTCTAAAAAAGGTAATATTTTGTATAGGAAAAGTTAGGCAGTTAATTAAATATAAATTAAATAAATGATCTGTTTGCGATCTGACTTGTATATTCAGTTTAATTGGTGGGTTATTCTCACTTAAAAAAAATTGTTATTTAAATTAAGTAAATTTTAAATTACTTTAAAAAATTGTGTTTAAAATTACCCTCTTTTAGATAATCCCACACCCCCAGCTTACCGGATCACCCCAACATAGTTATCGCAGGATGGCTATGTCTCCCCTTTCAAAAAATTGATACTTATTTTTTAAAACTTTTTTTTTTTCGACTCTTTAATACGTTACCCCCCATAGGGATATAAGCCCTCCCGGGGGGACCGTTTCAGAAATGCGCCCTATATGCTTTTTTTTCAAACCGAAAAGTATTAAATTTTTCAAAACTCTTGGTTTTTTATTTTAATTGATTTTTTTAAAAAAATTCATAATAATCTCATATAAAACAAATGTCTCTAATAAAAATAGTTTTGTTGAATACATGTTTTTTGTAATATCCCTTAACACGAAATTCTTTTAACACCAAAAAATATTTCAAATTTGACGTCTCTCGCGCCTTTCGCTAAACCCTCCATGTTTTAGGGCCCGATTAATGGCAAAAATTTTTAACCCTACCAAAAAGAAAAAGGATCAAATATTAAAAGGGGGTATACTTTAAAAGGATAAAATTTTGATGATAAGATAGGGAAAACGCGCAAACAGAGATAGTAGTGTAATCATTCGTTGCACGGGAAGTTTAAATATAGCTTAGTGTGGAATCTTGAATCAAAGTTAGCAGTCCATGCTTTAGAAGGAATAGAAGCCTAAAAAAGAAGTTGGAATCGTCTTATATAAAGGGGTTATAAATATCTCTATAGGTGAAGGAAGGAGATTCAAAAAGGGAATATTTGATATAAATAATTGAAGAATAGGAAATTGTAATT
>BMAV01001615.1:0-131572 GCA_019973955.1 Trichonephila inaurata madagascariensis
AAAAAAAAAATATCTCATTTCTTAAAAGCGAAAAGAAAATCCATTGATCCAACTTATTTGAAAAAATAAAAAATCTCATCATTATCTATAGACATGCGTTATCTCTAACTATCCATTACCATCAATATCATAAGCCCTGGAGGGATATTTATTTTCCAGTTACAAAAAGTCAGGAAATCCAAAAATGACTCAAGAGACTTAGTCTCAGCAGAAATATTATTGTAGGCAATTGAGAAAAACTAATGTATTGTTTAGATAAAAAAATAATCAATTCTTGTAGCATTTGTTTCATATAATATAACATTTAATCAAATTTAACATTGATAAAAAAGTTAGCTTTTAATAAATTTAATTCTACTTTTTGAATCTGAAAACAACTGTAACGATTAAATTTAGATACCATTAAAATACAATATTACATTTTGAATACTAAAAATATATTTTTCAATTCATTTTTACAATAGAAAAAATATGTTTGCACAATAAATGTAAGCTTAAAAAATTATTTTATCTCATGCATTAATGAAATTGTATAATTTATTACGTAATCTAGGAGAATGTCGTTAAGTTTTGTTTATTTTTGCTTGCAATTATTATTAAAAATTTATACAAATTTATTAAAATTACATTTAATAATTTATTTAAAATAATATATAATTAGAATTTATTTAATATTTTGGAGGTATTTGGATAATTTTTATTCAATGAGGTAATAGATTTTTGTACAGAATGTTGAGTAAATTGTATGTATTAATGTTAATGTTTACGGTTTCAGAAAACCGTATATTAAAACATTGTTTAATATGGAAAAAATAGACTCTTAGTGTGATTTTTCTTCATTTGAAGTGTAAAGAGCCCTGGAAATTCTCGACGAATACATTGCTGTTCATGGAAATGATAGAATATTATACGGCACATTCAAACATGACACAGCCCCTCAGGCTACATGTCTTTCACAAACGACCAAGAAAATGGAAGTCTTCTTTTACGAACGATGCTGCCATAGCAAAAGCAGCCCAGGACATTACCTTATAAGACTGAAGTGTAGCTATTTAAATAAATATGAAATAGACTGTTTTTAGCAGCATGTGGAATGACAGAATGAAGAAGGAGATATTGATATAGAATGCCACATGTCAATTGTTTTAGCAAGAATACTGACTCCTATTCAAAAACAAACATGGCGTGACCCGTGAAGGAAGTTGATGAATCTTTTGAATCAAGTCAAAGGGGATTTTCCAGGGGGCGTCTGGTGCATGAGTTTTCGATCTATCAATATGAACCAGAGCCTAAAAAGAAGAGGTGGAAGGAGAAGCACAATGGCTTGCCTCCTCTTCTTTCCCAAAGAAGGCTAATGTAAAAGCTGTGGAGTCAACTTACCAGTCTATCTTGAGAAAGGCCAGATTATCAGAAGTCTCTCGCACTGCATACATTTGAACAAAATAAATTATCTCTGGTGAAGAAACACTGTCGTACGATGCCAAAGATGTCTCATTTTCAGTTATCTGCATTCGATATCGGTACAAGAGCTTATACCCTGTGTGATAGATGGGCAGTTGTGAGGTTGATAACACTATCACCTGAGTTCATATCGTCAGCAATCTGTACACCCGGAGTTAAAATTCTCATATTTGAAGGTTCTTATCTTCGAGATGTCGTAGATTCATCTTTCATCTTGGTAACACAAGATTTCATGTGCCAAACTATGTCGATAAAGAAGTTGGTCGACTGTTTCTCTGACTATCGCCATATTTCCCAAGCATTGAGTACATCTGGTAATGTGTTGTTGAGAGATTAAACTGTCAACGTTTTCTGGTGCATGTGATTTATGATAAAGGACATAGGCGTGAAGCAGCATGGAAATACTGTCTAGAATCTATGAATGAAGTTTGTTGCCCGATGCCTTACATTTTAGCTGCTAAAGAGGGTAGCTGTTTGTATTAAGTTTGGAACTTGTATGTCTGAAATTGTATTCTAGTTTAATAACGTTTCGTTCTTTCTTTGCGGAATACGTTAAACTTGCTTCACTGATATGCTTTCTTTGCTTAAGTTGTTTTGTTTTCATACTGGTGTTGCAATTTTTATGGGGGGCCGTCACTATATATTACATACCTTCAAATGAGACATCCACTCACCTGAGCTTGAATGATGCAAGAATATCTTTAAATGAGTTGACTCTGGAGCTTTTACGGATATCATCTATTTCTAGGGACTGTTTATAGAGGCAATAAGGTCACAGAATTTTTTTCGTAGCATTCATTGGTGCTTCTTGCCATTTCCCTGTAATTAGCCAATGTTTTGTTTACTACAGTTCTGGTTATATTGTGATACCTATTTATAAAGATCGCAATTCTTTCGCAAGGTGAGATTCTTGTATCAAACCTTGTCAGTAAAGTGACAAAAAGATTATTTAAGGGTAATGAGCTAGATAATTTTCTACAAAATTAAAAATAATATAAAATTAAGTTATTATTTTGATCTTCCACAATCATAAAATGGTACTTTTGTAAATAATGTAAATTAATAGCCGGCTACTTGAATTAATTTATAATATATTTACAACTTTCTGCCTTTGGTTGTTGAATAAATTTATATTATCAATAAATCAGAAGATTTTTCTGAAACACAAAGCCTGTGTGTCACATTTGAATGTAATTTACTGACTATATTATTAAAGTATTGATATATATATTACAGTATATCTCTCTCCTAACTTCTTATTCTAATATAATTGTTTCAAATAGTTTTATATATATATTTTATTGTAATAATAAGACAATCACAAAAAATATCTGTATTATTAAATAAAGTTTCAAAAGAAAAATGAAATAACTTTTGCTTTATCAGGTATTTTAATGGTGAAATTTTCTGTATCGGAGTTAGTTATGATGAATATTAAGAGGAAGATTGATGGAAAAATTATCAGACGAATTTAATTTTAAATATCCTTAAAAATGCTTGTAAATTGAAAAAAAAATATTTTTAATTTTAAATTACTTTTGAAGCATTTAAGAGTA
Source organism: Trichonephila inaurata madagascariensis (assembly GCA_019973955.1). NCBI lineage: Eukaryota > Metazoa > Arthropoda > Arachnida > Araneae > Nephilidae > Trichonephila > Trichonephila inaurata. The sequence continues at coordinate 3,018 of BMAV01001615.1, forward strand.
TGTGTTTAAAACATTCTGAAGGATTTTTCTTCTTTTATCATACATGCAACAGCAGTAAATATATTCATAGTTAGAGAAAGAAATAAGATAATAGTTAAGGGGCTCCTTCTGGGTTTTTTTTAGCTGTTGGTGCCTTTTAGCAGTCTATTCAGAATTATTGTACGGGTGTTCATCCATCATTATCCGGCGGAACGTTTGGCACAAATAAACGACCTGATGTGTCAATGTCAGCTTTGAATAACGAGACATTTATCAGATTGGAGGACAGCGGGCTAATCCCAGTGGGAATACGCAGCATTCAAAAAGAATTTGTTTAATAAAGGGAACATAATACGCTTAGAGAATGGAAAGGATGGAGTGTTAATATTATTCTCGTAAATATCATGAGTTGTTGAGAGGTGAGAGTACTTCTAAACTTTGAATTGCATTTGTTAAATAAAAAAAACAGAAAGGTGATTGAATTTAAGAAGCAATACAATTTCCAAAGTCGTTTCATCAAATCATTTATACGTCGAAAGTATAATTAAATAAAACTTAATCTGTTTATAATAGAGATTTGGCCAGATAATAAATATACAATGAAAAATTTATTTAGTTTTGTCACATATGATACTAATAATGGTTGTTTTTTAATGTAATAATAATTTTTATCAAAAATGCACTTGTATTTTTTTAATTAAAACTATAAAAAATAGCAGTTGAAACATCTAAAAAATGAATGTACAACTAAATACTAACTTTTATATGAAACGAAAATAATTTAATTATATTCATTTAGGCCAGTGCTTCTCAAACTTTCAATATACGCGACCCACTATTCAATCATCATTTTCACCGCCCCCCATACAATAACAATGTATTGAGTTCAATAATACTATACTTTGACTCGAAAGCTACAATACGACTTTAACCTCTTATGTTCCACCGACGTACACAAACGTCTCCCTCAGCCAAAGCTTTAATTTTCTGGACGTATATATACGTCTTTCTGAAGTACGAAGTGCTATACATACAATTATTCCGAAGGTTTCGGAAGGTAACAAAAGGAATTTGACAGCGTTTGCGAGGATTTTCTTATTTATTCCAGTTCTCCTTTCCCTAAAAAAACCCATCAAAATACGCTTGCCTAAGTAGAAAACAGGGGCAATGGGGAGCCTGTCGCGTAACTTTTAATCGGCAGTTAAGGAATTGATTAAAAACCGTGCAAATTATCAAGATAAGTGATAGTATAAGCCCAAGAGCCACTGATAATTATCAAACTTATTCTTAACTTAGAATTGTTAAATTAATAATAAAATACCTTGTACAGTACTGATACATTTATAAGTGTATTATATCAGTGTAAATGTGTATTTTAGATTTTATTATATCAGAAAGTATTTTGTTTGTTTACATTCAGTAAATTAATAATTATTTTTATAAATAATCTTTTGCTTACGACTTTTCAATGTGCTCGCGCCCCCTTGCAAAGTTATCACGCCCCTCAAGGGGGGCGCGCCCCACAGTTTGAGAAACACTGATTTAGGCTAAATCATTAGTATTATTTAAGCATTCGAACTTCTTGTCTATTTTAGATAATTTATTAGTATATTATCAACCTATTAATTATTTATTAAGTACAAACATGACTATTTATTTAATTTAAATTTGCTGGAATGTAGAGGATTTATTTATTTATTTATTTTGTTAAAACGAAACTGTAATTTTTATAGATTATGTACAACTTGGACAAATTTATATAATTATACTGTTTTCATAACAAATAAGTAGCATCTTTAAATTACAGTTATAAGTTTCATTTTTGGTTAATTAAAAAGGAAATTTTGCACCGCCCATAGACTGTTATCTTGAGTGCTAAATGCTTTGAGTTTATTACTCTAGTTATCATTATTATATTTACACAATTCTTTTTTAACACTGCTTTGAGCTTTGCCGTACAGCGTTTTGTAGTGTGGATCAAGTGTTCTGTGATATAAATTTCTGAACTGATTTTTCTGTTTAATGAGTTTGTGAATGTATGGTGGAGTGAATATGTTGCGTTTCTATTGGTCGGGAGGCGTAACTATGGGCGGCGAGGACCTTTTCGGTGACATCTGAGATTTTTTGCTCTATTTCAGCGTTAGAATTGATATTATTAGCATGAAAATTTAATAAGGGGATATTGCTATTGAGATATTTAGTAAAGAGGGGGCAATTCATATGAATGACTCTGGGATTAGTGAGTTATTTATTAAGCTTAAAGGGGACTGCCAAAGGTACTGAAATGGTTAGGGTACGAAATCACATTATTCAGGCGTAAAACTTTTACTGAGAACGTAAATTACTCATATAAATCCGCCTTGAAATGTAGAAATGTCAGAAATAGTGTAGAAAATTTTTAAATTACAAAAAATACATATATCCTTGCTTCCAGAATTTTTTGACGCCATATTTGGCAAGCTTTATAACAAACTCAGCAGATGGCGCCACGTGTATGCAATCTACGTATAAAATTTTAAAAAGTTACTTTAGAATAAAATTACTTGATAAACGGCTTAAATACACATTAATAATACTATATTTTATGAAAAAGAATATTTTGCTACACGAATGATGACTTTAATCACTTCAGAAACACTAATTCTGCTTTTTTCACATGAAAAAATTGGGGGGGGGATAGAAGTTGAGAAGAACTGAGTTGTGATCTGAAGATAGATCATGCAGGAAGCTTTGAGTATAAGGGTAGTAGAAATTACGTATGATGGAAAAATATAAAGTATTAGAGGAGTTGATTCCGAATCTAGTGGTGGGAGATTTCGGATAAGCAATATTGAGATTAAGCATCTTAGTAAAATCAAGGAGGCGAATGCCTCTAGAGCAGTGGTGCGCAAACATTTTTTGACTGCGACACCTTTTATAGAGAGAAAACTTGTGGTGACCTCTAGAGATAAATTTTCACAAATACGATATAAATAGGCGCTTTCTTTCGTTTTTGGAATAAAAAAATCATCATTTATGCACATAAATATTATTTATAATTTAAAGAAAATATTTTTTTATAACACATGAAAATCAGTAAATTGCCTTTTTAAAGAGATGTATGTGGCTGCAAGTTTCTGATTATCTCATCGATGTTCGGATGATTTGCTAATGAATTCGCATTTTCATCTTCAGCGTTCAAACGAGAACGGAATTTAGTTTTTATTGAAACTAGTTTGCTAAATCCAGTTTCACATAAATACGTTGATGCAAATTGTATTAGTAATCTGATGGCATTTTTGCATAGAACGGGATATTGCTTTTCCACGGAGACCCAAAATTTTTGGCAAGGCTTAGTCTTAAATTGATTTCGAAGAGTATAATCACTAATCAAATCTATCAATTGCTTTTCCTCACTAATTTGGAGAGTTGAACTGCATACGTCGTAGGAAAATGGATCACGAATCCAACCAAGATCGTTTTCAGGAAAATCCTCGAATCTTTTCTAAAAATTTGATTGGAAATTATGTTTTTAAATGTAAAAAATATATCTATATTATTTTCCTTGATAAAATCGTTAAAGCAAGGGAACATGTCGGTGTTGTTTTTATTCAATTCAGTTTGCCAGAGACTAAGTCTATTTTTAAAAGCTTGAATTTTATTGGCTGAAATTATGATAGTTGAATTCTCACCCTGCAAGCTCAAATTTAAGTCGTTAAGTTTTACAAAAATATGAACTAAATAGCTCAGCTTTCCTAGCCAAACTTCATTGATATAAAAACTTGCCAATCTATGTTTCTTTTTCGCTTAAAAACATGTACACTTCATTTCTCAAATCAAATGTACGTCATGGTATTTTCACACGTGAAAGCCATTTTTTTTTCGAAAAATTACATAAAATTAACAGAGATCTTTCTCTAATGATAGCACATACCTGATAACAAAGAGCAGCAAAGCCCGATAAAAATATAAAATCATAATTACACAACGTCACATGATAAAACTCGAGGAGAAACTAAAACAATTGCAGGCCAACTGTTACATGATACAACTTTACATGGAAACGCGCAGTAAAACATTCAGCGATAATTTTTGGTCGATTGGTTGGCCTTGGCTTGATACGCATGTCTACAAGATGACTCCCACAGCCCTTGATTACCATTCCATCTCGTACGGTACGCATGCTCAGTACGCACCGTTCGACACAGTACGTATAACATCAATACGTCGGACAAATAGGCGCTTTTCAGTAAAACTGGCGAATTACCGCGAAGAGGGCGTCATCTACCGGAGTGAAAAACTTGCGTCTTCACACTTTACATACATTACGCATTACGGTTAAAGAAAGAGCGAACAGCAGGTAATTGCAATTAAACAGTAAGTGACGGCGTTTCACTCTTTATATGTACACTGTATGGCATGCAGCATGCAGGCATAATGCATTTCATAAAACTTTGGTGACCCCTAGTTTGCGCACCTCTGCTCTAGAGGAGTTAGTTCTGCAGTTCCAAGCAGAATGAATGACATTGAAATCACCCAATACCACGCAGTTGCTGCTGGTATGAATCATATTTTCTAAGTCAATAGTAAATGTTAGTTCATCAGAGTTAGGCTGGATGTAAAAGATACGACCAAGGTCGGATCGTGATCTAAAGAAGTGAGAATTACTATCATAGTCACCCCAGGGCCACAAAATCGCTTACACTGGAAAAACTGGGTGTTTTTTGTTACCAATGACTTGACGGTATCCTCCCAAATGACAGTCTTCATAGGTCTCAAAATGTATTTGTCACATATCTTCTTTTTTGGCATGGCAAAGGTTTTTTTTTTTTACAATCTTGAGGTACTTAATTTAATTGAGTTCTACGCGCGCGATCATTTTATTTCCAAAGTGTTTTCTACGAACATGCTACAGTTTTCCCCTGTAAGCAACTTAGTGGTTTTGATTGCTGTGTTGCACGACTTAGTATGGTGTTAATAAATGTAAATGAGCAATATATATATATATATATATATATATATATATATATATATATATATAATTGGTATTTGTGATCTCTACTGAAAACAGTTGAAACTGATCCAGCAATGGAAGAACCTGCTGAAATAATGTATATTAATCATGATAGAGCAAAAGCATATTTGAGAAAAGCAATGGGCATGGAACGTTTGAGTTGAAAAGAAAGTTTTCAGATGCTATTTAAATAACTACATCAAGAGAAATAGGAAGCCATAAGTGCACCACAAAACACACTTCACACTTTCAGAAATGCACAAACATGGAAAGGTTTGTCGATCATCAAAGAACAATAAAGCTACAATAACTTGACAAAATATGACAGTTTTGTGTGCAAATAACATTCATGTAATGTTAGCGAGAAGTTTCTGTATTTTACGTCCTTTACTGAAGTCACGCACATGTGAAACCCTTTGGTTCAGTTTAATTGAGATTTAATTTCTTAAAATAACAAAGAAAAATTGAAAAGTCGTTAAAAGTAGGTAAGTATACTTTTTCTAAATCAAATTATTCACATGAATCACGATTTTTATAGTGTACAGTAAAAATAATTATAAAAGAAGGATTGGGGTGACTCAGTCACCCCGCGTGGCCATTAACATTAGTATCGAGTGCGCGCCAGAAAAAGAAATAATCAGTAGGTTTTGACCACCTGTGCATATTACTAGAATAATAAGTTTTTAAAAGATAAAATCTGGGATTTCGTTTCAGAGAAGTGAGGTGAATTTAGTGGTAAAAGGTAAATAAAGTCAAAATTTAATTTCTGGAAAACAATAGAAAATATTAAATATGTAAGATCTTTATTTTTATTTATTTATTTTTTCTGGTGAAATTAACGAAACTATTTGGTGGTGTTGTGCAGTAAAAGTTATGAAGTACATTTTCTTGTTTTCAAGAAACTTTATTATAAGTCATCAATTTCTACTATTCATTTGTACTTAATATAATTTCCGCATGCTATTACGCATTAGTTAAATCAATTGAAGGATTAAATTGAAAACGATAAAGTTAATTAAAATTAATTAATTTATTCCATTTGCGGTAAAATCACTTAACCGTAATCCATGAACAATGATAATGAGATTCATCTAATGATGAAAAATTAGTTTAATTTATTTGATAATAATTGAATTATACATAATAGGTGATTTATAAGCCACCAGTCAATTTCATTAATAAGGCGTTTAGTAATTTTAAGAGATTTCCTAATGAGAAAACGTGAATGGAAAATTAGTAAAACACATTAATAATATTTTCAGTACTGTCTGCCTCGATCTTTATAAACAAGAACATTAAAATCAGTATAATAGTTGTGCTGTGAAGTTCTTATCACGATCGATTTATGTTGTTTATAGAGTTGGTCGTTTATCAAATATTTTTTCTGAAGCTGAAAGCAATGATCCGATTCCTTCAGGTGATAACAAATCACGTCACTATCCCTAACTGTTATTTATCCATAGCCATCCATTACACATCAAACGGCCTTATCCCTTGTGGAAAATTTATTTTGCAGTTAAAAATGCACATGGGAATATGAAAGGACCTTTGATAGTTTCCAAGTACATTGATAGAAAGCCATATTGATAACATTTCTTAACTTACAAATACTTAATCTGTTATAACACTACCTATTTTACGGAGAGCTACTAATAACTGTGTTACTGCAATAAAACAATTAACAGACAAGAATTACAGAAAATGTTTTGTTTTTTTTTTAATTTCAGAAAAGAAACAAAAACTTTAAAAATTTCTACTCATATGATATTTAACTTGGGAAGTTATATATCGAAGTTACAAATATTTATTAAATAGCATTTAATAGTTTTTATATAATTTTAAAAGAATCTATAGAAATCTTTTTTGTAAATGATATTTTTGCAATGTATTCGTGTGAAATGTAATTACACTTACTGATTTTGTTTTTAAACTATGTTAACAAATTCATTTTAATGCAGATCTACCACACAATTTATGTTTTAATTCATCATCAATTATAGAGCACAGTAGCAGAAAATATGCAGTGGATCGATAAATGAGTTCTAAGCTTGCTTCGGGACTTAAACACTGGGGGTCTCGCTTCAGACTGACTATCTGATCGGAACATTTACTTATGCACCTCAGTGGCCAATGGTCACGAATACTGGGATGGGCAAAGTAGGTTCTGGCAAGCATGGGTTCTTGCGCCACTGAGTTTGAGTTTGAGCAGAAAATATATCCCTCGAGAAGAAGGAAAAAATTAACGAAGAGAAAAACATTCAATAATTCTTTTTCTATACTCTTATCTGAACCTTAAGAACACTACCACCAAGTCCATTTATCATGCTTTAGCATCGAAGATAAATAAACTAAAATATCAATGTCAGCTTTGAATATGTAGACATTTATTGGATTAGCTATCTCTTTAGAAACGCTGTGTATACAAAGGTTTCAAGAAGGATTATCTTTGATAGATGAAGCATAATGCTCTAAGCACATGAAAGGAGGATATCCTGGTACACATTTATCCCGGAGAGCGCATTATTACTTATCCCGGCAAGAGAATATTACTAAAAATTAGCCAAATTTACTCAATGAAAGAGAATATTACTCCAAATTAGCCAAATTTACTCAATGAAAGAGAATATTACTCCAAATTTTAAATAGTGAAAAAGTCAATAATGTCAGCAATTGAGCTGTTAAAATTCATTTGGTGAAATAATTCTGGAATTAAGAGCTGTATATCTTTAACTCGGGATTATATTTTATTTGACGAAAGTGTTATCACTTAGAAAAGAGATCATGGATTTATTACCACTTTTAGGTTGAATTACCCGCACTTAATCTAAAAATAATTTCTCCCTTTGTTAAGCGGTATGTTATTCTTTCTATAATTAATAGTGTGTTATTTTCAAGCAATTCGAAAAAATATGAATAAGATTTATTCGACACTAAATCTACTTATGTTGCAACCAGGGATGTTTTTAGTAAATTTCATTACCTACTCATTACATTTCAATGCTGGGTTATTGCAATAACAATGAATACTTATGACAGCACTGTCAAGATCAATACTATTGTAATATTTTTATAAAGAAAAAAAATTATTTTTTTTCTGTTAGGAACCATACATTAATCAAGCGTTAGAATATCTGATCAATTTACAACAATGTTTAAATACGGTGAAGTGCAGCCTAACTTATATAAATATTTTAATCAGTGCTTTAACAAGTGTTGAGAAATGTTTAATAAATGAAATTAAAATTTATAAATAGCTTTAAGCCCTTTTCCAGTTTCACCCATACGCCGTAAGGTCAATGCGTTCGGTTCGCCTTTGCATCGCCCGTTCGCCGCTCAGACATACTTGTTTCTCAATTACTTTTTACTGTTTCGCCCGCATTTTTTTAACTTTTTAGTATCAAATTAGTTGAATAGACTGCGGTAATTGTCTATTAAAAGAGGTCAAGTAAATGTTATTAAAAAAATTGTAAATAATTGTTCTTAATTAAAATGTTTAAAATCCTAAGTGTAGCTTTCCTGTTAGACATTCATAGCGGAAAAAAAACTTAAAGAGAAAATATTATTTTCATTGAAGTTAAAAAATGAATGAAAAATATTATTTTTAATAACATTTAATATTTAACATGATAAAATTAATTTAAAATTAAATTAAAAATGTGACATTTTTCTTACTGAATTTTAAAAAAAAAAATGAAACTTTAAGGAGTTAAAAAACAATTAAACAATATGAAAATAAAAAATAATTGGTTTATTCATACTTAGGTGGTCCAATGCTATATTTCTTAAGGAAATATTCATAAAACTACTATGAACATTTCATTATCACTTAAGACAAATATATATGACTGATTTTAACTCTTATTCTATTTTTATTTTATAGACCTGCTTAGTCACTTTCCAGATACATACATGTAGGGGTGTATTTTATCTATACAAGTGGCTTTTCTTTTGTTGTCTAGGGGTAAGTCACTATGTTCAGGATCTTGATTTTCAAAGAAATAAGCAGATTAGAAAATTACTGTTTAATGAAACATTAGATTATTTCCCAAATTAAAACTGTTAAAAAACTTTATAGTTTTTTCTGGATAACTTAACGTTAACCTCGCAACCCCGCGTTGCCAAAAAACGGCCTCTCTTCGTAAACCGGGTCTCCCTCAGACGTCTTTTTTCCCCTGTCGTCTCTTTCTCCCCAAAACCCCACATTTCCGGAGGGGGTTTTTTGCTGGTAGCAATCTATTGGTGAGTTTAACCCCCTTAAGGGAAAATATATTTATATTCCCTAATACTTTTTAAATCCAACTTACTTATACATTTATCACAGCATTTCATGGCTTTTATTGTTCTACCTCTTGAAAGACATCATTTGAGTAAATAATTCTTCGCCCCGCAATGGCTTTCTGCATTCTGCGTCAAAAAGTCGTTAGAGACAATATCAGGAGACCAGCAATCTGGCAATATTTCAAATTTATATCTCCCTCACTCCTAAAACACACTTATCGATGATGGAGCAGTATATTGCCGACAAGAAAATGGACGTCCTTCGTGATTACATGACCTGCTTTTTGATCAGAGAATAATTTGTCCAGCATTGTGTTGTAAAAATCATATTAACCCCTTAATTCAAATTACAAATTATTTGATTCACACCCCAATGCCACGGTTTTTTCCGGCCCCAGGCGGTTTTGGTTGAAAAAAAAAGATTTATAAGCAAATTTTTCTCCGGAATAAGTAAATTCTTCGCAAATACTTTCAAAACCAATTGCATTCTAAAATTCCGAATGTTTAAAACTGATATCGGCGCGAAAGAATCTATTTGGGAAAAAGGGCATATAAAACCCAGGGTTTAATTACCGAATGGTGGACGTGCGTATAATCAGTTGAAAATCAAGAGGTTAATTAAGCGATTTTAAACTTAAAATTTTACATAAGATTTTTTTGAAAAAAACTTTTTTGGGGGAAGATGAGCTGACATTCTTACATTCCTTTCTCCTCTTTTTGATTCCTAGACTGATATATCCAAGACCCATGCATAGATACCAGATGACCGAAGTATCCTCTTTGTCTATCTCTAAACATTAAGCACATCTGTTACAAGTCATACCGCATTTGCTTCTGAAGGATATATGTAAAAAAAAACTGCGACAATTTGCTGTGAAAAAGAAAATCGAACAAATTTCATTCTTAAGTATTTCAAAATCTACCTATTCGAAAGCGATGTTCTATAACATATTGAGAGATATTAAAAGGAAAACTATATAAAAAACAATTTTTATTTGAAGTATTGGCACGAAAGAGGAATGAAGTTTAGTTTTTTGAGCAGTTTTATGGTGAAAAGTCAAAGAAATTCTTGTTAAGGTATCCAAACACGTTGAAAATGACCAAATTCGGTCAAGACAGATATTTTTGTTTTCTATTTTATTGAATAGACCTATCTTTTGGCTTTACAAAACATACTTTGTTTTGTTTCTACGCTACCTAGAGGTCAGGCTACAATCAATTTTATTAAGTTAGAAAAACCGGAAGTGGGTCTTTGATCTACCAGAAGCGGACATTTAAATTGTTCGAAATCCATAAGGCTTGTTATTTAAATAAAGGTCTCATAAAAATATGATTTTCTTATAATCTTTACTCAATCAGCTCTAAAAGTTTAAATTTTAATAAAACATTAAAATTTTAGTATGTTCTCTAGATAAAAGCACCTAAATTGTTTGGGTAATACTTTTACTAATATAAGTGTATTACTTTTTTCTCTAATTGCTTTGAAATGTTAAAAAAATATTGCTAAAATTTCACTTGATAATTGTGATTTTTGTAAAATTTATTCAATTTATTTAAAATATTGTTGGTTAAATATTATTATTTATTGGTATTGAGTCCTAAAAAAGCCTTTATAATGTTTAAATATGTTATTTTGTCAAAAAGTACTCCGAACGTGTTCGGAAACAGTAAAACAGGAATTTTAGTACTTTATAACACTTATTGTGATGAGAAGACGTAAGCTAAAGAGTAACAAGGAAAACACACTTCGGGTAAGTGTAACAACAATTCGTTAGTAATAAATTTTTAAAAAAATTCTACTGTCAAAATTACTGAATTACTGAGTCAATCATTCAATTGAACTGATTTGACGTTGTAAGGAAAGCGCGTTGGGTTTCGAAATGTTTCCATGTACATTGCGCTACTCACTACTCAAAGCTCACTTATCAGTAATAAACACTTTTAATGAATTGTATTGCAGAAAAGTAATCACATTTTAAGTCGTAAGTCCTCATACGAAAATTAGGTCCTGTTTTCAATCCCTTTAGGGCAATATTAAATTCACAAATTATTCTTTTAATATTATTTGTATACTTATCTCTATACCATAGAATTTTTTTCCCCGTATAGGTGGTTTCCTGTTAAAAAATATTTTTTTCTTTCTATAAATATGTTCCAACCTAAAGTGCTGTTCTTCGAAAATAACCTTCAAAACGCTGCGATATCTAATACCAGTCTTAATTATGATCATTTAAATAACTCTTTATCAGTCCAATATGTTTAAGTTCTACACTTTCTTCTCTATATAATTTTGGTGTGGTGTGGAAGTTTGGAGGGGAAATGTCAACTCTGGTATGGTCCTCGCCAATTGACCGAGTTACGGAAATACGAGATCAGTCACCCCATAAGGCAAGTGAATCTCTGAGATGCACAGGAAAAGTAATTTTGGTGTCGCGTCCACATAGTGAGCGGGAATGCGACCTTCCTTTTTCTATCTTTTATCACGCGCACTAGATTTTAATGCTAAGAATGCAGTCGACTGCTTCATATTTTGGGCTGCAAGGGCCTCTGAATCTGATAGATGCAGTGGGCCCGACCACGTGATTTTTAATGTCTTTACAATTTTTCGTTACTTTTTTTGTCTTTTTCAGCAACATAGAGGGGGTTGTCCGTTCAGGTGTCGCCCTCGTCACTTCACCATGGTTCAAAATGACGAGGTCCATCCCCAAAAGCCATCGTGTAGCTTAACAGTGCGACGTTAATATTTACTCACTCACTCTAAAGTAAATTCTTCGCAAATACTGTCAAAATCATTTATTTCATTCCCAAAGAAGGTATCGTATTTCAAGAAAGACGTATACATACGGTCTGACAGTTGATGCGCTGGCTGATCCAGACGTACATATACGCCAGGGGCACTAAAGAGGTTGTGGGACAATGTAACTTTTCAACGGAAGAAATTTTTATCTTCTTCATATTATGTGTTATTCCAATGTTAAAGAAAATTAGTAGGTGTTATTTACGACATGATTAGTAAGAAGGTTGATTAAAGGGTAGAATACAGTTCAGCCACATACATATATTATTTCTTGGAAATAATTAGAAAATTAGGATAAACTTACACACTTTCGTAAAGAGTGAATTAGTAAATAGGTTTCCCTAAAGAAAACTTTCTTCGATTTATATTGGTTTACTTTTTTAACTTTTCACTCATCTTCATTCGATGATAGATTCCATATCCCATTTTGACAAAAAACAGAATACCGTTAGGAATTTTACTCGTTGTGTCTTTCTCTAAACTATCTTTTCATTAATAATCATTTCATGATTGAATGAAGTTTTTATCTTGCTAAGAAAAGAAAAAAAAAAGATAGAAAAACCTTTTTTTTTAAATATATTATTGAACAAGAGGTATCTCGGGGACATGCATATAGATTTTTCTAATTGAAATATAAATATTTCCTGACCAAGGTATGTAGTTCTTAAACCTGAAAGCTAAATACTAAACATATTCCCCTTTCATTAACACATGTTAAAGAGAAAAGAATATAACAACATAAATAAGATTCACCAGTTACTTTCTGTGCTTATAAACGGAAGAATCAAAACAAAACTAAGCGTATTAGAATGATTTATGACGAGCATTAAATTTACATTATGCTGTAAAGAAAAAGTCAAATGTATTATGCTTCGAAACATGAAGAAAATGTTTTAAGGTTCACCCTTCTAAATAAAACAAGGTATTGCGTGAAAAACGGATTTTTTAAAGAAAACTAAAAGAGAGGAACTAATTAACTTAATTAATTTACTTCTTTTTAAAATAATTAACTAATATTTCAATAATTTGTTTTCATTATTGAATCAAATTTTTTGAAGAATTAAGTAATAAATACTTTGAATTTTTCCTTTTAATTCACTCATATAATTCGAAATGTTCGTCAAAATTCTTTAAAAGGCTCATGTAGATGATGATTTCAGTACATCTCATTAATGTATATTTTATAATATCAAACATAAATATTTAAAGAATTTGTATTTGTAAGATTACAAAAATTTTAATTATATAATTGAATTTGTTGCGGTAACCCCTCCTCATATTGAGTAAAGTGATCTCAGGTTCCTTATTGACATTCCTGGAGATTCCCGAACACCTTAAGGTTGAGAAACCCTTAAATCAAACTAGAAATTATCACGAAGAGAAATTCGCAATTATGTACTTTAGCTAAGTGAATTACAACGCGACATATAGACGAGACAAGTTAGAGACAAAATGGGCATTAAGTTAGTGTTTCTCAAACTGTGGGGTGCACCCCCTTAGAGGGGCGTGATAACCCTACAAGGAGGGCGCGAACATATTGAAAAGTAGAAAACAAAAGATAGTTTAAAAAAATATTAATATACTAAAAGCCAACAAATAAGGAAATACACATTTACACTTATAAATATATCAGTACTGTGCAATGAATTTTATAATCATTTTAAAGATACTACGTTAAGAACAAGTTTAATCATTATCAGTGTCCCCATAGGCTTGTCATTAACAAAGTTTAAAACAAAAATTAACACTTATCTTAATAATTTATAAGGTTTATAATTAAACCCTTAAATGCCAGCTAAAAATTACGTGATTCGCTCCCCAATGACACCATTTAACACGTAAATGAGCGCATCTGGTGTATTGGGAAAGGGGAGAAATGAATAAAGAAACAAATAATCTGAAACAAGTAAATCCTTCGAAAAACTAACAAGCTCCTTTTATTGCATTTCAAAGCCTTCGGAATAAATTTATGGATAACAGTGCACAGGAAATATCGTACTTCGGAAAGACGTATATATACGTCCGGGGCAAACAACACACTGGCTGAGTGAGACGATTATATACGCTGGTGGCACTAGAGAGGTAAAAGTCGAACTGTAGGTTTAGCTTCAAAATATAGTATTATTGAATTCAATGAATCATTAATGTAAGGGGGCGCTATGAAAATGATAATTGAATATTTGATCGCGAATATGGAAAGTTTGAGAAGCACTGCATTAAGTAGATCACGATAAACTGGTGGACCACCAAGACATTTTGGGTGGATTCCTTTGCTAATACCTAAGACGCCCATATTAAAGAAACATGTTTATGAAACACCGATCCCATCTAGACTAGAGCATCGGATTTTCACAACCGATGCAACAGTGTTTATTTAAGCAAATGATTCAATAAATGTGCAGACGACACATGTACCTTCATTGAAAGCTCACGATGATGCTTAACCCTTTAGCAGTCACTGGCTAATACGTCTATCCACATAATAAACAATTTTTCACCAAGTGGGTGTTGAATATTTATTCTATCCACATGCGCTAATTGAAGCTAAAACGCATTCATTTTTTCATTTCATGTCCTCTGATGGGTAGTTAAAAACAGTTTTTCTCGGTGCAAATCTACAAATTGTGTATTTTGTGTGTGTGTGATTACTATAAATAAAATTTCTAATGTTTGCAAAAAATTTCGACATGTCTTAAGTATACTTTTCTTTCATCTGAATGAATTAAGCAATTGTACAGTTAAAAAAAAGGTTTTATTTAGGTTCTTAGAAATCTTTTGTATGTGGATAGAGGCTCTATCCACTGCCTACATAGAACAGAAAAATGACCCAGAAATTTTCGCTATTCCTGTACTCGAGAGAGAGCACTTAGAATCTCCTGAGAATGTTGGGGGTCGGAAAAAAAACTTTGTTTACAATATGTGGTACCAAATTCTAGGGTTCGAAAATCTTTCATTACAACTTTTCTGCTCGGGGAAAACGTTTGCAGATTATTAAGTTCCACAGTAAAAAGCTTGTCAAATTTGTGAAATAAATATAATTTAAATCCTCAAAAATATTACTCTACTTCTAACTTTTTATACTAAAATTAAATAAAATATAAACTGTGGATATATACCAATTTTAATGTAATATCTAAGTATTCTGCATATATTCTAAGTATTCTATGTATATGTTAAGTATTCTATGTATATTCTAAGTAAGTATTCTATGTTGTAGAGTTATTCTATTATTTTTTATTGCACTTCTATTTTATATTTAATATTGTTATTGAAATAGTTATTAGAATAAATATTATATATAATTTTCATAAAAATAGTTTATTGTAATATGTATTGTATTACGTTCGGAAGCGTGATTTTAAAAAAGCGCATAAATGGATAATTTCTGTGATATTTAGTGTCATTTAGATTAGAATACATGTATAAAATTATTTTAAGCACATTATGACAAAAAGTTATGTAAATACAATATTTTAGCAAAACATTAACTTAGAATAACCTTCTTTCAAAACGCTCTCCTTTTAAAAAAATTCTTCTATAATCATAATATTTTGCTTATATTAAGTAAAGACTTCTCCAAAGAGTCTGAACTAGGAGTTTTCAAAGATCCACATCATTTTCAGAGTTACCTCCGATTGAAATAATTATCGGTGTTTTTTTCTTAAAATTTCTCCCTGTGTTATCGTAAAATATGGATAAATCCATTTCTAAGTTATATATTTCAAAAATTCTTGTTCAGCCTCTATACAGAGGTCTGAGGTAGAGGCAAAATATTATTATTGTAATAAAAGCATTTTTCATAAAAGGAGAACGTTTTGAAAATTGGTCACTCTATGTTCATTTTTTGTCAAAATATTGTACTGAAATAATTTTTTGTAATAACATTCTTAAAACAATTTTATATACGTTTACTAACCTAAATTACACTAAAGATTAAAGATATTAACCATTTATACGCTTTTGCAAAATCGTTTCCGAACGTAGTCGAATACCTTAAAAGAGAGTACGTTGCATATTTTAAAAGAGAGCAAGTGTTAAGAAAGGAAAAAAAATAATAATAGTACAGAATAATCACACTTACGCCACTGGGTGGAACGTAAGACCTTAACATTTTTATAAGTACCCGTGCACTGTAAAAATTCATTCACCCTTGAGTTAAAGGGTAAAAATAAATTTTGGACTTATAAGTATGAGATGCAACCCCTCGGATTGTGAACTATTCAAAAACCTTTGTAATCTTGAATTGTAAAAGTGAATGCTACAACATGGCTTTAACAAGAATTAATTGTGCAATATCGTCTACAAGCACCTACATTCTTCTTCATTCCTCTATCCCGCTGATTTATATATATATATATAGGTTAGTAGTTTGTTTTTTATTCATTAATATATATAAATGCGTCGAAATTTCGTAAAATTTTCGTATAGTTATAAGCATCATTCTTATGGGTAATTTTTAAAGTATATAATAAAAAATTTTCTTAAGTTAGTCGCAAAATCGTCGAAATCAATGAGAAGTTTCGCGGATTGAGAGGTAATTTAATAATGGATTACATCTCTAAAACCATTAAGAGAGTTTTCCGTGTAGTTTATTAAAATAGAAACAAATCAAATTACCATAACATCCCATAAATATAACCCAATTCCATTTTCGAAAAGGAATTCGGAGCATAAGTAGTCAAGAACATATGCTATATTTTATTTAGAAAATGGAGGACGACTGCTACTTGAGGTTCATAAATATTAATTTTATGTTCATTATTCACTGTCACCCTCATTTTGCGAACCTTTCATGAATGTGTAAATGGATTAATGTTACAGACTCCTAATGCATTGTAGTCATTTATTCGGAATTTCATAAATTGATTACCTGAAAAGTATTTTAACTAAGCAAATGACCTATTTTAATATTCAGTCTTAAAAATATTTGATTGCTCATTTTTAAAAGTATGTAATCACAAAATATTTTTAAAAAATGAAAAATAAACTTGAAAATATATATTTTATTTCATATCATAGCGTGTAACCCCCCACCCCCCAGTTCTATGTCTTGACATGCTTTATATTCAACTATATTTTTCTATATTTTTATACTATACTTTTTCATAGATTTGAACACACTAATTAAGGTTCATTTCATCATTTTCATATAATTAATATCCAACAGTTGCTTGGTTTTTTAACTTGTTTACATATTAACTTGTTATTTTTATATTTATAGTATGGTCATTTTTTAAGTACTGATTGTTGTTTTTTTTATCTAACCTGAAACAATTATTGCTATTGTGAAATATTGACCAAACAGTTCACCCCAGCATCAATCATATTCAGGTAATTCAGAAAGTAATTTCCATTTAGCAATACAAAATTGGAAACAAGCATGTGGATTTATGATTTATTATGAAATGAACCATAATGAAAAACTTATGGACTCGGTAACTTAGGAGTCATGGTCATGGTCAGGGAATCATGACTGGTTTGCCATAGTTTCAGCTTAGTTTCACTAAGGAGCCCATCTAGAGGGGCTGACTGATGTACATTATATCTGTCATGTCTCAAAGTCCTCCCTATGGCGTGGAGTAAATTGGAGTTGAGTGAGGTGTCGTCGTCATCACTGGAATGATGTTGAAAATTACATGATCCACCAACCCTCATGTTGCTTTATAATGCGATGTTAATAAATACTCACTCACTCACTAATAATGACTAGACTATTTTTCGACATAGATACCACCATTGCCTAGACATTTACGATGGCAGAGTGCAAGAGTTTGGAATTCCACGTCAAATAAAGATGTCACCTGCTACTGTAACCGATGGGTAACAACGCGTCTGACTTTGAAGTCCTTCCGAAATTGCTTACTAGCAAGACAGTTTTGGACAGATGTGCTTAGTACAAAATCCAGGCTGTAGAAAAACATCCCTTCACAACCCCGTGAGGCGTTGTTGCGTGTCACACTCAGTGTGTGGTTATGCATTTTCATAAATGAGCAACATTCCATCACAAGTCAAGTGCGACGCAGTTTTTCAAGCGTATCGCAATTATGTACCACAGTGACTGTTTGTTAGCTTGCCATGAATCCTACACCAAAACGCCGCTTTGATCCCAAAACACTGTGCACATCAACTTACGGTATTTTATTAGTATTTTGGAGCTTTAAGTTGACAGTTGACATATACTTCCATGCCATAGATTATAGTCTAGATTTCGTGTTTACATCTCAGGTCTCATTAACAGTGACGATCCAGATTAAGAAGGCACTACCCTCTTCTTTGTACCGTCTCAAGAAGTCCAAAGCAATGTCTTGACGTTTCATCTTTATTGCTTCATCAGATTGTGACGTACACACCTAGTACACAGTTTAAATTTCATTTTTTGTATACGATCTCCAGCAAAATTGTCCTGGAAACCCGAGGACATTCCAGAGGAAGTGTCATCATGGTGAAACACTTGCTGTGAACGTAATCTTCAAATTGATGACTGCAATCAAATCACTGTTGCCCGCTTGAAATCCACAAATCTGAAGTAATCCCAAAACAGTGACGTCATCTTACAGATTGCATTTATTTCTGATAACAAATATTAGTTCATATTCTTATTCTGATAAAGGTTATTAAGTATTGTTGTGAGTGGCAACAGTTTTCTTTTGCTTTCAAAAGAATGGAATAAACAAATAGAATGAGACAACGACGCAGCTGTTTTAATTTCTTTACTTAATTTCTGTTTCAATATTTAATTGTTTAACAATCACCATCACTAAGTGATGGCCATTTTCGCGCACATTTCACGTACTTCAGTTAGTTTTTGCATCCACCTTTTGACCACGGAATTGCTTATTACATTGGTTAAGTACACAAATTTGTCAATGAAATGCATTGGTGTTCTTAGCATTGAGGAATCAGTTAATTGAGCTGTCTCGTATGCGGTGGTATACTTGATTGTATTGAAACCTCGAAATTTTCATCAAACCAGTACAGCCAGCATAAGTCAACAATCTGAAAAGGCTTACCAATGACTCAGCACAAAACACATGCATGCTTCAATTAACGGTTCTGAGGTGAAAATGCAAAAATGAACTTGCTTTCTGGATCAATATAGTAATCAAAGAAGAGAACATGCAGCATAAATTATTACCTTCTTTCAGACTTTTCTCTGTATAACATTGCTGGACACTTCATCATGTTTAATATCAGAATATCAATATTTTTAAGAGACAAAATATATTACTTTTTCTTTTCAAGCACCGCATTTAGTTTTAATTACATTTATTCTGAAATTAGCTTCGTAAACTTTTCAAATAACTGCTATTTGCTAAATGTTCACTAATATACATCCTATCTGTAGAGCAACATCAAAAATAAACAAATTAAAACCACTTCAGCTCGCTAAATCGTGTACTTACAGATACGATATACATACTGATTTCATACAAATTGTTGTTTTATTTGATACTTTTGAAATACCGGTAAATATAATACTTCCGTAGGAATAACGTTCAATGAGAGAGACATAATTATAATTTATAATTCTTTAAGAATAATAATTAATTATATTAATCTATTTAGTAATAAATAACAACGGTGAATTTATTTCTAAATAGTATTTTTTTTATAAATTAGTACTGTATTCTTTACAATCTACATATACATTCTAGATAAAACCTGGCTAGTACTTTAAAGCATTTCAAGTGTCAAATTTAGTGATGGGTTTTGTATGTATATAATCTTTAATGTACTTTGATAAGAAACGTCAGAAACTCATGACATAATTAATTTTAATACAGTTAACAAAGAAGTTTAATCAATTGAACTTATTTTGGAAACCTTATATGTGTGTGTGCATTTCGATTCAAGTCTTTGTGAAATATTTGCCATTAGACAGGCAATGAAATATCTTTGAAAAGTATTTATATTAAAAATTTTGATTCTTTATATAAAATTCTCAATTGTATAGTACAGTTAAGAGAAGCATAGATACAGAGATTAATTTTTTTTTCAGTGATGCTGTGCGTATATTCGTCTAGTAAATTGATTTATTTTATTCTATATAATGAAATGTCTGAAACAATATTTGTATTAAATTTTAGTTATTTATTTAAAATTCTCCAATGAGTCGTACAGTTGAGAGAAGCTTTGTTATTTTTAGACACAGAAAGTAATTATTTTACTTTCAGTGTTGCTGTGTGTACATTCGTCTAGTAAATTGAGTTGAAACTTTGTTGAAACAAATTTTATTTATTCGTAAAAATTGCAAAATTTCTTCTTTGTATAGCATTAAATTATCTCTCTGTTTCTCATAAATTGACTGTGTTGCTTCATATTTAAAGAGAGCGATTTCATGTTGTTTTTATAAATAATTCTTACATACTCTCTATGGAATTTTTTATACAAATTTTAAATTTTTTTAGAAGATGTGCAGAAAAAAATTAGTTATTCTCACATCTGAGTTATACATCTATATGCATAAAACGTTAGAAATATTATTAGATGTGCTTTAGGAAAAAATATAATTGCCAGAGATAATGCGGAAATATTTCATTACTTTTTTATATCAAGCCATAATTTTCTTAATAGCATTATATAAAGTATTTTTTAAAGTATTTAAAATTATTTAATAAGCCATATTTTCTATTTAACTTTCAAGCATTTTTCCAACCATACAGGAATAACTATTTTACTGAAAATATCTCTCAATAATCTTTAAATAATATCATTTAATATTATTCAATCTTCTATTAGAAGCGCATCTCACTTAATAGGAAATGATTTATTATTCGGATTTACAAACAAAATGAGTATTAGAGGGTTAATAAACAGAAGATAATGCTACAGTTTGTCTCAAAACGTACTAATTGACATTATTATTTAGAAACATTTATTTTAATGCTTTTAAATGCTACTTCTAGATGACGCAATGAAATCTTTGAAGACTTTTTTTTTTAAATTTAGAAGTCTCATTTCCAAGTAGCCCACCTTGCAACCCTTGTTGCAATGGTATGATGAGGAACGTTGAGTATCTATTTGTTTGCTCAGTGCTCTCCCACAACAGTGTTTTCTAAAGGTAATTGGCTAGATACCTATTGAATAGTTGATCTTGTTCCTACCTCTTTTTATCTATTACATTTTTATTTTTGTGTAGTTCTTCTTTGTACTTCAGACTTTTTTGTATTAATTATTATATTGTATGTTCCGTTGTGTTGTTAGATAGATTGGGGTTCATGGATTTTATAATATCATTTTCAAGAACAAAACAGTTTTTTGAGATCAATGAAAATTTATTGTGAAAAAAATCCTTAAAACACAGGATAAAGCCAAAAAATTCTCATAATGTCCTAGATGACTTTCACACCTTTAACAAAGCTCATGTCTAAAGCTACAAGTACACAGATTTTATTCTCAAGTAACTATTCTCTAGTGAACTCTTCAACAGCCGAAAAAATACTGACTCAGTTTCTGTGAGCGACTGATATTTATAGTCGATGCCGTGGCTTTCCAGCTCTTTCTCGCAAAATCCGCTTACCACATAGATCAGGAAATAGATTTCTCCAGTTATTTCCAGAAGCCTTCATATGGTTCTAAAAAGGGTAGCCAACTAACCGAATTTTATCGTCAAAATTATGCCAACTTGGGTATATCATCAATGTTTCGCCAAGTTTCGACTGAAATGCCGTTATATGTAAGGGGCGACGTTGCTTACAAGTATTACAATTTTTATCCTAAAATAAATACAACACATAGGAATATTAATGTTAAGAATATTAATCCAGATATAACTTAGTTATACCAATTTTAGCATTAATTACACAAAATTCATACAATATTATTTCTGTATTTTAATTTTAGATCTCGGCAGGACATAAAAATATTTGTTTCTGTATTACCCCAACTGCATTAGAAATAAAAAAAATCAAATAACTGCATTTGACATCTAGTTCTCCACTAAATGCTTTTCCATACACATCCAGCGGTTTACTCAATACTTTAATCTCTACCATAATATGTTTAATTCATGTAATAAATATATTGCACACAAACCTACTTATCTCGCGTTAGTGTGATCCATTTTAGCTAAGCGAGTTTGCGTGCGTCTGTTTTATTGTGTCCACATTCCGAAATATTTTGCGTAAACTTTGTTCCATTCCCTTCCATGTATTTTAATTGCCGTTTCCTAATTAAGTCACGGAGAAAACCCTCCTGCGCTTTGTCAAGTTAATATGCCTTATAGCAAGTTCCTGGAAAAGTAATAGGAATGTGTGGTATATTTTACGGCTTACAGTGAGGCATCCTTTAATGAACTGTGCCATGTTTCAATTTATTTTGTCATATAGGAGATTTTTTTTTAATTATGTGTGAATTAGACATACATCCAAAATTATTCAATGATATTTCGTACATATATGATATTTTAATAATAACGCGAGATAAACACCAACTTTGTATCCTTTGATGGTAATTATTGAAATAGAATCATTGAATATCTTTGTGTAATATTTAATTATTTCATTAGTTTTATTGTAATTAACTAAGCTTTCATACACACACAGTTTATTTTCCATTGTACAAAAATAATATTTGTGGTATAGTGCGTTTTAAAGTGTCAAATTTTTATTAAAAGTTAAAGTTATATACTGATGTTCTCCCTGTTCAAAGATATGAGATTAATTTTATCAAGTTTCTAGTGTAATGGTGGAAAAAACGTTTAAACATTTTTTTACTGCGACAAATTTTGATGCAAATTAAATTAATCAGTATCAGATATTCAGATTCAATCACAGAATTTCAGATATTATGGATATCTTTATAAGCGCAGATACAACTAGTTTACTATGATATATATATAAATTAGATTGGACACAAAGAACTAGAAACAAAGAAATTATTATTAATTGGAACCTACCTATACAGAAAATATGTTTTATATTATGGATAGTAAAAGATAAAGGACCAAAAAAAAAAAAATTTTAAAAAAAAAAAAATTTTTTTTTTAAAAAAAAATCCAAAATTTTTTTTTTCCTTTTTTAAAAAATTTTAAAAAAAAAAAAAACTTTTTTTTTTTTTAAAAAATTTTTAAAAACCCTTTTTTAAATTTTTTTTTAAAAAAAAATTTTTTTAAAAATTTTTTTTTTCCCCTTTTTTTTTTTTCCCCCCCGGGGGGGGCCCAAAAAATTTTTTTAAAAATTTTTTTTCCCCCCCAATTTTTAATTTTTTTTTTTAAAAAAAAACCCCCCTTTTTTTTTTTTTTCCCCCAAAAAAAAAAGGGAATGTGTTTTTTTTTTTTTAAAATTTTAAAAAAGGGGTTGTTTTTTTTTTTTTCCCCCAAAAAATTTTTTTTTTTAAATTTCCCCCCAAAATTTTTTTTTTTAATTTAAAAATTTTTTCCCCTTTCCCCCCTTTTTTTTTTTTTTAAAAAAAAAATTTTTTTTTTTTTAAAAAAATTTTTGGGGGGGTTTTTTAAATTTCCAAGTTTTTTTTAAAAATTTTTTTTTAAAAAAAAATTTTTTGGGAAAGGGGGTTTTTGGGAAAATTTTTTTTTTTTTTTTTCTTTTTTTAAAATTTTTTAAATTTTAACCCCTTTTTTTTTAAAAATTTTTTTTTTTTTTTTTTAAAAATTTTTCCCCCCTTTTAAAAAAAAAATTTTTTAAACCCCGGGGAAAAAAAAAAAAAAAGGGGGGTTTTTTTCCCTTTTAAAAAAAATTTTTAAAAAAAATTTTTTAAAAAAAAACCCCTTTAAAAAAAAAAAGGGGGGAAAAAAAAAACCAAAAAAAAATTTTTTCCCAATTTTGTTTTTTAAAAAAAATTTTTAAAAAAAAAATTTTTAAAATTTTTCCTTTTTTTTGGAAAAAAATTTCCCAAAAAAAAAAAATTTTTGGGGGAAAAAAATTTTTTTGGGGAAAAAAAAAAATTTTTTTTTTTTAAAAACCCCCTTTTTTTTAAAAAAAAAAATTTTTTTTTCCCCCCCAAAAAGGGGATTTTTTGGGACAAATTTTTTTTTTTTTAAAAAAAAAATTTTTTTAAAAAATTTTAAGGTTTTTTTAAAACTTTTGGGCCAAAAAATTTTTTTTAAAAAAAATTTTAAAAAAAAAAAAAAATTTTTTTTTAAAAAAAAAAATTTTTTAAACCAAAAAAATTTTTTTTTTTTAAAAATTTTTTTTTTTTTTTTTTTTTTTTCCCTTTAAATTAAAAAAAAATTTTTTTTTTTTTTAAAGGGTTTTTTAAAAAAAAATTTTTTTTAAAAAAAAGGGGAAAAAATTTTTTTTTTTTTTTTAAAAAAAAGGGGAAAATTTTTTAAATTTCCCGTTTTTTTCCCCTTTAAAAAAAAATTTTTTTCCCCCCGGGGGGAAAAGGGCCCTTTTTGAAAAGGGGTTTTTTTTTTTAAATTTTTTAAAGGGGGGTTTTTGGGAAAAGGGGGGGAAAAAATTTTTCCCAAAAAGTGAAATTTTCCCCGGGGGGGTTTTTTTAAAAATTAAAAGGGTTCTTTTCCCCCCCTTTTTTAAAAAAACCCAAAAATTTTAATCCCCCGGGGGGTTTTTTTTTAAAACCCCCCAAAATTTTTTCCCGCCCCCCAAAAAAAAAAAATTTTTTTTTTTAAAAAAAATTTTGGGTTTTTTTCCCCTTTTTTTTTTAAAAACCCCCCTTTTTTTGGGGGTTTTTAAAAATTTTTTTTTTTTTTTCCCCCCACCCATTTTTTTTTTTTTCCCCATTTTTTTTTTTTTTTTTTTTTATTTTTTGGGGGGGGAAAAAGGGGAATCCGGGGGCCAAAAATTGGGGGGTTTTTCCCCTTTTTGGGGCCGGGGGGGCCCCCAAAAAAAAAAACCCCCCAAAAAAATTTTTTCCCCCTTTTTTTTTTTTTCCCCCCAAAAAAAAAAAGGCCCCTTTTTTTTTTTTTTTTTAAAAAAATTTTTTTTTTTTTTTAAAAAAAAAAAAAATTTTGCAAAAATTTCCTTTTTCCCAAAAAAAAAAAAAAAAAATTTTTTTTTTTAAAAAAAAAAATTTTTTTTTTAAAAAAATTTTTAAATTTTCCCCTTTTTTTTTCCCCCCAAAAAATTTTTTTTTTTTTTTGGGTTTTTTAAACCCAAAAAAAATTTTCCAAAAAATTTTTAAAAAATTTCCAAAGGGCCCCGGGGGCCCCCTTTTTAAAACCCCCTTTTTAAAATTTTTTTTTAAAAAAAAACCTTTTTTTTTTGGGAAAATTTTTTGGGTTTAAAAAAAAAAATTTTTTTCCCCCTTTTTTTGGGAAAATTTTTTTTTTCCCCACCTTTTTTTTTCAAAAAATTTTTTTCCCCCCCCCGGGGTTTTTTAAAAAAACCCTTTTTTTTTTTTTTTTGGGGGCCCCAAAAATTTTTTTTTTTTTTTCCC
The DNA here is from genome assembly GCA_019973955.1 of Trichonephila inaurata madagascariensis. Taxonomy (NCBI): domain Eukaryota; kingdom Metazoa; phylum Arthropoda; class Arachnida; order Araneae; family Nephilidae; genus Trichonephila; species Trichonephila inaurata. Next base: position 28,421 of record BMAV01001615.1, read on the forward strand.
AAAAATTCCCCCCAAAATTTTTGGGGGTTTTTTTTTCCCCCCAAAAATTTTAAAATTTTTTTTTTAAAAAAATTGGTTTTTTTCCCGCCCCCAAAAAAAACCCAAACTTTTTTTTTTTTTTTGGGGGGTTTTTTTTAAAAAATTAAAAATTAAAAAAAATTTTAAAAGGTTTTTTTTTTTTTTTTAAAAAATTTTTTTCCAAAAAAAAAAAAAGGGGGGGGAAAAAAAACCCTGGGTTTGAAATTTTTTTTTTTTTTTAAAAAAACCCAAAAATTTTTTTTGTTTTTTTTCAAAAATTTAAATTTTTTAAAAAGGGGGAAAAAAAAAAATTTTAAAAAATTTTGGTTTTTTTTAAAAAATTTTTTGGGGGAAAAAATTTTTTAAAAAATTTTTTTTCCCCCAAAAAGGGAAAAATTTTTTAAAAAAGGGGTTTTTTTTTTTTTGGGTTTTTAAATTTTTAAATTTTTTTAAAAAAAAAAAAATTTTTTTAAAAAAAATTTTAAAAAAAAAAATTTTTTAAAAAAAAATTTTTTTTAAAAAAAAAAAAAAAGGGGGTTTTTTTAAAAAAATTTTAAAAAATTTTTTTTTTTTTCCAAAAACCCCTTTTTTTAAATTTTTTTTTTTTTGGGAAAGGGCCCCCCTTTAATTTTTTTTAAAACATTTTTTTAAAATTAAAAATTTTTTTTTTTTTTTAAAAAAAATTTTTTAAAAAAAAAATTTTATTAAGAAGGAAATGGGATCTGGGGATCCCTATTTAAGAAGTTTAACTGATCAAACAAGGGGGAAGAACCTGATTAAAAAATGCAATTAATTTTTAAAAGAAAATAAATTAAGAAAAGTGATGAACAATGAAACATTTTGAGTGAAAGGAAAATTTTGAAATGCTGCTTGAAAATCTACATCAAAAAAATTTGAAACCCCAAGTTTATTACAAGAAACATTGCGCACAGTCAAGTACAGGCAAGAAAAAGTTCGGCATACTGTTTGTCAATCATCAAAAGTCAATAAAACTACAATGACTAAAATAAAATATGACAGTTTAGCCAGCAAGTATAATTCCTGTTATGTTAGCGAAAAGCCGGCTGGGTGGAGTGGTTTGGGTTTTTTTTTGGGTTTTTTTTCCCTCCAAAAAAACGGGTTCGGGGTCCTGGCCCAAAAACGGTCAATTTTTATGCCCTTTAAAAAAAATAACCAGTTAACCGGGATTGGTTGGGACGTTAAAAGGTTCCCCAGAGTGCCTTTTTATTGGGGTGTTCTCGGAAAAAATTTAAAACCTAGTACAGGTTTGCATCTCCCCCCGGCTCAAATTTTCCCCCCCGGGGGTGGAAATTGGGTTTAAAATTACCCCGGGATTGATCCGCCCCCCTATGGTGACCCCTAAAAAAAATACCAACTTGGGTTTTTGGGTACTAGGCCTTTCAATGGGGTTTAAAAACCCAACCGCAACCCAAATTTGAAATTAAAAAAAAGTTAAAAAAAAGTGTCTGTGATTTGTGTCCTTTTTTTAAAGTTGCGCCCTTTAAACATTTTTGTTCAGTTTGGGTTGGGTTTTTTTCCAAAAAATCAAATAAAAAATTTTAAAAAATCTTTAAAAGGAGGTTGGATTTTCTTTTAGTTAAAAATTTTCACTGGAAAAAGAATTTTTTGGGGTAAAAAAAAAAAAATTATAAAAAGTATGAACTCTCAGTCACCCGTGTAAACCCCTAACGTTTGATCGAGTTTGTCCTCCCTTTTTAAATTTTTATAATCAACTGTAAGGAAAAACCCCTGTTAATTTTTCAAAAAAGTTCCCTTTCAAAAGTTTTTGCGTCTCTTCTGCCTTCAATTTATCTGATTCCAAACCTGTTGTACCCCTTGCGTTAAAATGAACGACCAAGGAAAGACAATGGCTTAAAATTTGGGGTTTCCCGTAAGGTTTTAACCATGAAGAAAAAAATAAGGCCAATGTTTTTTTCTTTTAATTTTTTGAAGATGACTTTGGTGTGAGACCCACTCTCCAAAGACGTATTCTAGTAGGCTTAGGACAGTGCTTCTCAAAGTTTCAATATTCGCGACCCAAAATTCCCAACTTTTTCCCCGCCCCCCCCCATACAATAAAAAATGTTTGGGAAATTTAATAATACTTTTATTTTGGGTGCTAAAACAACGATACGACTGAAAAAATCTTTAAATTCCCACCAGCTATATAAAAAGTCCCGACCCAAGTGCCTAATTTACCCAAAAGTATATAACGTCTTTTCGAAGTACGATCTTTTCTGTGCAGTTTATCCATAAAATGATTCCAAAACTTTGGGGAAATTTAAAAAAAAAGGACCTTGGGCAAAGGGTTTTCGTTGAATTTACCCCATTTCAAAAGGCTCTTTTTTTACCCTTTTTTTTATTCCTTTTTTCCCCCCAACTTTTTTAAACGGCATTTGGGAATTTTTTAAACCCTGGGAAAATTTTTAAGATAAGTGTTAATTTTTGTATATAATTTTTTTATTGAAAATCCCATAAGGGCACTGGTAATTTTTTAAACTTTTCTTTAAAAAGGGATTGGTAAATTAATTTTAAAATACATTGTGTAGCATGATATATTTATAAGTGCAATACTCAGTGTATATGTGTATTTTATTTTTTGGGCAAAAATTATTTTGTTTTTTTTACTTTTTGTAAACTAATAATTTTTTTAAAAAAAATCTTTTTTTTTGGGCCTTTTTCAATAAGCTCCCTTCTTTTTTGGAGAGTTGTCACCCCTTTTAAAAACCCCCCCAATTTTTAGGAAAAGCCGGTTTAAGAAAAATAGAACGAGCATTTTCTTGCTACATTTGATTGATAAAGGACGGTTAATTGGGAAAATTGAACCAGAATTCACCAATTTTTTGCCTGTGTAATTTAAAAACCAACATGCAGATGGGTAAAACATGAATACCCCCGGGGAAAAAACCGATGGTTTTTATTTTTTCTTAAAACCTTGACGAATCAGGTTTTGGGGAAACAGGAAAAACATATAACCACTATGTTAATTGTAAGGCTTTCAAAAATACACCATTTATTCCCTAGAAAATAATAAAATGATATTGACATTAATAAATGTTTCCTCCAAATTAAGTTTAACTACATGTATATGAATTTAATAAAGTTATCTCTATATAATGTAAAATATAATTGAACATTTGAAATCACTGGCATTGCGTGCAGTCTAGTATGTTTTTTTTTCCCTATACCTTTCTCTAATATATTGCGCATTCATGAAACTTTTGATTCTCATGAATTTCATCGAAAAACTTCCTTGTCGCTTCGTTCACAAAAAAAATGTTTTCCACAATATGTTTTAAAGCAAGATTTAAACTGCAAAGTATATAGTCTTTTAAATTATCACGAATTATTTCATTATTATTTAAGTTTAAAGTTTCATTTATACAAAATTTTTATTTTAAAAAAAAACAACATTTTTTCATTATTGAATTCAAAAATTGTGAAGAATAATGTTTTTCTCAGTATATTTTGTTCTATTACTTCAATTTTCTTCAAGAGTTGTATAAATAAATCCCTTCTCCCTTTTAAGGTGTCATAAAATGTGTTGTATCTTTTTTTTTCTCTATTGAATAGTTTGTGGGAAAAACAGGGGAACCCACGGACGGGGGTGTCGCTGAAACCCCCGAGGGACAGTTAAAAAGATTTTACCAACAAAAAAAAAATAATGCTATTTCCCGGGTTTTATAAAGGTATTTCTCCCTTTTTCTTGGGAAAATTTACAGATCTTTAGACTAATAGGGAAAAATTTTGAAAAAGTTGTATCCAGTTTTAATAATAATGATTTGGTTGTATGCATTTTTTTTCTATCAGAAGAATAAAAATATACATCTTGAGAATTTGAGATTAGTTTTAAGAGGGGAAGTAATTCAATTCTTTACAAAAAGAAGAAAAAAACATCATGACACGTAAGTAAATGCTTTATTGAAAAAAAATCAATGTCAAAATATGCATATTTGTAGAAAATATATACGTAACATTTGTGGGGGAGGGGGCCTAGAGGAAGTCAATTGATCATAAGATTGGACTTTTGTCCTGCTTTATTTCAATTGAATCACGGGTGTCTTTTCTTATTGCACTAAATATTATTTTGGAGGGCTGACATACATTGTATCTTGTAGACGCAAAGCTTCTTTTTTCGTGCCCGGATGGGGGATTTGGGGGCATTAATTTAAATTTTCAGTTTTGTCCCCCGCATTTTCTATTTAGAAATTTACAAAGATAAAAAAACCAACCCAACTTCTTTTCCTAGGGACAGAGCTTAGGATTAATAGAAGATTTTCCTATCACATATATTACATGAAGATATTCATTACCTGGTCTAGAATACTAGGGGCATAAAAAAATTATGACTTGTGTATAGAATTAGAATACTTCTTTATTGTAAAAACGGAATGGATAAATTTTCTCTATATTTTACACCAATCTCAGAATTCTAAAGTTAAGGGGGGGATGACATTTTTAAATACACTCTGCCACAAAAAATATATGCACCCAGAAAACGTTAGCTACTATCATGAAACTTGGCATGAATTTACTCTGGAATGAATGTACTTAAGAGAGATGCAACAGATTAAACTTTCGATGCCAACGAAACAAGGGTAAGCGCGCTGTGCGCAAATGAGATGCGTCGCTGGGAGAATTTAAAAGCATGTTTGCTTGTAGAATAGGGTTATTCAAACAAATCTCTCGACTTGAACGGATGATATTGTAACTGGAGATGCCTCCAAGACGTAACCGGCGACAGTAAGCACAATTGTCGGACTTTGAGAGAGGGCATATAGTAGACCTCAGAGAAGCAGATTGGTCGAATAGCGTTATCGGAAACCACCACCACGGTAGGAACGATATAATAATTGCTCAGTATTGGTAAATGAGTCATGGAAAGGATAATCTACCGTCGAGGAATGTCAGGGTGTCCCAGGAACACAAATACGTGCAATGATCATGCAATCATAACAACGGTCACGTCTTCTATAACAACGTCGTTAGAATTGATTCAATGTCATTTACCATCTTCCAGACATCCGGTGGTAGTAAGTGAAACCATTCGGAGACAGTCCGACGTAGGTAAAATGCGCCAACGGCCATTAAGACGACAACCGCTGAGCCCACATCACAGGCAATGTCGATTTGATTTCTTCCAACCTCGGGGAAATTGGAGAGCGACCTACTGGAAGCGACGAATCCCGATTCGGTACCATTGCTGATGAGCACTGTGCATATGCATTTAGAGGCGACCAGGCCACTAGTCCCATGCGGTGTTTGTCGTTGAAAGGCATACCGCGATTACATAAGGTGTGTCAGGGTGGGGAGCTATTTTTTTGGACACTAGATAATTTCTAGTCGTCTTCACAGCACTTTGTTGATACGTAGTTACGTGAACGAGATTTTAACATCAGTTATACTGCCTATACTATCATATCACCCAGATGCCATTTATCGAATTACAAAGCTTGTCCACATACTTCGCAGAATCTTCCAGTAATGTCTTCAAGAATATGACGTACTTCCATGCCTGTCAAGTCACCAGACCTCTCATACCAATGAAGCCAGTATAGGACGTGCTTCGAAGGAAACTGCAAAATACTCTCTCTCTCATGATTTATCTCCTTAGTTCAAAGATTATAATATGATTTTCCTCAGGAGGTCATAAGTGACTGCATTGATTCGATGCCAAGCCGGGCTTTGTCTTGTATAGATGCCAAAGGTGGATTTGTTACCTACTCATTTTTAACTTTTTCAAGCCGTATCTTCTTAATAAAGAAGCTGTTATTCTGAATTTGTAATAATTTTCTTACCTTTTTACACACTACATACATGCCAAATTACGTGACGGCTGCTCGTTTTCGTCTGGGTGTATATATCTTTTTGTGAAAGAGATTATAATTAATTCAGAGATTATAATTAATTCTTAATAAAAATTTCAAATCAAATTTTGTGAAAAACAATAATAAATTTGAACATAAGATGTGCACAAATTTATGTTTGCAGACAGTTTAACACCTTAGTTCACCTTCATTGACAGCTTATTGGCATGTTCCCGTGAAGTTTACATATTTGTGGAACATGTTCTATGTAAGAAATTTTAGCAATTGCAATTTCCAAATGAATATATTCATGATTCTTTCACAGTTAATCATAAAATATTTCCTATTACGTAATTCAATTTGAGATAGAAATATGCAGATATGTGATAAACTGCATTATATTATTTTAGAAGAATTTTTTAAAATTCTATATGAAGAAGTAATAATATTCAATAATAAGTAACAAATCGACAAAGATAAGTAACATAATATATTTTAATCACTTTTTTTTGTAAAGCTTTTCAAAAATTTAATTCAACAAATAAAAAACTAAACTATATTTTCACTAAAAATATTCATTATATTAGTTGAGTGAAAAATAGAACTATCAACACTTTTTTGACGAATGTATAATAGTAAATGTTTGTTGACTAATCAAAGTAACTTTTTTCGTGGGACATTTAATAGCTTTTTTTTAAAATGTACACAATATTACATGATATTATGAATCAAAATATTTTGAAGCAAAAAATAATAAATAAAACTTTTTATTTTATTTATTTATTTTTTTACAATATTTTTATTTCGAATTCTACCTGATATTTGATGAGTTCCGATTGAGTTAAATTCGACAACGACAACAACAACAACAACAACAAAAAAGACAGAAATAAAACTTTAAAGAATATGTATCTGAATTATCACAAGTTGATCTTTTTTTTAAAAAAAATTAAGAGTCTTTTTTTTTTAAATAATTTTTTGTGAAGATTGATAAAGAGTTCCTATCTCACGAAATTCATATAAAATAATACGACTTACGCTTTTTTAAAAAATATTCGCGAAATTATTTTGTTGTAGTACATTAAATTCATATTTCTGTAATTTAAATTTCCATTTGCCAAGGAATGTTTGGTACACCGTGATGGAGTGATCGTGGTTGTGAACTCGCTGTCTGTCAGTCGGGGTTCGAACCATGTTGCAAGTTAAGGCCCATTGCAAAGTGATGATGATTCCGCTAAAATCAAAGTCATCTTATTGAAATATTTACCATTTGACAGAGTGGCTGAATATGATAAGGCATGGGACTTCGTTTAGCTGCAAGTGCAAGGTTATTAAAGCAATCAATCAAATTATATTAAGCGAAAGATGATTCTTCGATAATTCTGTCATAAAAGAGTAAGTATTTGTTGCTTTTGAAAGATAGTAAAAGGTATATTTGAAAAGACTAGAGGAGGAAAAACTGGTCAAAAAATGGACCTTGGAGAATTTTTGATAAGGCACTATCTGAATTGATGCAAGCTTATATTGTGAACTTTGCAATACAGCCTCTTATCTGCTACGTAATCTCAAAGCCATATGCACGTAGTAATTTAAGTATAAAAACGTATTAAGTATTTCTAAATAACTTAATTATTCATAATAACTAATAAACTGAAGCCCAGTCGCTGAACCACAGCTTATTGTGATTCCACTCCACGGGTCCGGGGTTCAAATACCGTGCTTGGTAGGATCGACTTAACCGTTTATCCCTTCAATGGGTTGATAAATGAGTGCCAGGCTTGCTTGGGAACTAAACACTGGGGTTTTCACGTCAAACTGACCATCTGATCGGAACATCTGGCCATGCACCTCAACGCCGAAGTTCATGTATACTGAGATGAGCACAGTAGGCTTAGACTCTCATGGGCTGTTAAGCCACTGAACTTAGTTTAGTTTAGTAAACAAACTATTACTAGGCATATGATGATAAAAATTTAATTTTAATTAGAAAAAAGTGTTATTACTCCATAATTTCTTCTTATTTCAGTTTAGCTTAGAATTACTGTTACAATATTTGTAATTATTGCATAAAGCTAAAACATTATGCTGTGTGATATGTAACATGCATAAAATATTTAATAACCATGTATTTTTAAATGCCGCTTGTTTCCTTTTTAATGATTATTATAAAATATTCTGAAATCAATACGATCATGTTAACAAAATGATCGGGATCATGATTTCGCTACCAGGGAACCAAGAGTTCAAGTCCTAGTACCACTGAAGGCCCATTGCATAGGGGTAGATTTATAATAAATATGTGGGTAATTCACATTGGTGTGGTTAGGAAAGAAGGTAAGGGTGATGTTTTCGCCCCGAAAAAAATTTAAAAATTTAAAAGAATAAAAGAAACATTTTATGTTTGCATAAAAAAGGCGTTACAAAAAAGGGGTTTTTAAATTTTTTAATTTTTAATATAAAAATTAAGTTTTGTATTACGTTTAGTAAAAGATTTTTAAAGAAAAATTTTTTTTAAAAATTTAACTGGCAAACCCAAAAGTAATGCCCAAAATTTTTTTTAACAAGGGAAAAGTTAAAAATTGCAGTTTAAAGTAATGAAAATAATTTTGAACTGGGGCGTTGATTGTGTTTGTTTTTTTTCCATATTTTGCGGGGATTTAAAAATTTTTATTGACTTTAATCATTTTATCGTTTTAAAAAAAAGTTTTATGGTTTGGTTACTGGAGTTTTTTGGCTAAATCTTAGAAGGGTGCTGGTGTCGACCCAACCGGCTTTTTATTATTTAAATAGCGTCTTTCAGAAAAAGGTAATTCATTAAGTAAAACAAAAAAAAAAACAACTTCCGGAAGTAGACCACTTTATTTGACCTTTGAATGTTATTTTCATATAAAATAGTCAGTTTATAAAATCGTTGGCGTTTTGTTAAATAGCATTTTCTTATTTTTTGATTCACATTTCGTAAGTAAGAAATTTGAAAAATCTGGAAAAGAAATTTAAAGCAAAAAACATTAAAAACCAAAAAAGGGCGAAATTAAAGGTTTGAAAATGCAAAAAATCATTGTTTTCTTTTTCAGAAAATGGTTATTTACAATTACAGGAAAAAATTTTAATATCACTGTTTCATTGCAAAAAATAAAAAACAATTAATAATGTGAAAATTGGTTATAAAAATTTTCGTTTTGTTTTTTCTAAAAAATGAATATTTTTTTTCATTTACGGATTAATTTTTTTTTGTTTTGTTCAGTTTTTAAATATAAAGGATCTTTTAATAATTTCAGAAAAAAATAAAAAGTCCGAAAAAAAACCCCTTTAACAACAACCGGAATTTTTAAAATTATTACAATTTTTTTGTATTATATTTGTGGGATCAAAAACACTGGTGGGTTTAAGGGGGTGAAATCGCTGAATTCAGGTTTAAAAAAACGATAGATTATTCTCCGACTTTTTTTTTTTATATTAAGGATTTATAATCGTGGAATCAGAATTATACACAAATCATCTCATCAAAGGTTTTTAGAAAATATACTTACCATTCTGCAGTTAAAATTTTTCTACTTGCATGAATGTTAATTAAGGTATCCAACTACGTTCAGAACTGTGATTCTTCAAAAGCGTATAAATGGATAATATTTATGATATTTAGTGTCACTTAGATTAGAAAATGTATATAAAATTGTTTTATGAATATTATTACAATAAAAAATTATTTAAGTACAATATTTTGACAAAAATGAACATAGAATGACCCATTTTCAAAATATTCTCCTTTTGTGAAAAATGCTTCTATTATAATAATATTTCGCATGTATGTAACTCAGACCTCTGTACAGAGACTCAACTAGAATTTTTGAAATATATAACTTAGAAGTGGGTTTATCCATGTTTTACGACAACAGAAGGAAAAAATTTCAAGAAAAAAACGCCGATAATTATTTGTATGGGTTGTCACTCTGAAAATAATGTGAATTTTTCAAAAAGCATAGTTGAGCCTATGTACAGAGGTCTGAGCTATATACAGGCGAAATATTATTGTAATAAAAGCACTTTTCAAGAAAGGAAAACATTTTGAAAAAAAGTTGTTCTAAGTTAGTTTTTTGCCGAGATATTGTATTTAAATAATTTTTTTATCAAAATGTCCTTAAAACAATATTATACATGGATTCTAATCTAAGAGACACTAAATATCATGAAAACTGTCCATTTATACGCTTTTTTTTTAAATCAATGTTCCGAACGAAGTCGGATATACCTTAAAAAAATACATATACACAGCTGCCCATTAAAATTGCAACACCGGGAAGTAATAATCTGGAGAGCGTCAAAATCACTACAGATGCAGAGGGGCATCATTTAGATTATTCAGCTGTATATTTTAGCCCTGAATTGGATTTGATTGTTTATTAACATCGTAATCTCAAGCCAAAACAGACTATTGGTAACGGAACTGTAATTTGAACCGAAGTCAATTGATGAAGATGACACCTGATTTTGGTCCTAATCCAACATGAGGGCGTTTAGCTCCCTCAGATTAAACGTGAATCCGCTCCTCTACATAATGACTATTTAGAAACATTTGAATTCAAATCTATCACTCGACAGAAAAAACCCAACTACAACTTACACAACGACGACTAGTCTACCTCAGCCACTGTAGTCATGAAATACGTACTCAGGTGTGGGAGTGAGAGTTAAGAGGCACCAACGTTGGAGTCATCCTTATGTGAGACATATTTGAAAGAAATAACTCATTCATATAATTCTATATTGGAAATCTGTGATTAGTTGCAAAATTTATATCAATACACAATCTGCTCAAATTGTGTTAATTGTAGATATTTAATCTCAAAATTCATATAATATGATTTAAACTAATTACTAGTACAACAACTCAGTTGGCAGCAGGCCCAGAAGATATTAATTTAGATTAGTGGATTAATTGAGTCTATTATTCAATCACTACGTATGAGTGACAAATTCGTGTTAAAGACACAAATATATACATATTAAAGTGTCTCATATGTTATATTTGTAATTCTAAGCCCCATGACAGGAAATAGGGCATTATCAAGATTTTTATTAAACACTGATAATTTGGTTTTATTATTAAAAACTGTTTTTAATTTCATGCTTGATTTCAGGAGAGTATACAAACAAAGCCCTAACATTTCTTGGACTTCGAAATATTTCTAGAAAATTCTTGTTTATCCTGTTATAAATGTGTTTTAAGTCCGTGTTCTTGTTCGCTAGGCTTCCATGGGCCCATTTAATCTGTAATATATTGCTTTATGATTAATCTGTTGGATAGAATAGTAGAATATCAAATGTGTATCCCAGAGCCGAATTAAGCTTACATTAAACTAGGTAAATCTTCAAGATTTGATAGGCCATGCAATATTAATTAAATTACCAATTTTAATAGAGCAACGCCCTACAGTCCGGTTATTGTTTCACAGTTTATTTATCACAACTCTTTAAAATGAAGATTCATATAACGAATTTGCTCCTGAATAACATAAAAACATTAACTAAGATACTTGACTTTGCTACAGACATATTAAAAAAAAAGTGATCATAAAAAAGTTGCTGTCGTATATATTTTCTGTTTGTCATTCACCGTTGATAAGGTAGACTCAATAATCAAAAAATTTAGCTTGAAACAGACCCTTGTAAATTTGAATTCCTCATACGAGGCGTGTCCGAAAACTACGCTACGTTTCGTTCTACCGTAAACGCAGTGGTAGTTTTGCAGTTCAACATTTTCACTCATGTGTCTCTGATTGATTGTCAGTCCAATGACACTGTTAATAGCAGGATTGTGTTGTTTTTACACTTGTTAGTAAACGTTCAAAATGTTTAAAACTTTATCCCACCCTGTCGACTGTGAAGTGAATTTTTTTATCCAATTTTAGTAAGCACGGAATGATGAAATTCACTGTCAAAATGTAGCGATTTTTGGTAAAAAATGTAACAATTAGGGAAATGGTGTTCGACAATTCAATGATTGGCGAAGCAAGGAATGGGGTTCCCCTGTTTTCAATGATGGTTTGGTTGAAAAAGTAAATGAGGGAATTCGTGGAGAAAGACAGTTCGCAATAAGTTTGCTTTGTTATGAGTTGCCACAAATTTAAAAAAAAGTGTTCACTCGTGGTACTCTTTTTTATAGAGGGAGTAGACAAGTTGGTTTAACAATATGAAAAGTTCTTGAATAATGGTGGTAACTATAGAGAAAAATATTTTCTGATATGCTCTTTCATGCAAAAATAAATTTAATTTTGAAAAAAAAGAAAAAAAAGATTTTTACGTGAGTTTTTCCAAATCAGTGCTTAGTTTCCAGACACGCCATTTAATGTTGTGACTAATGCTACCTGCCTGACGAAGTCAGATCGAGGCCTGCGAAATTGAAAGCGGCTAAGGGTTAACTTTGAGCTCCATGCAGATGACAGAACTATTTTGCTCGGTTCCACCCAATTTTGACGAAAAATACCCTGGGGGGTGGCCATGGGCCTCCCACCTCTCTTCCCCTTCCACCAACATCACGAGCGGAATTGCGGCTCTACAGCTATTTAGAGTACCCCCATGCTGCAAAGGTACTATGCAATTGCAAACATCCATGTCTTATGCAGGATTTGAACCCTGTCCCTACGGCACCACAGTCAGCGTCGCTACCCGCTATACCGGTTGGACGACACGCCATTTAATCGACACATAGATACCTTTATTGCCAAAAAGTATATAAATACTGGTAATCAATCTAAAAAAATGATAAGTATTTCATGAAAATAAAATAATGCCCAATTGTTACTTGAATAATACAGGGAAGAAGTGCAGATTTCAACGGAAAAGTACTTATCATTCATCTCGTTCTCAAAATCATTTTTGTCATCTCCTAAATGAAATACAATAGCCAACAGTTTTGGAGTATATATATGGATTTTCCGAGACACGCGAAGTTACCTTCGAATGAAGCAAAGCCCGAAATTGCTAAATGCATCCATTAACTTCCCCCTTCAACTCATGCATCGTTTTAATAGTTTCCCCTTTACCATATTATCTGCTACTTTAATAATACCCAAATGGTACTTTCATCGATTATCTATTGCTTCCTAAAGTACATCCCTTAAATTATACTGGAACATAACGATGGTACAAATTAACGAATTACATTTTCCTTGATGAAGTTTCCAAATGGAGAATCTAATTTATTTGTAAAATTAGGGTTGAGGAAATATAATAACCAAGTTCATCTTATATACGGTTGGAGAAGTTGGCAACTCTTCTTTAGAGTCTAATGATCAGGACAAGTCAGAGCAGTGATGAAAAATTATATACATACATAATGATTCTCTAGTTCGATTTTTGAGAGGGATTTCCGTGAATTAATTTGGGTTCTGAGTCACCGAAGACATCGCGTGATGCTAAATTACTTTTATTTACCCTTCTACCAGGAAATTCCGGTTGAATTGCAACTTTCTATCCTAAAATTTAATCGTGTCAGATTTTGAGGCGAACGGAAGCAGAATTGGATCATCAGAGGATGCAATCATTAACGTGCTTAGATTAAAAGTCATGCGATTAAAAGAAATTTTTGATATAGTATATATATATGCTGAGGATTTTGAGTTAAAGGAAAGTACCGTAAACCATTATAAGTGCTGCTTACGTATTGCTGCAGTTTTTATATTTTAGTGCAAGGGTGGGCAGATTTTTCCAGGGTGCGGGTTACCTCTAATTTTTTCAAGCTGTTGTGGTCCACCCAATGTCAGTGGCCTACACAAGGGGGTGTTCACTGGTCTGGAACCTCCCCCATAGCCCATGATTTTCCGATTGATTATAACCCCATATATATTGTACACAAAATTTAATTGTTTGCTATTAATATTTAGTTAAGTATTTTTATTATTTAATCCTGATTATTTATTTAGTATTTCATGTTTTACTGTTTTTTGCTCCCAACAATCTAAAAATTTAAAAAAAAAAAAAATTCACTGTGTAGAGAATGGTAGATTTTCGACCCAGGACCTCGCCTCCCCCTCTCTTGAAACAATGACCAGTGTCGTAGGTGTGGTGAGGTTTGAAAAAGGTCTACAATATTTACTATAAATTAATAATAAATATGGAATATGCACTTTCTTACAGAACTAAAAAACAAAACAAATTAACACTTTTAAAACCACGTTTAAAGCAAAATACACAAATATAATTATAATAGCCACAGACATAATACTATCAGATAATGCATTTATAATCAAACAATTCAAAATACCTAAAAAATAAAACGTTTTCACCTAAAGTTAGTTTTCTTTGTTATAGTCAGTAGAAGACAGCCTGCATACTTCAGCCAATCTTGAATATTTCCGTTTATAATTACTAACTGCTAAAATCTCCAGGCTGTTCACCGGACAATCGCGATCGACGTAATGCCCACCCTGGCTTTAGTGGGTTAAAATTTTACATAATGTATCGTCGAAAATCATCCTAAGTATATTTATATGTGTAATCCACTTGACTCTTCAATGATTTTCGGCCACATCTACATTAGAAACATATAAAGGACCTGAGAATTTCCATATACGTATATGTATGTTCTTTAAAGGTATTTAACGGGGTGTAATCTTTGCCCCATATCTGGCAGCAACGTGTTACCATGATATTTTTATGGATCATAAAGCATAAGAGCATATAACTTGCGTTGCCAGTTAATATGTGGAATGTAAGACATTGCTTCAAATAGAATGGCCAGCACTTTCACCTGTCTTGAAACCAGTAGATCATTTCCGGGACATGTCTTAAACGTCTTCTATTCTGTTCAATCTTAATGACTTAATGACATGTCATCTTCAAGAATGGGCAGATATTGCATAAATGGTGAACCTTTGCTGTCATCATTACTATGAATCTAAGCTGCCGAGCCTGCAACTCCAGTAGGTTATCGCATCCATTCTGATAAATGTTTGCAAGAAAAAAACATTTTTACAAAATTTAGGAATATTATTACTTTTACTGCATATATGAAAAACTATTGTTGTTTTCTACTGTTATTTTGCCGGACATTGATTTTTCGTTTTGATCAACAGCTTGTAGAATTTTATAGCGTTTAAGTGTTGTTTTTATTTTATGAACACTTTTCTGTTTGTCAACTATTTCTTGTGCCAGAGTGTATACCTATATTTTTCGAAACAACTTTTTAAAATGTTTTCATTACTTCCGTGGGATAAAGAATTAGTTTTAGCAAAATTGTAATCGTATTGCCCTATTCATGTAATATTTAAGCCATTTTGTTCTTGATATTTTTATGGTTTGCTTACCTATATATTTTCAGAACTCCCTCCCCCCTTAAATTTTTGCGTAATTTCCTCTAATTTTGCCATAATCTTTGAAATGGAAGTGAGAGAAATGACTAACAAATGAACTAATTTTCAATTCATTCATAATTATTGTACTGAGTGCTTCAGGAACGAAAATTCTATGTATAAAAAATCAAGCTATTGAACCATAAGTTAATTTCGTCTGTGAAGCTCCATTTAAAATAAATTACCACTAAAACAAAGCACGGGACACATGTTTTATGAAATAAATACATATATAGTTTCTTTAATATTTTTTAGTTTTCTTTAACGGTTTAAAAATGGATATTCTTTCATATATAAAATCATGCTCAAAATGGCTTTTTTTTTTTTTTTATGTAAGTCATTTCTTTCCAAAAATTAACATTTTTTGGAAATTTAACTAAATATTTTCCTTGTCGTACAATACGAGAAAAGTCAAAAATTTTATGGTTATACCTTTCAATTTAAGACAAGATTTATGATGCACCATTTGCAGTATATATTTAGTGCACTAAATCAAATAAAGCTATATGTTATCGATTTTAATTGGATTTATTTATTTATATATCCAACGCCCGTGCTTGTATTCTTGACCATTTGACACCGAGCTTTCCAGGACCGACTGAAGATGTCATCAGCCGGGTATTCATCGAGTCCAGTGCATTGGAGCAGGTGGTCGTCATCCATTTTGGCATGTCCGCAGATTGGGCAGGCTTCGTTAGCAGACAAACCAAGCCAGTGGAGGTATACACCCAAAAACTCATGTCGTTAGGCGAAAGCGGGCAAAACAGCCTCAGCTCTCTCCGAGTGCCTCGGGATCGGGCCCACAGTGGCCAAAGTTTCCCGTGGCTTTCCAAACTCTTCGTTTTTGGATCATGACAGTACGTTTATCAATGTATGTGGAGATGATTATCTTTGCTCTTCTAAGTGTCAAGGGAACTTCCGATTGAGTCGACTCGGCTCCCTGCTATGCTTTTTGGTAGGCTCTTTCATTGCACGGGATCCTAACATGACTTGGGACCCATTCTAAGGCGGCAATCCAGCCATATGAGATGAGTTCCGCACTGAATTGTGTTAATGAAGTCAGTTGGTGTGTTACTGTTTAAAGCTAAAATTGCAGCTTGGGAGTCTATGAAGAAGACAATTTTTGTCGGAGCTAGGCCAGCAGATAGTAAATGCGTTGTAGCTTCACAGACAGCCAAGACCTCACCATTGTAGTTGGTGGCGTTGTTTCCCACGGCCAATTGGATGTTATACAAGAGAAAAGCTTTGATTGGCTAAAAAAAACAAGGTTTCTTTTTTGCAGCCAACCATTGTAGTCACAAACATCGTTTTTAATTTAAAAACAAACAAAAACTTAACTCCTAAAAATGTCAGTTTGTGTTTTTACATGTGTTAAAAAATTTTATTCGCTAACAAGTATTTTTATATCGTATTGCTTATATTTCATTATATATTATGTGCTCCGCATTTATTGCATATTGTGGAGGATATAAATAATTATAATGTATTAGGTACATTGATCAGAATGGAAGAAAACTGGTGAAATAACGTACAAAAAATTGAAATACACTTTTCCTATATTTATGGATAATTTATGCAAAACAAATATTTTACTTTTAAGAAATTGCATAAGGAATTAGTTCCATAACATTGCTCGTATTGAAGTTATTCTAGAAAAAATATATGCGATTATGTATGCAAACAATCTTAAAGACACTCTCGAAGAAATTGTAAATTTCAACCTAGTCATGGAAACACAGTAGGTAAATTGTCTGAGTTTTGTGTGTCTTCGATATATATATTTAAAGATTGAAAATCAAAAGTTATATATAATATTAAACTATATGCTCCTCCTTTAACCCCTTCCAGGTTTATTTTATTTGTGGATTATGGATAAAAATATATTAAATTTTTTTATATTTATTTTCAAACATACATTTATTTTTTTAACATAACAGACGCATTTGCAAAATTTCTTAAATTTCAAAAAAATAAGTAATTTACCTGTAAAGTTGGCTTTTTTTGTCATAAATCATTAGACTTTGGAGTCAATTCTCACTAACTAAAAATATAAATCTTAGAATATCTAGCTTTTATTTTGAGAATTAGAAATTTTATTAACATATTTTGAATTTACATAAATGAATATGAAATTATTAATCAAAATTTGATCGTGTATGATAAATTCGAAAACTCGGTACTGCTCATAACCCAACATCACAACCTGGAGAGTAGGATACTGTTTCTCGTCCTACCTTCTTCCATTTAATGCCTTTCTTTGACTGTCGTGTTGGATTAGTTTTTTTTTTCTTTTGGGGAAGCAACAAAGTGTGTTTCAGGCAAGCGCGAATGGGAGTGCTTAGCAGAATGACATTTTATTTTGCAGAAAATTCCACCGAGTGGTACTTTTTTTATTATTCGAAACTTTAAAAGTACATGTGAAATAATTCAGTAAAGACCGATTACACAGTTAAAATTTTCATAGTGCCCGAGCTACACTCGGGATGAGCCAGGATGGTACATTTCCCCTGTCCGAGCTCAACCAGGAAGGAGTTAAATAAAAGAAAACAACACAATGAATAAAAAAATGTTTTAATTACAGCTGAAATATCTTCAATGGAGTATCAAACGATATTTTTACAATACCATACTAATAAACAATAAAATTACGAAATACATAGGAATTTATTATCTCAGTATAATTTCTTAAAAATTACATATATACAAACAAAAGTGTCTATGACTAGAGCTAAGTACAAATTAAAATGTATTGACTAGATTTTCAACATAATAATATGTTGTAATTTTTGCATAAATTAACTGAACAGAACTTAGAAACAAATTAATATTATATGACCTTGCTTTTTTTTTACATTAAAGATTTGTTTCAATAGTTACAATTCAACATGCAAGTTTTGAATTTATTTTTTTTAAAAAATATATCGAATTTTAGTTTAAATCAAAATTTTGTTTCATACCATTTTATTAATAATATCAACTTAAAATAATGAAACACATTAGTAAGGAATGTAATAATATTAAATAAAAAAAAATTTAAAATTCCATAGACAATTAAAATATTAAAAGGATTAAAAGGGAATGCAAAGTAATGGTTATTATCTCCTTAAATTTAAGTATATGGTAGAAAGAAAATGTATCCATTGTAGATACATAATTCCCTTTTAATGCTGTATCATTTGACGAAGAATTCTTGTATTGATAAATATTAATGTTTCTTCAATAAATATATAAATAAAAAAGATCATTCTACGCCTTCTACGGTACATAACACATATCTTGATGTTTTCAGCGCTGACACACAGAAGTCTCTTTTATTAAGTAGTAAACACAGATTCATATCATTCGTATTGACTTCCAACTCTCGAAATATTTTGTGCTGTGAAACCGTAATACACAAAATAAAATCCCGAAAATCTTTATTTCAGGTATACATCAGACCAATTGAACAGTTAGTCTTTTTTTTCATTCTATCAAAAAAGGAAGAATATTTTGGCATACCGGTTGCAAAAGTCTAAGACGTAAAGCTACAGCCTCCATCATTGAATCTTTCCACGTGTAAGTACGACGATCTACTACGTGAGTTGTGTTGATACAGTCATTACCACCAAATTCACAAACTCTGTAATGATGCAGGAATCCCATGTCAGGTGGAATATTCATCATAGTCTTTCCAGCCAAGAATTCCCAAACGAAATGGTTTCCCATCTCCACCACACGTTCAGGAAGAACAATACACTTCGACCGCTGCTTATGTGCGTGGAACTTGGATTTTCTGATGGTCTTTTGAAGGGTCAGTAGCTTGTAAGGCAAGCTCAACGAGGCCGTGTCGTTGGGCCATTGTAAATAGAAGAAAGCATTTTGGAACGAAAAAGCACCAGTTCTGTCTGGATTCTTCTTAATGAGATGTGCTAATAGAATTGCCAAAGATAGATTTTTGTGTGGAATGATGAATTCATCCAAATCAATCATCAGAACGTATCGAAAGCGGTACATTGTCCTGTAAAGACAATCGTTGAGTGCTGCGAAAAGGCCCTCTGTACGAATTTCTTTTTGGGAGACGATGTCCAATTGCCATGGAAGCACAGTGATAATCCCTTCTTGCACATACTTTTGTAGAATACACCCTACTTCAGCACCTACAGTGTGGTTGTACAGGATAAAATGATTAACGCCCAAAATTCTATTTAGCTCCACAAATTCTACCAAGTTTTTCACTTTGTTGTACTCGTAATGCAGTGGCTTGATGCACACTGCTATTCCTTCAGGTTTTTTAAACGTTTGTTTGTTGTCATGAACAACAATTTTATTTCCAATTTCAGTGCTGCCCTGCCTGATGATAGAAACATGACTAGGTACTGGTGTGTTCGTTTGCTTAATAGGGCACAGAATAAAATAAGCACTATATTTTAGATTCCAATTCTCCCTGATCAAACGATTAATTCCAGTTACCGCAAAAGGTTCTCGACCATCTTTATAAGTAAACTGACAAATCACTTTATCAGCCAGTCGGGTTCTTGCAGCAGCTATAACTCGAACCCATTTACTGCGTCTGTCATCATAGTAAGCAGAGTACACAAAAAACTTATCTTTGGTGTTCGTAACTTTCTGCCACCAATCTCCACTATCCATGAAAACAGTGCCAGTTAATTCGTACTTCCGAGATTCGTTAGAATTCGACCAGTCTTCATCCTTCACTCTCGCCAATTCTCTGGCAACTCTGGAAGAAATAGGATCCATAATAGCAAACCGGCTTGGCGATTTTGAGGAATCATCGCCAAAATTAAACATATTGAGGAACTTCTCTTCTCGCCAACGTTCTTCCTCAACATAGAAGACTTCAGTGACCAGCATGCAGGCGAACACAGCAAAGAAGATCACGACAAGGAAGCACGATTTGGCCCGTCTCTCACTGGCGCGTTTCAAAGCTGCCATCTTCGCTGTTCGGAGAATAGAACGTTTTTTCTTCATTGTCAGCTTTTACCACACTTTTGGAAGAGAATTGCTTGAAATTTGTAGAACATCATTGCCCTTCTGAAGATCAGCCCTGCAAAATAAAGAACATTAAAATTGATTCAGAGACTGAAATGTGCAAATTTGTAATAAATTAATTAATTTAAATCAAATATATTGTAGTTAGAAAAGATTAATTAATCTCGTTTAATTTTTGCATCCCAATTACAGCTTTGAAAAGAGACCTAATATAAATTAGATACAATTTTGATAATTATTTAAAACTAAACTTTTTTCTAGAAGTGACCCGAATAATGATTAGAAATTAGCAAAAGTATTCATTTCAATAACAAAATAAATTTAACTGTCTATTATTACACAAGTACAGTTCATTACATATCATGAACCACATTTTAAAGAATAAAAATAACCACTCTTAGGGTTAACTAAATTTCCTCAAAATTTAACAAGAATGTTTCTTATTCTAAAAATATGGAATTGCCAATTTTTAGTAATCGAAACTTTTTAGCTTCGTTCAAACACATCTGTCATTCTACGAAGTATTTAACAAATATTTCACCGATATATTTTCAATTGTTTGATAGTTCTAAGAAAAACAATTTTACGACTACTGGCAAATAAATTTCCTGTACAAAAATTGATTACCTCAAACAAGTTACAATAGTTGGAATAGGTAATGTGGATTTATTGAATCAAGCGATAAGTCTCCGTTTGAGCCGTATATGTATAACTGCTTAAAGGGGCCTCAGGTAGTGGTTTACATTAATTAATAAAGCTTGTTTAATGCATCGCAATAACGAATTCCCGCAAAGAATTTGCTTTAAATGTCCAACGTCAACGAAATTGCTTCGAATACCGACGGGCTTTAGCATTACAGTTGTTAGCCAACATCCATCACTTAATATTAAACAATGTTCCAAAACATGAAAATTCTTCATACTTTTCATCAACTGAGTCTGTACAATCTTCAAAGCCCTCCAAGTTTGCGCCTTATTAGTACATCGAACATTTCAGAAAAAGATTGAAGCATTGCATTAAAAGTCTATTTCAGGCTAAAACTCTAAGAATCTTTAAAAATTTGTAATAGTAAATAAAAGATTAAAGCGCGGAAAATATATATTTAGCAAATGTACATTGTAAGGTTTTATAAGTGTAGTTTTTAGCATTCGACTCAAAATGTTACCAACTTAAGATTCAACTACAATTTAAACATGCTTTTCTTTTGTCTATAGAATAAAGGAAAGAGACATTATTATCAATTTCTTAGATAAAACTATTTTTCCAATATTAACTATTAAAATGTATGGATAACTGGACAACTTTTTTTAGATGAAGGTAATCAGAGATTATTGAATTATTATGTTAGTGGGAGATGAACAAATATAAATTTACAAACTGTCTGCATTCGTATCAAAATGGGCAAAGACAATGTATGATGTCATCGAAACTAAGGATATGATAAAAACGTTTATATCACAAAATATATAATGTATTGACTCATCATGATGAAAAATATCCAGTCAAGTATCACATGCATCTCGTTTTAAAATTATACATCGTATAAACGCTCAATTACAAATAAATATATCGTTTACTTCATATGTAAAGAATCAATTCTAATGAAATAACTAGAAAAATGAGATAAAATGAGGGTTAAATTGCATAATTGCTTTTAATTCCAAAATTATTTCTAAATAAATAAATAAAAAAATTCGAAACATATAATTAATACTTGTGAAAATCGTAACCACAATTAATGAAACAAGATAAGGTCTAATTACCCAATACAGTTTTCATGTTATTCTACAAACAATAAAACGATTCTAGAAATAATTCTTCAGATTGTGTTCCACCTTATATATAACTGATATCAGATATATCCCACAACATTCATCCCAAGACTTCAATATAAAGCCACGTTCCGTCTTAGATTAGTTATATCGCTTTGTGAAAAACGTTTATTTCAGTTTTTCCCTAGAACATCTAACGCTTTTCTTTAAGTAAGAAAAGTACTCGAAACCGTCCAATCGAAAGAAAAGTTTCTTTCCACTTTGTTGTTATATTTGTTTTATTTCCGCTCAACCGGTACGTATCTTAAAAGAAAAAGCGTTTGTCTACTTGAATTGCGTTTCCAATAACTCATATTTTTTGTTCTTTTTTTTGCTTTTGATGGATTTGTAGATATAGCGTGAGAAAGATTTTACCACTGATGTGTGAATATACTTCGGGTCTTATGTTTCAGAATTTCTATGTGGTATGAATCTATATTGACGCTAGAACAGATATACAGTTTCAATCTGAGTAGAAATATTGTTCCAATGATAAAATGTTTAAAGAATATGATGGAGTACTTTAGAGCTGTAATCAAAATGGGGCTTATCGCTTATGGTTGCTGTATAGTTTCATGCGTCAAAAAAAAAAAAGAAAAGAAAAGGACGCATACATAGTAGTATGGTTTCATTATTATTATTTTTTCAGAATTCAAAAACTTATGTTCTCTGATGTATAGAGAAAAGGAACGATAAAACAAAAAATTAATCTTTATTTTAAGTACAGCCATAAGGGAAATGGAGCTTAGGTATTAGAGAATTTTTTTTATGGTTAAAAAAATGGAAGTAATTTTCGTTCAAGAAAAGTAGGCATTTTAGTATTTTCTAACATTTGTTGCTATAAGAAAAATATATCAGGTTGTGCAAGAACTGTACCAGGACTTCAAGAACTGAGAACTGTCGTTAAGAGCCAGAAATGTTTGATCTAAATGTCAGTCATTATTTATCTATGTCAACGTGTATAGTAATAAATAGACCTGTATCAAATGTCCATCATTAAACGTTAATTATAGTAAAAACCAGTGCCATCATTAAAATACTCCTAGAATTGTGCCATAACCCTATATATATACATATCGTCGGGGTCTAATTATCAGACTGTGTAACTCTATCTGGGAAGCTAATTTGATACAATAGGGCTAGGCGTCAATTTGTTGTTAATGTTCGCCAATATAGGCGATAATATTAAAACATGGTTTACTTTGATATTTTTATCGTGCGATGTTGTTACAAATTTTGTGTAATGAACGCTTGAAATAGTGTAAATAATTTATATCTGGAAGTGTAATACATTAATATTACTTTCTGTTGTGTTAATTTTATGTTAAAATCTAGCCATCACATTTGCCTTCGAAATCCAGTTTTATTATGAAATAAAAAAAAAATAGTGATTACACTGATCGAAGGAATAAATTAAAAACGGAGAGCGCACTGAGGCCCAGCGTAGACAAAACAAAGGGGAAACGCTTGGCCGTCCTCTTGGATTTCATGTAACCCGACAACAACCACTGCTTGGCGCGATTAAGGAATCGCGCCAAAAAGCGCTTGGCACGTTGCACTTCTATACCAAATCAGTTACACCAGTGGAGTTACGCAGTCTGATAATTAGGCCGACGATATATATATATATATATATATATATTTACGTTATGAGAGATATTTGAGTGTTGGCTTCACTAAGTGGTACGTTGTAGAAGAAAGGGAACTATCTAAATCTCCCATTTAAACACTCTAAGGAACGAAATAGGGTATTCGGATTCATGAATTTGATATTGTAGGAAAAAAAAGATTGGAATTCTTACACGGTATTAATTTAATCTCTTAACTTTTACAATATATATGTATCTATATGTTTTTGTTTATATGTGTGTGACTCTCTAAATGAGAATATCAAAACTCAAGGATCTTTCTATGAACTGCTATTCATAAAATTAGTCCAGAAGCTTTTGCAATGCAATTAAATGACCTTGACAGTGTTTGCGAAGTATTTACTTATTTCAGAGGATTTGCTTACTTATTCCTTTTCTACTCCCCTCCCCCCCAATACACCACATATGCTCGCCTACGTGTTAAACGGTGGCATTTGGGAGCGAAGCGAGTAATTTTTTATCGGAATTTAAGGTATTATTTATAAACCATAGAAATTATCAAGATACGTGTAAATTGTTTGCATATAATTTTATATATGACAAGCCCATGGGGTCACTGGTAACTATTAAACTTGTTCTTAACTTAGTATTGTTAAACTAATTATAAAATATACCATAGGTTGCGTATACTGAGACAAGCATAGTAAGTCTTGACCCTCATGAGCTGTTGCGCCATTGAGTTAATGTTACCTGGAATTTGCAGGTAACGTGTGGTTTGACTCTAAAGGGGCCCAAACAGTAGTTTTTTTAAAGCTTTAAGTTTTTTACATCACAGGAATAAAGATTCCAAAAAAAAAAATAATACATATACAAAAAGCCCCTGAGGGTCAGCGCCCGAAAAACAAACACGATATGCAATGACGTCAGATACGGTTAGCATTTAAAATTTAAGATAAATCGCATGACGAAAGGAACAAAGCCCAACAAGCGGCCCCTCATGCAGATTTACTTTCCCTACCGGAAGGGAAAAAAAAATTCCCAAACCCAAAAAATTTTTGTCAAAAAATTTTCCCTTTATACCTTTTGGGAAAGGGGCCAGTAAAAAACCAGAAAATATTTATTTTACTATTAATAAAATTTTATTTCAAAACGACTATCTACAAAATTTTCCCAAAAAGTGAAAACGGACGTCAATGTTTTTTGGGTCCGATGACAAAAGGCGAAGGGGGAGAAATTTATAGCGGTTTTGATTATCACAATAAAAAAACCGGAAATTTCCCAGAATATTTTAAATTTTTAGCACCAAATTACATTCATTAATTAATTTTGAATCCAAATAATTTTTTTTGCAGCTTCCTTTAAAAGAATATATATTCCATTTCCCCAAGTGGAAAGATAACACTTTTTATGTTTAAATGACCCCAAAAATTAGGGACATTATGTATCAAAAATTTAATCCTCCTATAAAAACACGTTTAAACCCTATTTCCAAAATCTGAACGAAAAAATTTTAATTTTAATTTTCCCAAACATGAGATAAATTTATTTTTAAATTTTCCCGTGTTCTTAAATATCCTAATTTTTTCAAAATATTCCAATCCCATTCCGGGAGATTTTTAAAATTTGGAAAAGGATTTTAAACCGGAATATTTTTCAGGCCTGGTTGATTTGCAAAAAAATGACAAGAAAACCCAAAAAAGATTTCTAAAAGGAAATTTTAGACATCTTTTCTATTTCATACTTTGATGGACAGTCAAATTTTAGATAGAACTGCCCCTTTTTTTTAAAAAGGGTTTTTAAGTTTGGGAAAAAAAAGGAAAATATTTTTACAAATTTTATAAAATGTATTTTTTTGGGTGAATAAAATACTGTCCATTTATAGGGGAAAAAATTTCAATACCAAGTAAATTTTTCCCCAAACATTTTTAAAATCATATATACTTTGTAACAAAGATACATTTAAATATCATTTTGGATTTAACCAAACACAACGTCATCAATATATCATCAAAAGAACTTTTTCCCTTATAAATGAAAAGCAAAATTGCAACCAATTTTGTTTTAAAAAAAGCCCCAAATTTTCAAAAAGCGCTATCAAATTATAATACCATTCTTTCCACTTTGATGCAATCCGTATTTCCCTTTTTAAAGAAAAACATGATTAATTTTATTCAAGCTTTAAAAACCCTTTTATTTTGTTTCATATATACGTTTCATTCAGATTAGCATATAAATAAGCACTTTTTTATATCTAATTTACAAGAGTCCATTTTTTAATAGGCATACAAATGACAAAAACAATCTAACAAAGAGAAAATTTCCCGGGACTAAACGTTTACAAAGATTCTCCCTTTTTGTTGGTTATCCCCCGTGAAAACCAATTTTAGCTTTGTACCTAAAAAATTTTGCCTTTTACTATCAGTTTTAAGCGTAAAAAACCATCTACATCCTATAATTTTAGAATTTTTGTGGGGGGGCCCCCAAATTCCCCATACATCTTTTTTTTCTTATTTTAAATTTTCCCTTTTCTTTGGGACGGCCATTTTCAGACGGGGAATTTTTACATTTTTAAAATTTTTGGGATAAAAAAAATTTCAATTTTTTAAAGCCAGGACGATTAGCGTTATGATCCACAGTTGAATTGAAGTCAAATAAACTTTTATCATATAGTAAAATCATTATTTTTACAATATTTTTTTTACATCATTAAATGACCTTAATCTAACATCTTTATTTTTAATACGATAAAAAAAATATCATCCCTTTTTCCCGTTTTGACGCAAGATTGCTTTTTAAAAAAAAGGAATTGAACTGGCAAAATTTTTAAAATTTGAGGGCTTTTTAATTTGGAGCTTTATTTTCCCTTGAGTTATCGTCAACTACAGTTTTCTTTCTCGTTTCTCATAACTAAAATGTTTTAAAAAAGGATTATTAAATTTAAACTCCATCCATTCCGTTTTTCTCCCATTAGGGCTGGGGAAGTTTAAAATGCCGTTTAAATTTTTGATTAAATAAAAAAGTCCGTTGCAATTTTCCCAATTAACCCCCTGCTCATCCAGTAACCAAAAAACGGTATCCTCTAGTTGAACAAGCATAGCCAAGCATTATTCCGTGGTTTTGCACGTAAATCAAATTTTTATTCCTGAGCTGCTTGGGAGTTCCCACAAAAAACATGGCATCCAAATCCCTTTAAGATTTAAACACAGTTTTTAGGGTAAAAAAAATAAACCCTCATGCGGGGTTTTATTTTTTAAATTTATGAAAAATTTCCCTTTTTTTAACATAAGTAAAACAGACTAAAGCTTCCCCCAAAAAACTTTTTTTCAATTCCACTGGTATTAAGCATAGCCTTAACACAATCCATAGCAGAAATTTAAACGCCCCGGATACCCCGTTTTGTTCAGGTGTGTAAGTATTTGCCCTTTTTCACATCTAATACCTAGTTTTTAAATTTTTGGGAAAAATTTTTTAAAATGACAAAATTCCATCCCAAATTGCACATCGTACACTAATATTTTACATTAAAAAACTTTTTTCAGCATTAGCTTGAAAAAAATTTAAAGTATTCAAAAAATTGAGATTTTTCTTTTTTAAAAGGAAAGCGGTCACCATTCTGGGGAAAAAAGTCGGATGGACAGAAAATATTTTAAACTCCACCACATGATACAACAGGTTAAAAGGAACCCCATACGTCCATGTGTACCAACTGTGGTCTAGTAATTTTATTCTACCAATAGGTTTAAAAAAAGACACGTTTCTGTTTTTTGCTAATTTTTCAACTTTCACAGTCTAACCCCATTTTTTAAAATTTAGGGAAACCATTTACTGCCAAAAATTTTTCTAGTTTGGGCTAAAAATAATATTCATATGACAAAAAAGATTATGCCACAGCACAATATTTCCAGAATAATGCTTATTTTCCTTTTCATTAGAACCTTTTTACATTGTTTTATATACATCTTTAACATGATATCTGGGTTTTAAGAAATACAAGTCATTGAATCTTTTTGGGAAAGAATAACTTCTCGCCTTTTAAAACCATTTAAAATTTCCATTTTCACATTTAAAGGGTACAATTTGCTTTTTCCAATAAAGGTGCTGATAACAGATTTCGTCTCAATTTTGGTGAAAAAATCGTTTTTTAAAAAAATAGAATGCTCCCTTCCATTTAACTTTATAAAAATTTAAAAGAACCCATACCTTCTATTGGGCTTTTTAACCCAACCAGGCTAACGACATGTTTTACCCTATATTCTTTTTAAAACACTAAACAAATTTTATATTATTGCAGAAATGTCGTGTAGCAGCAGTATCAATAATCCAACTGAATTTAAAAATTTCTTATTTTTCATAAGTCTCCGTAACAAAAAAATTTTTTTTTTACCTTTTTTTTCAAACAACCATTTAAATTAAGCACCAAATTTTGAGAAATTAGAATTTAAATTTTTTACAAAATTTTTTTATGCCCCCTTTTTGTTTACATAAAAAAACAAGGCCCCCATTTCTATCTTTTTTAAATTTTTGATTTCTTAAATTTAACCTTTTTTTTTCCATCCGGTTTTTTTGTTTAAAATTTTCAGAAACATTCTGTTTAAATTTATTAGAGATAAGCACTAATAGAATTATTTTAGGGAAATTTAACTTTCTTTAAATCATTTTTTTAAATTTTTTTAACCGATTTTCTTTTTAAATTTTAACAACCAATTTTATCAAGTTTAAAATCCTCATCAGGCCAAGATAAAAAAAGGACTATACCCTGAAATTCCGGGGAAAGGGGTCCCGGGTTGCTTGGGAAAACAAGGCATTCATTCAATGGGTGTCCGACATTTTTTTTAATTCCCTTTTAACCATCTTCCGAATTTGGCTATAAATACTGCAATACTTTCAGTGTCTGGGTTTGAACTTTATAGAGAAAAAATCATCCAATAGTCGTATAACAGATGCTCTGGGGAAAAGGGGTTTAAATCCCTTAAAAATCCAAGCTTTAGATGGATTTGTAGTGGAAGATATCAAAGTTCTGATTGCTCGTCAATACCGTAGTATATTGTTGCTAGAGCTTCCCCCCCTGTCGCTGTTTATACCCCGGACTTGTCACGTCTTTTTTGCAGTAGTCTCATCCAAAGGGGGGTTTTTTTCCCTATAAATGACCAACAGCCCGTTCCATTAGAAGAAATTTCATATTCTCTTTCCATGAGTTCCAGTTGACTTGTTAAGAGTCGAATACGCCCCTACACCAGCAGCCTCCATATTCAAAATTTTAAAGTGGAAATTGATGACAGCCGGCCCCCCCTCACAAAAAAACCCTTTGGGGAAGTTAGCATTCAAAGGAACCCGATGCAGAGGGACCAACCCTTTTTTGACGTTAAAGGGCCCAAAATCTGGGCCCATTTAAACCTTTTTCTGTTACCCGGGAAATTTTCAGGTAACGGGGGTTTGACTCTGAAGGAAGCACACAGTAGTTTAAAAAAATTTTTAAAATTTTTTAAGAATATTTTTAGCATCACAGGAATCAAAGATTCCATAAAGAAAAATACATACATATACTAAACCGCCTCTGACGTCATGACCAATGAAAAAACAAACACGATATGCAATGACGTCAGATACGGTTAGCAGTTAACACAGATAAATCTGCATGACGAAAGGAACAAAGTCCAACAGTTAATTATAAAATACATTGCGCAGTACTGATATATTTAAAAGTGTATTATATTAGTGTAATTATTATATTAGTCTATTTTATTAGTGTAGTTTATTTTTAATTATATCATAATATATTTTGTTTGTTTATTTGTAGGAAATTAATATTTTTGAAATAATCTTTTGCTTTTTCGACATTTCAAAATGTTTGCACACTCCTCATAGGGTTATCCTTCCACAATTTACGTTAAGTGCTTAAAAGTTAATTTGAACTCAGTTAACTGTATTTGTAACGTTTTAGAGAGTGGAAAGAGAGAAGAAATGTGGACTATCACAGTTATCATTTTTCTCTCCAATGGCATCACATATTTTTCTGTTAATTCTTATTCGTTTCAATTGAGCTGATTAAAACATAAATAAAAGTCAATTAATTGAATGGAAGAGGCTTGCAAAATTAAATCGGTTGTAGTCACAATTAAATAAGTGATGTTATCTAATTCGGGAAAAGAATAAAAAATCAAGCAGTTTGTTAATAGCCAACGATGTTAAAGTTGTAGTCTTAACAATACAGCAAACATTTAATTAAATAGTAAGACATTCCATGCTCTAGCAGAAGCTAATGACAGCCAACTAAACTGTTGGAATTTCAGCCAAATCTTTTTTTTTCGTAAATGGCTCAGAAAATAATCATTAAATGTTTGTTTCTAGCACCATTTTTAGAAAATTTCGGATATTTGATAATCGGTGCTGATAATGGTGAATTGATTGAAATGGAACTGTTATACAATGAAATGGTTTGTATCAGATAATCTTATCGAAGTAGATTAGTTGCTTGATTCTAATTGCTATCACTGAAGAATAAAGTAGAATTTAGAGAAAAACCGTTATTTGGAAATACTTAAGAGTTGAATTCTTGTCTAACTGTATAAAGTCTTCCAGACACTTTAAGTGAAAAGGTAATCTTTATTATTACTTTGTTATCAGATTAACTTGAGGAAAGACAGATTTTCATTTAAGGGTATTCTTTTCTAAACGAGATAAATCACTGATTCAAGAGAATTTTTGAGAAAATAAAATAAAAATGTATCAGAAAAATGCATTTAATGAAAATAGAGAAGAGGTTTCAACTCCTTCAGGCTTAAGAGGTCATTTTTTTGTCCAAAATGTTCCAAGAAAAAAAGGCATATTTTTTATTCCATATAACAAAGAATAATATTTAACCAAATGGGAAAATAGATAAATTTTATTTTTATTTGTATTTTTAAAGTTTTTACATTATTTTTTATTTAACACAATTGTGGAACACAACACCACCTAAGCGTTTGCTTTTTATAAGTACACTTTGCATGCTATAAAGAATGTTTCAGATATTTTAAAAGAATTTCTCTCGTACCTACAAATTTCATGTCCGAGCCTCTTTTTCAAACGGTTGAGGATTGTTGTGTGTGTTTTTTTATATATATATATATATATATATATATATATATATATATATGTATTAGGCTTACATTTTCAACTTGGTTTTTTTCCCTATTATGTCGAAAGTTTCTGCTGTACGGGGAAGGTTGGATCTATAAAGCATTGATAACCCTAATTCGCTGGCCTAATTCAGCGACAGCTTTAGAAATCATAATAGGTCTCCATTTTAGTCCAAATACTTTTTTGTATCTACATTTGTTGTGTCTCGTGAATTCCAATTTCTTCCTGCTTTAGCACTGTAGGTTTTAGTACTTCTTCACTTTTATTTTATATTAATATATATATATGGCATGGTGTAATACTAAGTCCTATATTGCAATTGGGGTCCGAGATAATATCGGCGTTTTTGGGTTATCTTTCCATTTTCCTATCTTCTCAAGCAACAAATTGATCATTGCTTTACAAATCTCTGTTATTTTCGAATATTTCAAGTATCCTAATTTTTTCCTACAGTAAAACTTCGCGCCTTCACCACAAAAAAAAAAATTCCAGATGAGAAATATTTTAGTACCACGGACAAGCCGCATCTTTGAAAAACACTAGCACTACTAATCTCACTGTAAGAATAAAAAAATGTTCATATCAAAGACAGAAAGAAGAAAATATGAGAGCCCGTAGAAAGTACGGACAAACCGATTGTATCAACTTTTAGTTGCCCGCATGGTGTAAGGGCAAACCAGCTAAGGGATTAAACTCAATTGATTAAGAAATTAATTCTTGAGTTTTAGGGATTTTCAAGTTTAAGTATATATTTATTTTTTTAATTGCCACCTTCCCACTCACAAATAAAAAAATAAGGAGCCGAAATTTATTTTACAAAATTTTTTAACCTAAAGTAAATCATTGGACAATAGCGAAATTTAAAGGAAAATATCAGATTGTATACTTATATATAAAAAATATAAATTTATTCGTTGAATTTACAATGAAAGATACCATTTTCCAAGCAACGTAACTTATAACTATAGAAATAAACTGTCTAACTTACAATAAATATATATAGTTCCTTATTATAATATTTAATATATAGAACTTGAAAATAAACTATATGGAATCAATAATGTTGCTCATATATTATAAATATATAACACCCGTAAATGGCATAATTATACTTAATAACCTATGTTATATATTTTTATAAAGAAAATAAAAAAAATATGTATCAAAATATTTCAATAACTCTTCATACAAGTATTTTAAGATGAATAACTATATTACCAGTATTTATTTTCTTTAAAATTCTTACGAAAACATATCACTAACTGAAATTCAATGCCATTGTTTAAACTGTGACCAATTTAAAGCAATATTTCTCAAAATTTGCGAAAACAATTTTAAAATAAAAACCTTCCATCAGCTTTCCGTACAAAATAATTTGCTTCTAAAATGCTTAAATATAAAAGTTGCAACTACAGCTGGTACAAACTGCTTCTTTGTTTTTATTTGGCATTTCAAACGCATTTTCTGCCCTTTCAAAAAATACATAACAGCCAAGAAATGCAATTCTATTTTAAAGATCCTTTTCCGTCCTATAAAAAAAAGTTTCAATGGTAATTGGCTATCAACTTTTTTTGTATAGCTTGTATGACGTTATTGCTGTGGAGAAACTTGCCGTGGTAATTTTTTTATAGATTTCATCTCAAAGTTATCGACTGAAACTCGTTAAATTACTATTTTCACAGCAAATAGATTTCTTTTATATCTCAATTTTTTCTTTTTTTTATTGGGATTTTGGAAAAAAAAGGGAAAATCACAATATAAACGTTATATCCTTTTCCATTTCTTTTTATTCGAATTCAAAAAATTGTTCAAGTATTGGGGAACATATAAGTAAAAAGCAAGATCAGCTCTTAGCAGAATTACATTTAAAAATAACGGTTTTGGGGGAATTCTCCATTTACTTTTTTTCTGTAAGTAATTCGTAAATGTTTGTTGAATATATTCACATCTAAATGGGAATGGGTATGGTTTTCAATTAAATTTGGGGTGGAAATTTCTTTAAGGTGTTTCTTTTTAAGTAAAAGCTGGGGTTTAAATTTGCTAACTTTTTCATCAAAAATTAAATGCACGTCAGTTTTAAAACCATACTTTAACATTCAAAAAAAAATTTTTATTTCCCCTTTTCCAAATTAAAGGGAAAAAAACTTGTCTAGTTTAAATGCTGTTAGGTTTAAATTTTAAAAAGACTTTTTGAAAATTTCGTGACTTGCTGCTAAATGTGTGTTTAACATTGGAAATAGGAAAAGAGAAAAACTCTTTCCTGGAACCAAAACCCTAGTATACTGAAAGGGGAAAATGTATTCAACGAATTTTTAATATAACAAACATTTTTTCCGAATTTATAAAATTGTTTAAAAAGGATTCCAATTTTATATGTTTTAAAATATATATATATATTCCCAAAAAGGGTTTTAAACAAGTATAACTAGACAGGAAGGAAGAAATATTACTGGAGTAAAATAGAAACTCTTAGCCTTTTGGGAAACCAAAAACAGGTTTAAACAATGTATTTTGGGCAGCCAACCTCCACCTGTAATTAGCCCCCTTTAATCTCTCAAAAAAGTTAAAAAAATACAAACAGGTAATTATTTAAACATAGTTTTTTTTGGGTATTTGATAAATTTTAACCCCAAAATAATTTTTAGTTTGGGCTCTTCATGTTTGGGGGTTAAAATAAAAGCCAAATTTTTAGGATCTTCTTTGAAGGAAAAGCGCCCGAAAGTTTTGTACCTTTAAATTTTTTTAAAAAGGTAATATTTTTACATTTTTCGAATCTCCCTAACAATTCTCCCCATAAAAAAAACCCCATTTATTTTGTTTTTTTTAGGCCGAAAATTACCAATAAATTTATGACCTTTTCCCAAAAAGATGTAAAATTTGTTTAGAGAATACCAGTCCGCAGAACCCCAAAGCATATGTATATGCTTTTTTTGCAAAAATTCGTTGGTCTTTAAATATAAGGCTTTCTGAGCCACCAACTCACCTTTTTTCCCCTATCCGTTTTTTAAAGATTTTTCTCTTGCAGTATCCGCACAAACGTTTTGTTAAATTTCCCATGAATGTTTGTTGCTATTTGAGTTCTAGTCAAGTACGGTTTTTTTTTCACCACCATAATAATCTTTTTTCTCTGTTGTGAGTTTAAATGGACGACCTGAACCAGGTTTCGATGTAAGTTCCGCAGTTTTAAAGTTAATTATAACACATTAGAAATAATACTCCCATCCAACGGATATGATTATACCCCATATTTTTTCCATCTTTCCACATTTTTCATAATGATTTTAGTAAGCCCCGATATAATTTCTTCTTTTTTTTTTTCCCCTGTCATTGAATCGCTTTTTTCCCAAAAATTGGGTTTTTAAAAACTTTCTTAACTTTTACGATAACGAATCAAAAAACCCAACCTATAACGCCTGTTGATAAAAAACCCCGGGAAACAAGAATATTCAAATGGTGAACCCGATTTTTTTCCCCATTTTGGGTTTTTAAAAAACCGCTATCTTACTGTTTTTTTCAAAAAATAATTTATCTCAACATTTAAATAATAGTAAACAAATTCATAAAATTTTTTTAGAGAAAATTATATTTCTATTAAATTTTCCTTTTTCTTATGAGTTCTTTGGGTGAACGAGACTTTTCTAGCTAGTGTATATGGTGTTTCCAGTCAACATCGAGAGTTTTTTTGTAAAAAAAAATTTATTCAGCGAGCAGTCAACACATCTTTCGCTGAGAGAAGAAAACACCAAATGATTTGATTCT
This sequence comes from Trichonephila inaurata madagascariensis, assembly GCA_019973955.1. Taxonomy (NCBI): domain Eukaryota; kingdom Metazoa; phylum Arthropoda; class Arachnida; order Araneae; family Nephilidae; genus Trichonephila; species Trichonephila inaurata. Next base: position 62,863 of record BMAV01001615.1, read on the forward strand.
GAAAATACTAATTGGGCTATATGCTTAATTCGAGAATTACTAAACACTTTTTTAGTTTATGTTTTCGATTTGAAAGTAATGCGCGGAAGCGTACATACGAAGGCTATAAAATTTAATGACCTGGGATCGGAATTGTTTTGTTTTTAATATATTTTCTGATAAATAGTTAAAGGTTTAATTTAAGACTCAAAAATGTTATGGAAAATAAAAGTTAAATGGTTAAATAAGTGATTTTATTTTACATGTTATTTCTAATTTTCGTTACTACATTTACATATATACAGGGACGTAGCATATGCCGTATTAGCCGTATGAATGATATAGGCCCCCAATCTCTGGGGGCTGCAAGACGCGTAAATAAAAATGGAGATTGTCAAGGGGGCACTTGCACGGGTCACAAGGTACTTTGATACAGGGCCCGCTCAAGACTAGCTACGCATTTCCTTATCAATAATGCAAACTTATTTTTTGTTAAAACTTTTAATTAATTTTTCTTTGACATTTTACTCTTCAGATAACCTACAAACATTTACACAAACTATTTAAGAAATATAATAGCAAAATTACTGAGAGTTCAAAAAAGTGTCTGCAGTATATTTCTATTTTTTATTCACTGCTTCATTTTTTCTCTTTAAACTATATAAAAATTAAATTACTTTTTCCTTTTTTGCTAATGCTACAAGTGTGTTGGGCCTTTTTTCTACCCGTTGAATATTTTTTTGGAAATAAGAATACTAGTATCACAGTTGTATCCCTTAACTCGTGAAGAACAGTTTAAAGAATTAATTTCCCTGAAAAAAAGAATTCTGAAGAAGTAATTTCTTATTTAAGCACACTCTTCCTTTCTTTTTTTACGAGGATTTAACAGGAGGGTTTTAAGTAATAACAGTATTTCGTATAAAATGAGTTTTTTTTTTCCAAGAATGAATTAACAGGATTTAGGATGGATTGCTACATGGTGCAAAAAACTTGTGTGTGTGTTTGGGGGAATAGTACTTGCTTAAAAGAGAAGGTTGTTTTATAAATGTGGAATAAATTTTTGAAACCTTGACATTCAAGTAGTTTCCTTTCTGGCACTTATGAATGTAAAATGTTAATTCAAACTCACACAAACACGCTAGGAAGTTGTTTTGCTCAGGAATAAGAAAGAATTATTTAAAATAAAAAAACGTACCATATATTAGAAGATGTGTCTAATTAATGCTTCATACTTTTAAAATATGAGTATTTTAATTTTAAATATATAATTAATATTTAGTAAAATATTTAAATTCTTTAAAAAGAAAAACAAAATGGGGGATAAAAACTCATTTATTTATGTAATATAATGAAATGAAATTTTAGAACTGTATCAAAGTGCAATTATACATAAATGACTTTTTACAATGATTTAGATTTAAATCATGTATAAAAAAGATACTCGTGATTGTAAGAAATATTATATTACCATTAAAGACAGAAACAAGTAATATTTTGACTAGATTGTTCAGTTAAACCCTTAACTGCCGTTTAAACCTTTTCCCCCTTGTATCATATGGTACTTTTTCAATTTTTGTGAAGGCTTAGTTGAAAAAAAATTTAATCGGTTGTGTCACATGAGATATAAAGGAAATACCCTTAAAATTTCCCGTTTAGTCAAGAAATGGCGTCCCTGTCTATGATAGCGATTTCTGTAGCGTCTCAGAATCAAAACAAGATGTTTGCACTTCGTCTAAGTAAATTTTTTTTTCTTAGTTATATACAAAATTAAACTTTTTTTAAAATATGCTTTTTCCTTTGTACTTTTACAATTTAACAGCAAAAAAAGAAATTTTTAATGAAATACTAAAGCTTAATGATTTGTTAAATTTTATTGTATCACATGCGCTACAATCGGGCCTAATCACTTATGAACATACTTTTTAAGTCAATTTTGTTTTAATTTTAGGTTATATTTTGGGAGAATTTGAAGATTGATAGAAGTATTTCTTTAATTTATATATAAAATCTTTAGCTGTGGTGTTTGCTTTCCATTTTTACCCATTTTTCCTGATAATTTTTTTATTTAATATTTTTTTATCAATGATATGTTTTACTTCAGATGAGAGCAGATGAATCGCAATGATTCTGATTTGAGTTCACTGTCAGACGAAGATGATTATCAAGGTAATAATGGAAGTGAGATAGATTATGATGATGAAGATCAGGATGTAATTTTTGCTTTTCTGCTCCAACCTGGGGAAATACATACAGATAAGTTCAATCCAGTTTCATTTTTTTTCCCAGGTGAGGGAGCCCCACATTGAAAAAAACAATGATTACATGGGGGCATCGTCATCGGGCCCCGTAAATAGTTTCTACAGAATGAAGTTCCGAACAAGAAAAAGGACAGTACGGTCATTCTACAAATGATCGACTTTAATGTCGAGATGGCTCACGTAAAAAATAATATGAAGAATGGGGGAAACCCAAAAGGAAACGTTCTATTTTGTGTTTTTACTTAGTATAGAAATACACTCATACACGGCTTACTGAAGAAGTCTCCCACTATTCTCTAGCCGAAGATGAAAATGATGAGTTCCCCCCAAAAAAGCGAGTTACGACTTGATTCCACATCAAGCAGCTCATAACAATGAAGTTTTCTGCCAAATGGCTGGGGGTAGGAATCATCAAAGAAGGAGCAGGAATGAGAAGTGCTCATTAACAACTGTCAATGTACAGACTGCAAGATTTTTCTGTGTTTTTAAAATACTAGAGAGACATTCAAGACATTTCACGAAAAAAAAAAAAATAATAAGTTAATGAAATATACCTAAAAATTTAAAAAAAAAACTTAATTTTTTCATGTTAATTTTTGAATTTTGTGTATTGTTGGGTTAAAAACTATGATTAAATTAATTACTTCAGTCTTGCTTAGTACTTAAAAAATCTGATTGTAGTGTCTAGATCCTGATGTATCACACGTGATATATCCCCCCATCTTCTATTAATTGAAAAAAAAATTATTGCACTTTCCTACATCAGAGGGATCAAAACAACTACTTAAGTACCTTTTACAAGATATCAAGCTTTTATTTTTGTCTCGGGTCTGAGGAGGTTAAAATTTATGTGATTTGCTCCCTAGTGCCGCTGTTTTTCACAGACACACATGAGCGGTGTATCGAAGTTAAAAAAAGGGATAAATAAATAAATTTTTCTCTTTTAAAAAACCCTTTAAACACTGCAAAAAATCATTTATTTAAAAACCCTTTTTGGAATAATTTTACTTATATCGATGCAAAGAAAATATTTGCGTTTCGAAAAGACGTGTATATAAGTTCGGAGAATTTTACGTACTAGTTTAGCGAGACGTATATATAAGCAGGAATCGGTTAAGAGGTTAAGGAATAAAAATACTTATTGACGATAACTTTTATGCGGAATTTGAGCAAACACTAATTAGAAGGTTATTATTTGGTACTAAAAAGTTAAAACACATTACTAAAAATCAACTAATAAAATTTAAAAGTTCTTAACATTAACCCTTTAACTGTCAAGTTATTTTGATGATTTGGTTCACAAATTGTCAAATTTTTTTGAGCCAAAGAACTTTTAGCCTCTAACCTTTGAAGTCTTCAGTAAAGTGCTGTCATCTATTGAATTGAGCGCACATTAACTTTTCCCGAGAATCAGTCGGGTTTGACAAAGAGATGAAGCCTAAATAAGCGTTTCCCGATATATATTCGGGTAAAACAATACGATGCACTAAAAAAATTACCCCGAACAACACTCGGGCGTGACATTTCGAACACTATGCTGGGTGCCCGAGACTACCCGGGCATGACAGTTAAAAGGTTAAAAACAGAAAACTACATAATATTATCAAGACAGCTAACCAACTGATCAAATCAGTGTCTCTCAAACTGTGGGGCGCGCCCCCCAGGGTGCGTGATAACCCTACAAGAGGATTGCGAGTATATCGAAGAGTTGAAAACAAAAGATTATTCATAAGAAAATTAATAATTTACTGCGGAAGTAAACAAAAACACTTGAGATCATCATAAAATACAGATTTACACTGACATAATAGCCACTATAAATGTATCAGTATTGCACAATGTGTTTCATAATTAATTTAACAGTAAAGTTAAGAACAGGTGCCAATAATTACCAGTGATCCTATGGGAATGTCATAAAATTATATGCAAAATTTAATACTTATCTTGATAATTTGTACTGTTTATAATTAAAGTCGCGTATTGTAGCTTTACGTCAAAGTATATTATTATTGAATTCAATACATGATATTGTATGGAAAGGGGCGCAATGAAAATTATGATTAAAAATTGGGTCGCAAGTATAGAAAGTTTGAGAAGCACTGGATTAAATTACTGCTTGGAAAACCAAAGGGTAAGAGTCCGAGATTCATTTTGCTTTTTATTTTCATTCTTCAGTTAACGGCTAGCCTATTGTTTCCTGTAACCATCGTAATTTGGTTGTAAGGCTACAGATGTAGTATTTTTTTTCATTTACATATACCTGCTAATTAATTTCATTGCAATCATCATTTAAGAACATTTCCTCAATTTTAAACAGTTGCATTAAAAAATATTGATCTTTTGAAAGAAGAAAATGAGAAACAGTTCGAATAATTTACCACGTATATTAAATGTAATTTTTTGATATAAATATTAAAGATTAATACAAAATTTAAATGTTATTTGTTTAGAGTGCAACGAGAGAGAGCACTGAGTGGCTTGAACTGCAGAGACATTTTTTGGTACTTTAGAAATCCCACATGTGGAAAGAAACAATTCATATTGCATGATATCCAAACAGTGACCGGAATGGGCTCAACTCATGTGACGTCATTGCCACATGATAGTGAAAGACACGTGATTCTAGCCAATCAATTCAAAAACTCATGCGAAGTCATAGTCACACGATAAAAACTATCTAGTGTTTCAAGCTAATCAGTTCAAGCGCTCCGGTGTTACCAAGTTTTGCTCTTTGCAGAAACTTTCTCTAAAAGTACGTAAGAATACAAAATGCATTTTATTTAGAAGTATAAACATAAAATATGATTTTTTTTTAATTAAAAAAAAATTTTTTTTGGAGAAATTATTTTTTCTAATATTTAAACATTTTTACCCAAATATGGAATTTGAAATTTTATTTGAGATTTACAAATAGAACAACAAATACAATTTGTTTAATGTTTGTTTTGAATTCAATGGAAAAAAAGTGTTTGTTTTTATCATGTGACTTCATGAATTGACCTCAGTGAAAAGTTTGTGGTAAATATAACAAACAGTATTCCATGAAACTTGTCTTCGGGTGAGAGAATATTAATGCCGCACTTTTCAGCCACACAAGGGTTTTGGGCGGTGACAGACCTCGTAATTTTGAACCATGGTGAAGTAACGGGGACGACACTTGAGCTGGCATCCCCTCCCAAATGACCACCCCAACACGCGTTTGAGATCTCAGACAGATTGAATGCATCGCTCCCCTAAATGGCGGGTCTTAGTGGTAAACAATTTCGGGCTCGAACCGCGACATGCCAGCCACGATTCGATTACACGTAATCAATTAGCTACCGCGGCCGAAACTTGTCTACGGATCATAACCTGTTAATCCAGTGTTTCTCAAACTGTGGGCGCGTCCTGCTTGGGGGCGTAATAACTGTACGAGGGGGCGCGAGCATATTGAACAGTCGAAAATAAAAGATTATTTAAAAAATTATTAATTTACTGAAATTAAACACTTTCTGATATAATAAAATATAAAATACACGTTTACATTGATATAATACACTTATAAATGTATCAGTACTGTACAATACATTTTATCATTAATTTAAGAATACTAAGTTTACTAAGTTAAAAACAAGTTTGATAATTACCAGTGATCCCATTGGCTTGTATTAACAGATCTTGATAATTTGTACGGTTTATAAGTAATTTCTTAACTGTCAATTAATAATTACGCGATTCGCTTTTCGATGCCACCTTTTTCCACATACACTCGCGTTTGATGTTTTTTTTTGGGGGGGGGAGAAAAGGAGAATATATATATAAATAAGCAAATCCTCTGAAATAAGTAAACCCTTCTTAAGCACTGTCAAGTTCCTTTTATTGCATTCCAAATAATTTTACGAATATCAGTGCACAAAAAAGATCGTACTTCGGAAAGACGTATATATACGTCTAGAACATATATACTTTGGCTAACCAAGACGTTTATATACGTCGGTGGCACATAATAGGCTAAAGTCGTATAGTATTTTTAGCATCAAAGTATAGTATTATTGAATTCAATACATTGTTATTGTATGGAGGAAGGGGAGGGCGATAAAAATTATGATTGAATATTGGGTCCAGTGTGAAGAGTTGGTGTCATTGTCTCGTCTTCATATTGGACATATTCGTTTTACGCTCAGGCATATTTTATTTAGTGAAGAACTTCCCAAATGTTCTTCATGCAAGGTCAGTTACACTGTTCATCTCACATTAATTGATTGTCCCATGTTTCATCATCATCCACTTGTAATGGATGGCCGGAGCCATCCATTAGTATGAGAGGGTCGTAAGGAAGATGAGCCCTGGTCAATACAAACTCTATTTATTAACAATTCTCAATAATGAGACAAAATCAACAACCAAATTTAAGAAATACGCCAATAGATAAATATCTAGAGCAATAGCGAGGTAGACGAGATAATAAGAGTTACGACAATAAATCGGATCATTTATACACTTAGTCGGTCCAGGCAGTTCACCTTCTTATATTTAAAAATGATTTCAAAAAGACCTGAATCCAATTTAACGACTAATTGACCAACTCGTTAATATTAATCAAATTATCTACGAAGTGCGCTCGCTTAGCTTTACGTTAATCACTAATGGCAATCCTGGTAGCTTGTAACCTCTCTCTCCAATCAATTTTAAAAGTTAATCTTTATATATAAGCCTAGATTTGCATAATCACATCTTCTTCTTCGGAGAAAAGTTTTCAATAGAATAATATTTAAAGACCCATTATTCGTCAAGAGGATTAGTTAGAAGAACATGTGGCGACATATTACAAAAACAATATTCGCACTACGGAGAAGGATAAAAACTGCTCAACTTTTGATGTAACGTTTAGTGTGTTCTGTTTATATTTTTCCCGGCAGCTAGGCAACCATTGATGTCCGCTCTCTATGTATGCATATCATCTGCTTACCAAAATTCATTTAACCTTAATATCAACGTAAATAAAATCATTTCCTTCATTGGTGACCCGATGAACACACCATCCGCAAAACTCGCCATTAACGACTGCTGTATCTACATTTAAGCTTACCTAACTCGGTGAGGTAACCCCGCACAGAAACCTTTCTACATTTTTTTAAAATTGTATTTGAAAATTAAATGTAATAATCTTTACTACTTTACAATTAACAGGTTTTTAAAAATATACCAGCATACTTTAAACAAGCATTTTAACTTAGTCAAAATTGGTTCTTATGCCAATTACGCAAAAGCACTCGCCAACTCATTTATCTGATTTGCATAAAATTCACAATACTGATCGAACAAAAAGAATAAGCCTGTCGAATACTCTACTACTGATTATATCAGCACACTACTAAGAATAATGAGTTTGACTATTGTAAAGGTATTTTTAAGTACTGTGTTTAATATGGATATTTTTAATAATTTCACAAATTACATTTAATTTATAAAGTATTGCAAATATTAGGAGGTAAAAAAATTGCTCTCTCCCAGCTCGAAAATCAAAATATTTAACCAGCACAAAAATAATTAAAATTAATTATGCAAATAACTTAAAAATTTTAGAAATTGAAAGAAAAAAATAATTATATTTTGAATGTGTGTGTGATCGCCTTCGGTATTTTGAAAAGAGATTGTATACTTTGGGATAGTTTAAAAATTTTAACTATTGCCAAAACTGAAGAAAAATATTTGTATAACTGACATGTGAAAATTTGTTTAAAAATACATAAAATTCCGCTATAGGCAACACGGAAGTTTCTAGTATGTAAACAAAATGAGTTTTGTAAAATAATAAATGGAAAGACCCACATTGTAGGCAGTATAATATTAATTGATTTTCGAATATTTAAATGAAATTGTAAGAAATGGCATGCTATTTGCTTACTTTATAATTGTTTTTCCCCCTCTCCCTCGCTTTCAGAGGTACCTTAATTATTTCTAATAATTTTTTCCTTAAGCTATTATTCTTTTTTAATTACCATTTTACGTTCTTCTAATACAAGAGTAAACAAGATACTCGTAATGGTGAACAGCCATGTAAAAGGTATCAGGATGACAGTACTTTGACGACTTCTTTTGAATTGGCGAAATTGGTCAATTGTGTGTGTATTAATATGCATAAATACATAACATATAAGGGACATTCAGATGAAACCCGGTCACTCATGAAAAGTAACGGTAACTATTTTATTAACTCAAAAATGTAGTTATACACAGTACACATACTAAAAAACAGTCGTCAAAACTGTTGGCACATTTATCCCATTGCGACACTAACCGGTCAATTCCATCATTGAAGAAGCTAGAAGGTTCCTGTCAGATCCAGGCCTGGGCCCAGTCACAAACTTCGTCATCTGTTGTGAATATATGTCAGCGAATAGCTCGTTTAAGAGGTCCAAAAACATGAAAATCACACAGTGAAAGGTCTGGACTGTACGGTGGATATTCCAGTGTTTCCCATCGAAAATCTTACAATGTCGTCTTTACCACATTGGCCACGGGCGGGTGGCATTATCATGCAAGAGAATAACACTATTGGACAAATGCCTGGGCGTTTCGATTTGATGGCTCGTGTAAGGTTCTGTAAAATGACTTGGATAACGCTGGAGCATTGATGGGGATTCCCGTTCTTGGAACTCTACAAGCAGAGGGCCCTTGTGGTCAGAAAGAAGGACATCGTGACCTTACCAGAACTGGTGTGTTCAGCCTTTGATATCTTTGGAGGTGGGGAGGACGCTCGTTTCCACTGCTTGCTCTAACGCTTCCTTTCTGGTTCAAAATGGTGACACCATAATTCGTCACCAGTGACAATTTGCGACCGAAAGTCATATTCCTTCTCATAGAAATATTGCAGATGACTCAGACAGCGCCATTCAAGCTATGCACTGTATAGCAGTTCGTTGGTGGGGAACCCACTGCGCATAAATTTTTCGAAAGTTCAAATGTTTATGCATTTTGGTGTAAGTGGGGCCCAAGCTAATACCCGGTAACCGATAGATCTAGTCCACGGAGATTCCATTTTTGTCCAAGAATAAAACATCCATTTCAGCAATCATTTCCAGTGTGATGACACAATGAGCCTGTCCACGTCGAGCATCGTTTTCCAGTAACTCGCGCCCCTGAAGGAATTTTTTTGGCTATTCCAGAACACTTAAACGACACAGTTTGTACTCACCGTACACAGCCTTCATACGTCGATGCATTTCATGGCCTCCAACTTACTCCACCCATAAAAATCTAATCACTTCTTGTTGCTCCTTCTTACTCTCCTATAGGTTCAGTATTGGACGATAACGTGTGTGAACAACTTTTCTTCGGCTTGAAACCACACTATCGCAATAAAACGTCAAACATTGCGCACATGTCAGTATCTCTACCATGATAGATGACGTCACGATACACGCAGTTACGTGGTGCCACCTTACGTGTAATGCAAAGTTAGACCCACTGACCAGGTTTCATTTGAATGAACCTAATATATAATTACAAAGTAAACGAAATATATCATCAACGCTCTTCTTATAAAATGCCGCGATGCATTAATAATAACTAACATGTGTGTGTGTGCTTAAATAATAACTAAGAAGTTTTTCTCTCCACTAAAATGTTTCATGCGCTTTACTCATAATTTACTTTTGTATCTTTTTCATTTTCAATTAAAATATAAAAATGCAGAAAAATTAAAAAATACTATGTTAGATGCAATGATTTCCAGATCGCATCTTTTTTCACCCAATATATAAAAATTTCTCTTACTCTTTTGTACAATTATCATGACGATATTGCTTTTAAAATACTCACTATATAGTATTTTTTTAGAGATTTAGTTTTCGATTGAAACTCACAAAATTACTTTTTTTACACACACGCAGCAAATACGTCTCAGACTCTCCAATTTTTTCTTATCCCTTTCTTGTTGAAAACTCAAAGTCTAAAAACCTAATATCCCTATACAACATTATAATATTTATCGCATTTTTTTTTATTCGAATGTGGGTGGTTCTTCGAAAAAGATTGCTATATATACATAATGTCGAGTGATTAACTGTATGCACATCATACTTAAATCTTCATTTGAAACATAAGAGTTTCTACAAATATGCCCCGCATTTTGTAAATGATTCCTATTGTTACGTAGATCCGAGGGTTCGGGGATTTTATGCAAAACAATCACAAAGAAAATAAACAGTTCTTTAAGAGCGATGTGAATTTATTATAAAAATCCAATCCTTTAAATACAGGATTCAGCAGCGATATTCACAGAGTAAATATCCAAAGGTCTTCACACCTTCAACACAGCAATCAAACACATTAACAGTGTTTAAAAAAAAATACACGTAAGTAAAGATTATTCACAAGCACAGCCGAGCTAATCAAAATAATCCTCACTACTCGCTGGTTTATTCCAGACTCCTCGCCGTTCTGGCGAGCATCTCCTTTATAGGCGCGACAGAAACTTCCAAAATATAACAGCTCGTGTCATTGAACGTGACACTAGTGGAGCAGATCTACTACTTTCTAGAAGATTCCAGAGGGTTCCGAACTCGCCAACATGGTCGCCAATGACGCCAAAATCGCCAACTTGGTCTCCAAAGTCGCCAAATTGGCCGCCAAGTTGGTCGCCAAAAATGATACCAACTTGGCTCTACCGCCAAGATTTCGCCAAGTTCTCATTGGATCGCCATTATAACGTAAGGGTCGGCATTGCTTGTAAACGGTACACTTTTAACATGAAATAAACATAACATAGAGTAATATAAATGCATTAAACACTCAAATACAAATTATTTACACTATTTACACAAAATTCGTAACACTATATACTTCAGAATAGACTCATATCCATAGTAAAGAACATATTTTTCATTTGTTAAATATACATTTCTTCTGCAACTTATTTTTGTATATGTGTCACTTATGTAGAGTGATATTTGCAATAAAATACTTAGTACAAAAAGCAATTTTTTGAAACTTTTTTTATTTGAGTTATGTTAACTCTTTTTTGCATGATGATGGGAATTTCCATCGCAACACAAAACTTTTAAATATTTTTCGTTGAGATGGTCTAAACTGGAATGTATTTGCTACAGATATTGATGAAAAGAATATCATGTGTGTGTACTTATTCTTGAAATTAACTGTAACTAAAAATATAATTTTATACAATGGAAAACAAAATGGAAAGAACAGTTTTCATTTTTTTTTCAAGCGGAGCTGCGGGTAGGTAATTAATATTGCACACCTCGTACATTCCTTTGCAGGTGGATACTATTTGCTGCAATTCAAATCTGATGCCAAATTCCCTCACTAGAGGGAGACACCTGATTTCTAACGATGGGAATTTGTACTAAAAATTTAATTTTGCTTAGAGAACCCAAGTCAAACAGGCATTTTAGGGTTCTCTAACATGCCGCATAATCAGACAGCATAGCCTCTGTCGATTTTTTGCATCATGAAAATTCACTGATTTGGGTTGGGGTCAAACCCGCAAACTTGGGCGTACAAGGCCATCCCCTAACCAACTACGCTATACACAACCGACATTTTTCAAAATATGATAAGAATTATTAAATATGGTAGTTTTTTAATTACATGAAATACAGTAATTTGATAAAAGACAAAATTGAATTTACTTTGTCATATTTTATAATTGAAAGAAACAAAAAAAATATTTGGATTTTGAACTTTTTTTATTTTGAAAAAGAGCTGTAATAGAAAAGAATATGGTTAGTGCCAAAATTGTTTTTACTTTTATTCGAACAAAGTATTTGGCATCGAATGAACAAAAGTTCCGATGAACTTCAACGTCTCGATTCATAAATTCCGTTTCTCAGTTTCATGTTCTTTTATGTAAAATATATTTCATTCGAGAAGATCTCAAACACAGAAAGTAAAAAGGAAATGCTCGTGAGAACATTCCAAATGCAAATTGCTATTCTCTGAAGCTCCCCCAAACTCTTTTATTTCTTCAAAGCCTGTCTGAGGGGAAAACTCAAAGAAACTAGAAGATTCTTCTATTTTTCTTTTTTTTTTCTTCTTTTCTTCAGAAAATTCTCTTGACATACTTTTTTCCCTTAATCCATGTTGCATGTAAATTCGGATCTTCCTAGCATCTTAATCGTGGAGAATGAAGGAGTGGTTCTATTTCTTCAACAGTCTTAAATAATGGTCTCTTGGTAGAAGAAATTAATCTTGTTGCCATGGAATAAAATTTAAAATGGATATTTACCATTTGTTCCAGTCACGGTTCAGTAGGAATGAGGGAAGAACCAGTGCGAACCTTTATTTCATTCCATTAAATAAAATAGGGAAGTTTGCCAACTCTATTTCGAGAAGACAACTTTTTCGAAGTATATTGGAACAAACTTCAAACAATATTTTACAAATTTTACAACAACCGTGTTCCAGAATATGTGCTCAGATGTATATATTCTCTGTACCGAATAAATTTCTATGATAATAAATTCATTTTTGGATTAGTGGTAAAATATAATGTATAGTAGTAATATTTATATTATGGAGTACAAATTTCTATTTCATAAGCAAATATATATTTAAATAGAGTTTCAAAATATGTATAATGCTTCAAAATAATTTCTCTAAAATATGAATTAAAATAAAACTGCTTAATAGTTAGGAGGTAGTGTAAAAGTTTTATTAGTTATTATCTCACATAATATAGTTAGCTATAGTTATCGCGCGCAGAAAAAAAAGTGAAACAATTTTTTCAAAGTGAGCTTATGTAAAATAATTTTAAAGACGAGCATGTGTGATATATTTAAAAATACATGAGGTATGAAATTTAAAATTTTGTGTAGTTGTTATTGTTCTTATACCTGCAATATATATTACTGGGAACGTTTCGTATTTAACTTTTAAAAAATGTGATCATTGCAAAATGTATGTCATGAATAAGTAACAAATTGCAATTACTTGAAGGTTTATTTCGACATAAACCTTGAGAATCTTGAGGTTTTTAAAATTGTTTGTCAATATTAATTTTATTAATTGTATTTTCATTACTAAGCTACGCATTCGATTTTGTTTCATCTGATGATATCAGTATGTACACTTGTCAACACTGGAAGTACTTAAACAGGCATTCCTTTCTTAATTGATGCAAGTAAAATGCCTTTGTCATTTACCAGAATACAACAAAATATATGATATGTACGAGATTTATAACCCCTGTTTTGAAATATAAAGGGAAATAGTTTGAAATCGTCAATGATTTCATATTTAGGTCTTTTTTAGCTACAAAGGTATTTAAAACATAATTATATCATAAAAAAATCAAAGTACTCATTTAGAAAATTTTGATTAGCTCTCATATTTCTAAGACGTGAAAAACAATAACTGAAATAGTTACGAGACGCTTTTTATACTTGAAAGAATAATTTGAAGAATAACCCTTGGTAGAATTTAACGTGATAATTATTCGAGAAGAACCAATTCAGGCATCTTTAATAAACAATTTTAAAAAGACAGATATTTCATTTATAGCAAAATACGCCCACACACATTTGTTTAAATAATCCGTACCCTTAATAAGATTGGAAGATAATCGGGCTACACATTAGCAACAAGACATTTTTCACTAAACCATTTAGTACCCAAAAGAGAGAGGTAGCAAAACCCGGGTGGATTGAATGCCTGGGGGGGAAACGTGAGAACCATTATGTTAAAGAATTGGTCACCTTATTCAGAAACAGGATAGCGCAAAATGGAATTTTGAGGAAAGCTAGGGCGCATTCAGTTATAAAAGTGAGTTTAAAATCGTAAAAATAAATAAATAAAAATAATAAATCAATGGATTTTTATTTCTTGTATTATATGCTCTTAAAAATGCTATCCAGAATTTGCTGCAATATGTTTTTATAGACATGGGAAGTATTTAAATTTTCAAAACGAATGTAGTTTCCTTCTCTTGAAATGTCACAAAAATCCTATAAAATTTAAATTTTATTTTTAAAAAATGATCACATAGAAAAGAGCATGAGCTTATATATACATACACACACATAATAAAAAATACCGCTAGTAAAAAAACCATTAAAAACTCAAAAGTTTATTCAAACTCTGTCAGAAACTTGAGAAAGTTTAAAGAAAAGTAAAATTGATTTCTTAGTTATATCTCATATAAAGTTACTGTATATCCACCCCATTTGTATGCATAATGTTTTAGCAAATACAATCTGCAAATATTTGAAATGAGAACTTCAAAACTATGATGAGCTATATTTGTTCTAAAAATTTTACTTTAAATTTATCATACCCCACAAGTTAAAGTAATCATAACAAAATAAAAAGAAATATATCAAAAATCTTTTTTTAGTTTTGACTTGCCAAAATTTAAACAAATTTGTACTAAACAGTTTGAAGATGAAAGAGATACCATTGTAATTTTTTTAATTAAAAAAACCTTTATATAAAAAATTATTAATTAAAATTTTACTACTATAATTGGAAAAATATTCATGTTGGAGAATTTAACATATTGACTAATTAGTTATTCATATTAGACCAACTTATCTTAAAACCGAGACCTTTTTTTAAATTCGTTTTCCAAAAATATTTTTCATAATTTGACACAAAATAAGATACGCCAACGTTTCGCAGTACTTCAATATTGAATTTTTTAAGTTATAATATTTGACATATAATTTGATTTTTACTTTCTAACTGTCCGATTTTACGTGTTTTCAAAATATTTTTATTTGGTAAGACACCAATTCGCCGCCCCATCAGAAAATTAAATAATAATAAATAAAATACATTTATTAAATATCTTTTTTATCGGTCATGTGTGTATTTGGAATATGATATATGATTTTGATAGAAATGTGTTATAGATAAATTTAGAGAAGATCAAGTACAGTTTTAAACTCTTCTTGTAATTAAAAAAAAATATGTGAGGAATTTTATATTTAAAAAAAAAAATCTAATGCTCTTTCTTAATAATTACCGAAATTTCGATTTTTTTAAACAACCGATTTAAAAAAAAATTGTTTTAAAAAATTAAATATACAACTTTATTTTCTAAATTATTATTATTATTACTTTAATTGTAAATAAGTTCGAAAGAAAAGAATATAATAAATCTAGTTCTAATATTTGTCACTAGATGGCACTTCTATCCAAACATTTCACCCTTTTCACGAAGGACTAGATTTGACTATCCGGTTAATAAGTTTTCAATGTTAAAACATTTTCATAAATTTTCAAACAATGTAGTAGCATATCTTCAAATTTTTATAACTACCAGTTTAGAAAATCTTTTATCAAATCCTGATAAGGGTGTAAAAGTACAATTGTTTGTTTGTTTTTAATTTTTTTAAAAAAATTAAAAACAAATTTATATTCTTGAAGTTAAAAATGAATAAATTTCTTTTGAAAAATGCATTCTTTTTCTTTCTTTTCATGTATGAAAGGTATATAAATTTTTACGAACAGATTTGTGCGAAAAGAATTCTTTTTATGATTGAATGAGGAAAAAAAAAACATATTAGACAGGTGATACTCAACCTGCGGCCTGCCACCAGGCTTTTTTGAGTGACTCGCTCATGGCCTATTGGCCTAAAAAGTTCAATTATTTAAGAACAGTGCATTAAAAATTCTCCCAATCAAGCAATTGAAGTCGTACGGATACGAATCGCAAGATTATTTTTTTCTATTTGAAACTGTAAGGGATAATAATAATAAATAAGAGTGAAATAGGGAATGAACTGGAGTAGTAACTCTTATTTTATGTGTGAAATTAATTTTTAACTATAAACAAGTAATACTGATATTCATTCAAAGCTCCCCTTTGTTGCCATTCAACTTTTGATAAATTAATGTTTGAAATGAAAATAAGAGATGCTTAGTCAAAAGAGAAAAAATTTAATTATCAAACGGCTTGACAATTTTGTTTGTATAGGTCATGAATGAAAGGAACCGAAACTACCTCAAAACTCAGTAAAAAAGGTAAAAAACAAAGAAAATCTTCTATGTGTGTTTGAAAGAGATAATATAATATTAAAAACGTGTTTCAATATTTTGATTAACTTTCCACATTTTAAGTGTCCTATATTGCTTTGTGTCCAATTGCCATCATATTATCATATGGTGTTTTTCCATTAATCGTCACGTTGCGGCCCGGTGGGAAAATAGTTTGAGTACCTCTGTATTACACTGATAAAATGTGAAGACTGGTAAAATTTAAATGTACATAAAGAAACACACGCACACACAGAAACACACATTTCCTGTTGAACTGACTGCGGTAAAACTATTAACAAATGAATTATATATTTGAAAGCCTTGATAAAATTCAAATACTTAGAACAATATATTTCTTTTTTTTTTAAAAAAAATGACTCATTTAGCTTTTAAATGATAAAATTATAACCCTAGATAAGGAAATTATGTACTAATGTTTCATCATTATTAAGATAACAAAAAATTAAATTTTTTTTTCACATTGATAAATTGTTTATTAGCGTCACGCATTGATGCAACATGAGGGCCATTGACGATGGACCGAATAATTCGGAACATTGCTCAAGTAACGACGACAGACCTCTGCTAATTCGAAACTTCAAAACCAATGTGAAAGATAATTTTGATTCTAGACCGTTTATAAACCCGGGAAAAGTCATACGTTTGAATAATTTAATTAAGAAAAAGTATACTTACCTAAATGGTAAGCACTTTTCAATTTTTTTTTTCATAATTTGAGAAAAAATTCAATCAAACGAACTAAAATGTTTCAAATGTGCGTGGTTTAAGACAAGGACACACATCATATACACTTTTCTCTAACATAACAGGACTGATATTTGCAGGTAAAACTGTCATTCTTTGTTCAAGTTATTGTAGTTTTATCGTCATTTGATGATCAACAAATAACAAGTTGAACTTTTTCTTGCTTGTGTCCTTTTAATAGGGTGCAAAGTGTCTTGTGGTTCACTTGTGGATTTATATTCTTTTTGATGGAGTTCTTAAGGTAGCATTTGAAAATTTTCCTTCAAACTCAAATGTCTCACATGTCCAACTTTTTTCTCAAATTTACTTTCCCTGTTATGATTAATATTCATTTTTCCTTCCGGTTCTTCCTTTATTTGTGATCAATTTCTTTTACTGAAGTTTCAATTTCATCCAACATAGATCTCGCCAAAACCCATTCCCTTTTGATATTCTGCTTATGTACATTTATAAACCAAAATAATTTTTGCAACACAGCAATCAAATAAATATCGTTCACATGGGAAAAATATAGCCTGTTCATAGAAAATTTTTGGGAACAAAGTTGGTCGCGCGAGGAACTTAGTCGACCCAAATACCTCAAGATTGTAAAAATACGTTTGCCATACCCAAAAAAGTGGGAGATATGCGACAAATACAGTTTAGTTTCCATGAAGACCTTCATATAGGAGTATACTGACAAGGCCATCGGTAACAAATAAACAGTTTTCCCAGAATTAAAGAATTTGTGAGCGTGAAGTTACACTGTGTGCCCCGCGTGACCGCCCCCGTGCGACAGCCTTTCTACTAGGCAAATCTTTAGTACAAGACAATCAGGAACTCGACAACAACCTCGTCGATCACAAGTTGGGGATTAGGGTCACCCGGCTACCACAGCCTCGTAATATTTCTGAGAAAACAAACAGTGAAAGGATATACATATATAATTTTACTTATATTTCAAAGTATAAAGAAGACTTTTTTGTGTTTACTTATTAAATAATTTTGGACTTAATTGTTCATTTACGAATAATTTTTAACGAATTTGTTGCTACCGTGGCGAATTTTATGTGGTAATAAATAAACATGAGAATGTAAAGTACTATGTCGAATATGTATACATGTGTATCATATTGCATTCAGTATGTGCATGTATCGTAATAAGACCCCGGAGCTGCTTGTTAAGAATTTATGCGTATCAAGAGAAAATATATACCGAATTAAATCACAGATTACGCGTGTTTGGAACAGTCAAACAGCGTATAAATGAACAATTTTTTTCATGCAAAATATCAGTTGAACTAGAATATGAACATGCAATTTTTTTAATAACATTATTATAAAAAATAAATATTTAAATGAGCTTTTTGACAAGAACAAAAAAAAACATATTTTCTCAAAACATTCTTCTTTTTTGGAAAAAAAACTCGTAAATTTATAATATTTTTCCTATAAATATCTAAGACTACTCTATAGATCCCTAAGCATGATTTTTTTAAAAAAATTATTTTCAGAGTTAGTTACGCTAAATTAAAATAATAACCGGTGTTTTTTTTTTAACTTCTTTGATGTACTAAAATATTATATATATATATATAATATAAAGTCACTTCTAATTTATATATTTCAAAAGTACCTCAAACTTACTTTCATTTCGATTTTTAAAATAACTCAAAAGAGCTCATTAAAATAGCAAAATAATTTTTAACTCTAATTTAATTCAATATAATGAAATTGATTTTTCTTGAATAAACATATTTTCTTTAAGAATTTGATCTAATATATTTTGTACGAAGGTTTGTAACCTAATACGTGTTTCCCCCAAACAGTTTGCTTTGTTTAACTTGAAGATAACCAACCTATGACATTTTAAGATCTGATTGAGATTAATAAGAAATAAATGAACTATTTCACTTACGAAGAAAACACATTCGAGGTATTATTAACGATAGAGTCGGGAAAATGTTTGCGTGAATAAAAATAATGCAGAACAAAAAAACGAGGGAATGTGTGTACCCCGTGTTGCCCCACGATCTTAAGTGTACCCTCGGGTGTACTACTGGCATTGAGGAAGAAACGTCAGATATTTATGGGGAGTGTATTTTTCCATCACCCGAACATGGAGAAAAATGTTGGTGTTGTGAATCACAAGAAAATTCACTTCTGTGGTAATGTCTATTTCTTGTTATGTGGTTGCGAATTATTGAGGAAAGATTTTAGGGAAACAGTTTTTCCTTCTAAAGCATTACAGATACTTATAAAACATATGCATCATTGAAAAAGTATTAAACTCTAAAAAGTTAGTGAGAGTGAGAAAGACATATATATTCGAATTAGAGATGAACTAATTTAAGAAATCCTGATTTTTCTTCAAAAAGTCCACATTTATTTCCAAAAGTTAGTACATGAAAATATATTAAAAACTGATGCAGATTATAATTATATTAATCTGCAATCATTTACGCAGTGAGACTCAAGAACCATTAAATCAAGGTCTGAAAAACTCTAAACATTAACACAAACAATTAAAATATTGAACCGAAACTTATTAACCCAATATTTAATCACGCTAATTGTAAGGGTTTCTCAAACTGTGGGGGTGCGCGAATATATCGAAAAGACTAAAATAAAGGATTATTTTTAAAAAAAATACTAAAAGAAAGCAAAACAAATGAATTCGGAATTATGAAAAGTAATACTTATTCTATAACGTTAACGTATCCGACTACGTTTGGAACCATGATTTTGCAAAAGCGTATAAATGGATAATATTTACGATATTTAGGGTCACTTAGATTAGAAAATGTATATAAAATTGTTTTTTAAGAATAGTATTACATTAAAAAATTATTTAAGTACAATATTTTTACAAAAAATGAACATAGAATAAACAATTTTCAAAATATTCTCCTTTGTGAAAAATCTTCTATTATAATAATATTTTGCCTGTATATAGGTCAGACCTCTGTACAAAGGCTCAACTAGAATTTTTGAAATATATAACTTAGAAGTTAGAAGTAGGTTTATCCTTATTTTACGACAACAGAGGGGAGAAATTTTAAGAAAAAAATGCCGATAATTATTTCAATTGGTGGAAACTCTGAAAATAATGTGAATTTTACAAAAATCTTAGTTCAGACTCTCTGAAGAAATCTTTACTTTATATAAACGCGAAATATTATTATTTTAGAAGCATTTTTAAAAAAGAAGAACATTTTTTGAAAAACGATTATTCTAAGTTAATTTTTTGCCAAAATATTCTATTAAATAATTTTGTTGTCAAAATGTCCTTAAAATAAATGGAAAATATTTATGAACATGTATTCTAATCTAAATGACACTAAATATCATGAATATTATCCATTTATACACTTTTTTAAAATCACTGTTCCGAACGTAGTCGGATACCTTAAAATTAACTTAAAATATTTATTTCTGAAAAGTAACATTTAAAAAATTTAATATTTACTTGATAATTTCTACAGCTTATAATTAGTTCGTATTGTAGCTTTGGCATCAAAGTACATTATCATAGCATTCTATGCATTGTCTTTGTATGGGGAGATGAAAATTGTAATTTAATATTAGGTCGCCAATACTAAAAGTTTGAGAAGCGCTAACATCTTAAGGAATACTCATAATAATAATCCCTCAATCTTTCGAATATAAAGATTACATGCATTTGTATATTTTACGAAAAACTGATGGCATAAAGGGGGACTGTATACAAAGCTTTATGTAAATTAGATGCAGCACGTTCAATGGCAGTATGATTAAATAGCATCGCTATCTGACTATGCTTCGATTAGTGGAAATTCCAGGTGAGATAGAGGTAAAATCAGATTGAAGTTTTATTTCCAATAAAAAACAATAATGTAATGTAATTTCTGTTTCATACTAAATGACGTTTCTAGAATTAGTTCGAGGGAGAGATGAAATGCAGGTTTATCTATAGTAAAAAAATTCAATTATTCAATTCTATAGCTATTATTATAATTGACTTGTTTTTAATTTGAATTAGATTAAACATATTATTTTATAATATCTGCAAGTTTTAGTTACAGTTCTCATTTTCATAAAATTTCCTTTTTTTCCTGCGTTTTTAATGAACCGGATGACTTTTGCTGACACTTAAGCTGAGATTTTGTTATTTGGTTAAATAAACAAAGACAAAAACACTTTGCTAATAAGATAATCTGATATAAATAATTAATGGATGAAATTCTATATGTAATTAAGTTAAGAATAAATGTATACCCCATAAATGTAAGTGAGATTGAACTTTAACGAAAATGTTTGAAGTGACGTTTAAAGGTCAAATGGAAATGTCTCCCACTATATTTGTTATATTAAAGAGTGCTTATAATTACATCGATAACATGTTTATAATTGATACATTAATAAATTATGCTTTTGAAAACCCAAACAATTCCATTAAGACCCCTAAGTACATTTTGTTTTTAAAAAAAAGGATAAAAAAAAAATTGTTGAAATTCAGATAAAAGTTTTTAAGTGTCACTTTTGAAGATAAAGTACTTTTTATAATCGTTTTGAACGAAAAAATCATTATTTGAGCAAGTTACTCCCTTACTGATTTGGGAAAGAAAAGGGAAAAAATTGTCTATATCTGTTTCAGCGAAATTTTTAAAAAAAAAAATGCATTAAAATATTAAAAAATTAAACGTGCTATAAATGAAAATAGTAATTGGATTTCAAGAATTGTATAATATGCTAACACTAGCTTTAACACTAGAACATAGAATTTTTAAAAAATTTATAGGCAGTCTTAAGGAAAAACAATAATTTAGGTTTATAAGCAAAATTGATTGATTGTATATAATCAGAATCAACTGGAGGGCTTTAGCACCGCGACTTGTAATTTTTGAATAATGGTGAATTACCGAGGATAACAGCTGGGTTGAGAGTCAACTGTCCAAACTTCTACACCACTCCAATTATTTTGAATACGAATAAAATAGTTTTACTATTTTTTTAAAATTTTCAACTTTTAAAAATGAAATAAATTAGAAAAAAATCAACTACTTTGTTTATTAAATAACCTTGGCATGTGAAAACTATGATTCCAGCCATCAGTAGAAAAATAATGTTAATTCGCGTAAGGATAAGCGAGAAAAACTTATTTTACTCACTTTTATAAAAGTAATATATAAATAAAATAATGAAATTTAAGTGAAAGTTAACATTTTGCACGGGGTGGAATCATATTATAGTTTAATCTTTTATGTTCTATGTTACTTTATTTGGCTGAAGCCTTCAGCTTAACTGAAAAATAGATTAATCCGTAAGTTATAAAATAATTTCATATGTTATGAAATCATTATTTCTTTGTCTGAAGTAAATAAAAAATTGCTGTAATTAAAAATAATTGCTTTTCTACAGACTATTATTTAAATTGTGCTTGTATGAAATGTTTAATTTAGGAGATGAAATTTTAAATTACAGAATCTCTTACAAAATTTGACATAATTAACATGGCTTGCAATACAGAAATTCTTCCAAAAGTGTTTACAGAAATGATTCGTAAAATGAATTGATGAATTGTGATAAATCCTTAATTGCAACTATCTCTTACCGAATACAGAAATGCTTTCCCCTTTAAAATTGTATCATGTAGTTTCACAACCTTGATTTAAGCAACTTCCTTTCATTTTTTTAATATCTAATAAAATTAGATTTATGTTGTAGAAAATCTAATTAGCTGATAGGAGATTTGATGCATGACTTAATTCTTGAATAGCAGTTTTTCTATTGCTGCCATAAGAAATTTACAACAGTTAAATTTTATTTTATGCCTCGATATTCAAAATAAGTATATCTACTTTAAATTTAAATCCTGCCCGAAAATTAACTCTACCTGACTCGGAGAGTATATACTGCTCCAATTAGAGGCGAAATAGATAAAATTTGTCGCACATACAAAAAGTTAATTCATTTAGAACCGCGAAATCATGATGAAGGGGAACGATTTAGCTTCATGAGGTCCGAGACCGTGAAATACCTCTAGTCTGATTTGCCTCATGCCTGCAAGGCATTTAACTGAGCATATTGGAATGGCCTTCACGCTTTAGGTGATCCTACATAGAGACCTACCGATGGGTCTTAAAGTTAAAGGCCATATCACACGTACATTTTTGGTACAATTTTTTCAAGCAATTTTTCATCCTTTTGAGGGGGAAGGGTTGCCGTACACAAAACGACATGATCTGACGTCAGCCGCGCTCTACCTCCACATTGAAAAATTACTCGCCGATTTTTCTGTTTCGAAAAACGAGCATCCCAAATTTTTTTTTGTATTTCGCTTGCGCTTTTGTTGATGGGCGTAAACAGAAATTGATCACCATCCTGTTTTAAATATTATACGCCGTTAAAATATTATACACCATTAAAATATTATACGGCATATCTGATGTGTTAGATAAAACCGAAGCCGCCATCTTGTTTATGACGTGGAGCGCCGAAAACCCCATTGGCTAGAATTTCAAGCAACTTTTATTTGGAACAATTTTTTGAGCTCACTAGCAAAAAGTTGTTCGAAAGCCGTTGCTATAACAACTGAGTAAAAATTGCACGAATTGGACGAAAAATTGCTTGAAAAGTGTACATGTGATACGGCTTTAACCTCCTTGTCCAAATTGTAATGTGACCTAAGCCGCTCCTGCCCACATCTTGGCATGTAATGGTTGCCATAAAAGTCAGCTGCTCACAAGTCCTGCTACAGTTATTCATTATTTGAAAACGCACGGGTTTATGAACTTGATCTAGCTAACTCTGCCGATCAAGCAGAATAAAATACGATAACAGAACTGTGAAGTATTTTGAAATAACAAAACATTATATATCAAAGTGTAATCCTTATTAACAAGCAATATAAAAAAAAAGAATAATAAGTCAATTCCTACTTAGATCAACAAAGAAAAATTTTATTTTAGCTACTTTTTATTAAATAGTTACAATTAATATAAATATGTATATACATATGACAGAATCACAGCATTAAGTGGTCATTAATTTTTATTAATTATAATTAAAATATTGTATTGTCATCCGAAATAATCATGTATATAAAATTTCAGCTCAAATGAGGGCTTTAAAATGTATTTTATTAACGTTTCAAAATTAAACGAAGATAAATAAATAAATAGGGTGGATCCTAGCAGAGCCCACACCCTAGGCATGAATTATTTCGGTTGGCGATAATTGCACCATTTTGGTAAACCTACTTTAATACACTAGATAGCAAACCGAACTATTTCTGGAATTTTTGTATTTTGTGATTTTGTCGGCGGGCATTTCGAATTTCGAGATTTTGTCGTCGGGCACCGCGCTGGATATATGGCTGCGTGTGTGAGTGAGTGTACCTTAGAATTTTTTAATTTGTTGAATGGGAAAGGTAAGAAAGAATTGAATAAATGGGGTATGAAGTAAGTATCGATTGCTTCGAATTATGAATGTTCTAAATGTAATGAGCGAATGGGATTATGCGAACGACAGAGTGTTGTTTTGGATGGATTTGAATGGAGATGTCGAAAGCAAGGCGTGAATGCGCATGCTCTTCGCAGAAGTATAAGAAAGAATTCGTAGCCTGCTGTTACCTGTTCCTCCCTCGAAAAGATTAGCAATAAAAAAGCAACTGTGCTGTTTTTCTTTTTATCTTAAATATTTTAGATGAATTTTCTATTGTTTACATATATTTTCATTAGCATCCACCTTGTCCAGCTATATTCACTGCTGCCGTTGTCTTTTTAGCGCCATCTCGTTCTTTACTTGGCGCTTTTTTTTGGTTTTTCGCCGAAGGTGTGGGCTCTCCAGGATTTTACCAAATAAATATAGAGAGAGAATTGAAAAATGTGGTTGATGAATATTCGAATTTAACGTATAAAAGCTTAATTTAGGATGAATCGTGTTATAGATATGGTAGTTAATTCGTAATACCAGTTCTAATGATTCGAATTCTGCAAAACTCATTTTATGATATAAGTGACATTGCTCCTTGTTGAACGGAAATAAGCTTTAAAATTCTTATTTGGTGTGGATCAAAATGACAAACTACGTGATTAATGTTTTTACTAGGAAAGTTCCCATTCTTGTTGATTTTTCTTTTCAAATTTATTTATTCACAAATTAGAAATATGCCACAAAGTTTTCAGCCAAATTCAAAGCTCGTTTCTCGCGCTTTCTCGGATTTCTTCATTCAGTAATATCATTAAACATAAATCAGCAATATCACTTATTTCAAACAATCGAAATAACAATCGAATAATAAGTGGAACCGTATTCATTACAAAAATTTTCGGTACTTACGTATTATCGCAACAATAGCCAACATTCAAGATACCTCGCCAAGTGGGCAACTCCCATTTCACATGTGTCGTATGTGCCGAATGGACTAAATTCATGATGGTCGCATGATAAAGGCAATCACGTATTTCCCGTTGATTAAAAATTGACATACTAGTTTTTCAACTTGTAATGTTTAGATAACATTTAAAATTTCATGATTGTGTAAAGAGTTTACGTGTTAAAATTCTTCAGTTTTCAAAATTAAAAAACAAAACAAAAAAACAAAAAAAATTACACTATACGAATACTTTTAAATTAAGTGCATTTTGTTTTACTGTGTGCATTATTATATCGTTGAAAAATATGTACATTTCTAAAAGAAAGTTTCTGCAAAAAGCAAAATTTGGCAACCGTGAAGAACATCAACTATTTGGCTTGAAACACGTGATTATATTTATGATATAATTATGACGTCGCATAGATTTATGAATTGATTGACTGAAAACACGTGACTCAGTTATCATGTGACTAAATGACGTCACACGAATTTAGTCCATTGGCATTCACGTGTTTCGTTTCATATAATGTCGCCAATAAGTTGCAATAATACATAAGTACCAAATTTTCTTACAAAAAAAAAGTATATTTTTTGAATGAGTATACTTCAGACAAAGTAAATTGTCTAAACTTGTAAGATAATAGTGTCGTCGAATATCTTTCGTGAATCATAGATGAAGGTACATATGAACAAGCTATAAATGTTATGTAAACTAGATAAATGTGTGTTATAAGAAGTAACACCGTTATTTGCATACCTTGCAATGTGATTTAAAATTAATAGAGAAGAGTATTAAAAATCAATACTCACGCCAGTTATTATATTGTTACAACTACAATTATTGCTTCTACAATCTATCCAGATAAGAACAAGTAATGTTTTGTTTCGAGACATCATCACATACACAATAGACGTAGCATGACTTCATGCCTTATTTTCCTAATATTATACTAAAGCCCAGAAGTACTAGAAGGCATTTGTAAGTGTAATGCTTAGAAGAGACTGTTTATCCCTGCATTTCCCGTTCCCTCATTAGCCTTGATTGATAAGGCTTAAGTTTAAAAGATGAGACTAAATTCAAAATACTTTGAGTGTTTAATATATATTAAACACTCAAGATTATCTTAAGATGAATCAATATTTCTCTTTAATTGTAAAATCTAAGCATGGATGGGAAAATATTGTGAAACAGATGTTAACATTTTATAACGGCAGAATCCACTTACAAATATATATTATAAATTTCAATTAATTCAATGAATATTATTTTATATGCATGGAAGATGCAAGAACATTAAGTGGAAGCGGTTGCCTAATGGGTATAGTCACGAACTCGTAATCATAACCACCTGCATGCCATTAATTTTAGCATTTTTGCCACTGAAGATCTGCCATGTAGAGGGTCTGATGTGCGTTAAAACTTTTGGGTTCAAACTGCTCCCATTGTCGTGGTTTGGTATTTGGATGTAAAAGTGCCAACTCAGGTGTTATCTTAGTCACATGACCAATGCTCAAACTTATGAGATCCGTCACTTGTATCCCTCGTGTAGCTTTATAGTGCGAGATAAATAAACACTAATTCATACAAGAATATTAACATTTAATTTAAGTTATTAAACAGAGAGATAATCTTTTTGTACGATTCGGTAAGACCAGTAAAACGAGATATTTAAAATTACAAAAAAATTCCAAATTAAAATACTTTCACTACTCAAGCGCTCTAACTTTAAAACACGCCAGAATATGAACTTCAAAGTATCATATCACCGATGTCGTCATATTTCTCAGATAATTATCTTATTCTAAGACCTAATATTGATATAATAACTCTGAAATATCTGAGCAAACTTTATTAATTAGATTTTGATGTACAGTGACTTGCTTTGAGTACCTTAAGCCATACCTTATAAAATTATTTCTGAAATGAAAATATTGTTATTTACATGTGCAGAGTGCATATTATGAAATATTCAGAAATTTTAGTCTTGCAATAAACGTCTTCAAAGTAAATCAAAGAATCATTTAAAACGATGGACTAAGCAAATGAATGTCACATGTGATCGATTCAAATTTGGACAGTAAAATTAAATACATCGTTTTGAAATGTTCGTGTTTTTATAATAGTGTATTATTAATTTAAGTAAAATATCCCCACATAACTTGAAGTGTGATGTATTTACTTTGATGAAAATTAAAACATATCTTACCATTGAAATTTTTAAAATAAAGTAGTCATTTTCTTCAAAAATTATCTCTCCAAAATAAATAATCTATTATAATATTAGAAGTTTTAGAACCAAATTTTTTAAACTCATCCTGAAATATTTATTATTTGTAAAGAAAGGACAGATGCGCATGAACTGTAATAAAAATTACGTTATTGAAATTAATTAATCACTTTATATAACATATATATATATAAGTCCATGAAAAAAAATAAGTGCTACAAAAGTCTAAATAAGACTGGAGAATAATAAAATTTTCAAGAGAATATTGAATCAATTAAAAATGTAAAGACAAAAATAGTCATTGGAATATAATGGATAACTATTATTACTTTTAAAGTTGTCACTAATTTAGGACGGTGAAATAGGGTTAAGCATTACTTTAAGAATCCAACCTTCCCCCTCAGCAGAAATTTTCGACAAAAAAAAAAAAATATAACTATATTGTAAATAGGGTCTGTATCTACACATAGGATAAACGCAAAACAATGAAAATAAAAATAATATACATACATATATTGGATTTTGTTGTGCAATGATTTAATTGACATTCAGACACGCTGTAAAGAACTCACGCATATAAACTGTACGCAGAAAACACCGTGTGTGTGATAAACTGTTTCATTAAAATGCTAAAGAATTAAAATGAATAAAAATTGAAACATTTTTAGTTGTAGAAAATGTGTGTTTGAAAGAGAGAATATTATTTCGTCTTTTGCACTGTCTGGAATGTTTTAAATAAAATCACTGGATGCCTTGGATACTTAAAATATTTAAATAAATATAAATACATTATAATTTTTTTGGCACAAGTAGAAAAAAAAGACTGGGTATTTTACTGTTTTATCGTTTACATTGGTATTTTGTATGTGGCACAACTCCGGTTTGTTGCACACATTTATTCCCGACAGATGCATGTGGAATTCTGATTTTACAAAAATAAATCCCTTAATTCTCACTTTTATAAAGCTTAAATGACGGTTCTTATGTAATACAATTCAAATACTAAAGATTGACTATCCTTTTAGGTAGGAAATAATTCATTTTTGTAAATAAACTTACTCCCTTTGAAATCGAATTGGAACAAAGAAAATGGAAATAAAATGAAGTCTTATACAGCTATATATTTCTCTCTCAAACCAACTGCCAATAAATAAGCAGAATCACATCAACTGAATCTTATACTCACTTGACTGAAAATTCTTCGCTCTCATGATCCAAGTAAAATAATATTATACTTCTATTTCAAAGATTTAGTAGTGACATATTGCATCTCATTTATTTTTGGCAAATTCTGTTGCCTTTAGAATATGCTATATTTCCATCACTCAGTAGAAACGCGAGATAATAACTTCAGCTCTAGCTCTGGATTTTACTCTAGCTTCGAATTTACCTGGAGGAATTGAAAAGGAGAGAAATGCGTATACTCTCAGCTTCATAGAGTAGCTTAATCTCATCCATATGCAAATGAATTGCTCCGTCTATCCAAAGGGCAACATGGATGCTAATCCTATTTTTCGAATGTAAATGCATTTGAAGTTAGAGAAGTCTTCCAGATATTCTTTCGTTTCAGAATATTTTATCTATGTGAAAGCTTATTCGTCGAGAAATGAAATCACATATAAATTTGGAGGGAAAGGTTGTAAGAAAAAATTCTGTAAACTTTCGTAAATTACTGTGTTCTTAAATACCGTAAAATCCGGCGTATAACGCGCACTTTGAACACAAAAAATAAAAATCAAAACTTAAGGATGCGTGTTATACGCCGGGTATAAAAACGATAGCTTTAAAAATAACAAAAGAGATGTGAGCATAAAAAAATTATTCCTTATACATGTATCGAATTACTGTTATTTAAAAGAAACGGCTTGTCTTGTGAACCAAAAGTGTTTATGGTGTTAATTATTGCACGAGGATTAAAATATATTAAAAATGAAATAAGTTCACATCCATTTCAGAAGGTGAAAATATTGAACATCTTTATTCCGCTCACTCCGTTACTATAATTTTATTTCTCTAGCTGGTTCTACAGTTCTAAAGATAAATAATTAAATCCATCATATGATTTTTTTTTCATTGCCAAATACACCAGGATAAAAGACTACTAATTTGAACTTAAAAATATAGATATAAATTATTTCTCTGACAAATAGAGCTAAATACACTACTCCCAGCGAAGTTTTTGTTGAAAGAGTAATAATATATCCTAGCTCATCTGTCTTCCTTCATCCATCAACATCTGTTACTACAAGTTGTAGTTCTAGAAGTATGCTATTTTTTCAAAAGTCTGGGAAAATACCTCAAATAAATGACTAAAACATAAAAGCAATGTATACAAATATTTCAAGTTTCTTCGTAAGAAAAGGGGTGCGCGTTATACGGCGAATATACCTAAAAATTAAAAATCAGCTTGAAAGTATAGGTGCGCGTTATACACCGGTGCGCGTTATACGCCGGATTTTACGGTATTTTAATTATTTATATTTATCTCAGTCTGTACATTTGAAATATATTTTAGAGGATATTATTAATCTTAAATCTTTGATGCCAATAACGAAGAGTGAAACAATGTTAGAAACTATTAACCAAGTAACTAACAGCTATACAGGCAAAACTATACAACTATACTTTACTTAAAGTACAAAATAATATTTACGTGCCATTCGAAATATTATAATCCTTTATTGTTATTTTTATAAATTTCGAATGAATGAGGTGGCAAAATTGTGGCATTTGAAATTTTATTTTTGAATTAAATGAATTTTTTAAATTTAAAATATAATTCAGAATTAAATTCAATTATTTTTCAAAGCACTGATAAAAAAAATTTGAATTTTAAGCAACATTTCCTTTGGAAGATAAGCTCTAATTTTTTCTACTGTTTTTGAAGAGATTGGAATTTCTGATAAAATAGAGGCAAAAATAAATAAATAAAGTAAACGGGAAGAGATAAAAAAAACTGCAAAGTTTTTAAATTTATTTTTGATTTAAACGGCATAAAAAGCTCCAAAGTTTTAAATACTTTTTCTTGTAAAATATTAAATTATTTCTTTGATTTCAAACACAGTTCAAGTTACAGTCATTGATTACATTGTATGTTAGGAATAAATTTCAATTTCCATTTTCTTTTGTCATCGACGATATGCATCTTACGAATACTTTCCTCCTGCTTTTTAATTTCACACTTGTATCACGATGACAAGTTTAAAATAATTTAGCTATAATTAATTTTTAATAATTTTTTACATTATCTTTTACATGAAATGAAAATTTTATGACCCCAGAGAAACAGAAAATATTTAAAAAACAACAAAGGTTGTTTTGGTTATGTAGAATTAATCCTCGCAATAAATGTATATTGATTTTGCAGTTATCTCATAAAAGGCATCTAATAAATAAATATTTCAAGATACACAAGTTTGTATTTCTTTCTTTTGTAGTTAAATAAATTAAATATTAAAACAGTGTTTAACGAAATACTTCTTGGCATATTTAATTGTCTCTTTTAAGTAATGAGATGCGAAATATTTTTAAAATTTATATTTATTTTGCCATTGCTCTGAAATTTTTCTCAGAAGATATCTGAATACTTAGAAATAATATTCAGGACTTCCTGCTGATTAAAATATAACTTTTTTTTTCGCAAAATACTAATTGAAACAACGCGGATTTGAGAAATTTTTTATAAAATAATAATGAACTATTCAGTTTCGTTAAAATTATATTTCTTAAAGTTTTATGAAAGTTTTATGAAATTTAATCAGAGACGGGTACACACATTTAACTTAATTGAGTACGAAGTACCAGGTGTATGCAAATGAAATGAGACGATTATTTTAAAAACACAATAAATTTACGAAAACTGTTAATATTTCTTTATTCGAAATAATATCCATTGCTAGTTACACATTTCCCCCATCTTTCGGGCAATTTGTGAATACCACGCCAAAAAAATGATCGGTCTTTTGAGGCCAGCCAGTCATCAAGCCAAGATTTGACGTTTTCGTAAAAGTGAAGCGCTGGTCAGCCAATGCGTGTCCAAATGATGCAAATAGGTGGTAATCGGAAGGAGCCATGTCTGGCGAATAAGCCGCATGCGCTAAGGGCTCCGAGCTGAGCTCTTTAACGATGTCCTTGGTTGGTTTAGCACGGAGGCTAGGTGCGTTGTCATCAAGGAATATCACTTTGTGCTGCCGTTTCTTGTATTGCTCGCGTTTTTCGAATATAGCATCGTTCAAATTAAGTAATTGTTGCTTGTAGCGATCAATATTAACGGTTTCGCCGGGTTTGAGAAGCTCATAATAGATTGGTCCCTCCTGATCCCAGAAAATACACATCATTGTCTTGCGGCCGAAGCGAATCGGCCTTATGGTCGATTTGGACGGCTGTCTGGGGTCAACATATGATCGATTACGCTTGGGATTCTCAAAATAAATTCATTTTTCTTCACCAGTCACAATACGATGGAGATATGACTTGCGTTTGTAGCGGGCAAGCAACATTTCGCACACGATTTTTTGGTTTTCCTGTTGACGGTCCGTTTGTTTGTGTGGTACCCATCTACCGAACTTTATTATCCTGCCCATTGCTTTGAGACGACGGGAAACAGTACTCTGGTCAACATTCAATTGTTCTGCAAGATGTTCTTGCGTTTGGCCACTATCTTCATCGAGTAATGCTTGAAATTCAGCATCTTCAAATTTTTTTGCTGGTCGGCCACGCTCTTTGTTTCTCACATCCAAATCACCATTTTGAAACTTTTCAAACCACCTGTAGCACTGCGCACGGCTCAGAGCATTGCCCCCGTATGCTTCTACAAGCATTTGATGTGATTCGGCAGCATTTTTCTTCAAATGGTAACAAAAAATTAAGCTTCCGGAAATCTTTTTTCCCAAAAAAAATACTAAATGAAACTAGCAAATTTTAAAATGGGTATAAAAGTAAAAAAAATCACTTATTTTTATTTTTTAAAATTTTGGGGGGAAATTTTTAAAAATGTCCAAATTTTTAGATACAAGATCTTCAAATAATATTTTACACATATTGTTACATAGTGAATTAAATATTTTATTTTTCATGACTAAAATTTAGATAACAAAAAAAAAATGTAGTTGGCAGAGACATTTAAATTCCGAAAATGTAAACAGAATGAACCCAAAACATATTTTTCACCGTTGTTTTTTATTTACTTCATATATCAGAATATTTTTTTGAAAACCAAAATTTCCCTAAAATGTTTTGAATGAGTAGAGTTTTATTTATTTTACAAAAATACTTACT
This sequence comes from Trichonephila inaurata madagascariensis, assembly GCA_019973955.1. NCBI lineage: Eukaryota > Metazoa > Arthropoda > Arachnida > Araneae > Nephilidae > Trichonephila > Trichonephila inaurata. The sequence continues at coordinate 95,691 of BMAV01001615.1, forward strand.
AAAAATATTTTTTTTAAAAGTATTACAATATTTAAATTATTCGTTATTAAAACGTTTATTTGATTCAATCTTGGTTTAATTTTCATATTTGGTGTTTATTTTAATTATATATAGAAAACTAGGATCCAATATTTCTTTTTTGAATAACTCTAAATGCTATTCAATGTAAAAAAGACAACTAAAAGTACTTGCAATAATAACAATCCTTGTTTATTTCGTGTTGTTTTCTTTATAGTGAGTAATCGCTCATTTCAGAACCAACTGACCATGATTCAACCGGACATTCGATAGTTGTTTTGTGTTTTTGTTATTTTCCTTGATCGGAACGGTAATGGTCAGATTTTCTGTGCATTGTATTATTTCTTTTTACTACTCAGGAGAGGCTAATTTCATTGAAACTTACCAGAAAAAAATACAATAAATGAATTAAAATTGAACATGAAAAGAAAGAAAATAAACAAAGTAAAAATCTGAATGCTTTTTTCACATAATTGATGCTTGTTCCAGACGCAGTTTAAAATACAGATATTTGTAAAAGCTAGCTCATCGATATTTAATACATAAAATGCATGCAATTTTTAAGTGAAGTTTATAAGCAAGAATTCAGGGGTCCCCTTAAAACACTCCTACTCCAAAAAATATTTCATCATTTTTCGATTTTTTTATCATTGTTAAATAACTCGAATGGAGAAAAAAATAAATTTATATCGCTTATGTCATTATAATAATAACCCATTATTTGCTAACCAGCCCCTGAAATTAAAAATTCGGTTTCATCGCTACTATCAGTCAAAATATAATGTGGTATAATAGATTAAGCTACTCCAGATAGGTATATAATCCAAACGGTAAGACAGTTTGTCATTAAGTGAGTAAGTGAATATTAACGTCGTACTGTTCAGCTACACCAGGGCTTTTCGGCGATGGACCTCACCATTTTGAATCATGGTCAAGTGACGAGGGCGACACCTGAGCTCGCACCCCCTCTCATAACTACCACACCCACGCGAAGACGTTTGAGCGATAGATTTAACGTGCATAGCTCCCCTACCCGGCGGGTCTTCAGCAGCACTAGGTGGCCGCAGTAGCCGAGTGGTATAGGAATCGGATCATGGCTTGCCTAGTCACGAGTTCAAGCCAAGTACCACTTAAGATCTGCCGTGTAGGCTAGCGATGCACAATAAATTTGTCGAGAACTAAAGCGTCCTCCCGTTGGTGTGGTAGTTAGGAGAGGGGGTGCCAGCTCAGGTGTCGTCCACATCACTTGACCAGGGTTCAAAATTACGTGGTCCGTCGTCAAAAGCCCTCGTGTAGCTGAACAGTGCGACGCTAATATTCAATCAATCAATTCAGCAGCACTAGGTTCGAGCTCATGACACGTTGGCCACGCGTTCGTTACCTTGACCACTAGGCTACTGCGGACACTTGACTTTGTTTTTGAACAAATTACACAAAGTTTTAAGTAAATAATTTGGAGCGAAAACACCTGATTTCGAAGCATGTCTGCCATGATTGTTTTATTGTTTAGGACTGTCGTTCGCACTCTGTAGCAAAACGAAGGCTATTGGCGATTGACCTCTTAAATTTCAGCCTCAATTAAAGCCTTAATGTTGAATATCTTTGAGCTGACATCCCACTTTCCAAATTTTCATGCTAATGTAAGCACTTGAAAGCCGATTTCACTTGAGGCAACTTTGCGCTAGTCAACCTGTTTTCTGTCAATACACCTCTAGTGTAAAGAGAAGAGAATATTTCTTTCACACACGGAAACAATGTTGACTGAAAAGAGAGTGCTGGACTCATCGGTGCCATAAGTTAATTGGATGAAGCAATGAAAAGCTTTCTTTTTTTTCAATGGAAAAACTAAACACGCATAAAGAGCGCAGCTTCCACAATATCTTATTAGTTCAGTCGACTTGTGGAGACTTGAACGCGGTTTTCGAAAGGCTGACATAGTGGTATAGCAGGGAGTGTCACTGGACCACATGTAAAGGGATCTATTCCTTTTAATTGTCATGCCCGAGATAATCTCGGGCACAGATCTGGTGTTCGAAAATGTCACTCCCGAGTATTACTCGGGGTATTTTTTTTGGGTGCATCGTATTGTTTTACCCGAATATATATCGGGAGACGTTTATTTCGGCTTCATCTCTTTGTCAAACCCGATTGATTCTCGGGAAGTTAATGTGCGCTCAATTCAATAGATGGCGCATTTTACTGAAGACTTAAAAGGGTTTAGAGGTTAGAAGTTCTTTGGTTCGAAAAAATTTGATAATTTGTGTACCCAAATCATCAAAATAACTTAATAATTAAAGGGTTAAAACTATTAAGTTTGATACAGCCGCCCAGCCATTATGGGGATATGACCCTCGATTTGTAACTTAATGAGCTCGGGTTTGAATCCCGAACATGGCATGTATGTATCTTCTGGAAAAGAAGTCGGATTTTTGCCTGAAATGGATTCCCGTCTCGTATGGAAAGCAGCGCACTCCTTTTGTTTTATGCTGGGATCATCGATTGTAATTAAAAAAAAAATCTATTCTGTGTTTGTACTGTATGTTTCTGTTCGTCCATCTCTCGTCTTTCATATGTATCCGATAAAACACGCGAAATTAACAACAGGTCTGATACAAATTGACTCATATGAATGGGACCTAAGCTTCGACAAAACTGAAGTGAATATGACCTTTGCATGACGGGTCTTTAGTGGAAGAGGGCTCAAATTGACTAATTTTTATTGCGGATCACAAATTACTTCTCTAAAGTAAATTCCCACATTCAATTACTGTAGAAAAAGGTTAACTAAATCAGATTTGTCTTTGTCTGACACAATGATATGATGATACGAGGAATAATTTTTAAAGCATAAATAATGCCCATCCCATTTTGTAAAAAAATTCTTACGGCATTAGTTCCATGTCATTTAATTTATTTTGCCTCCAGATACAAAGTATAAATATAAACAAAAACAATACTTATCAACAAAACAAAAATCGAAAGAAAAATAGTTGCGTTTCTGTTTGGCGACCTAATTTGTATCTTGTTGATTTTCAGCTTTTCTGCACGAAAATTTGCGGGTTCAACCCCGGCCGAAGTCGGTGAATTTTCATGATGTAGGAAATAAACAGTACCCATGTCGTATGATTATATGGAATGTAAAATATCCCTAGTGTGTCTGCTTGGCTTGGGTGATCTCATCAAAATTAAATCCTAGTACAGTTTCGCATCGTCAGAGCTCAGGTGTCTCCCTCTAGGGAGGAAACCTGGCGCCAAAAATCCCTGCGGTGATGGGTATCCGCCTATATGGTGCCACACTAAAAGGAGGTACCAACTTCAAGGAACGTAATACGTCTGCAAAGGTAAAACACCAATCCGCAGCCCATAGAAATGAAAACAAAAAGTTTCAGCTTCCGAAGGATTAAGAAACGTTAAAATAATTGCTGAAAAAATTATGGCGACATATCACGTCATTTTTTGTGTTAAAACTGAGAAATTAATGTATAATTTACACTCATGAACAGTTTTCTGAGATACAAAGCAGTTCTTTAAATTTAAATAAATAAATAAATAATATTCTAAACTGTTTCCATGATTTAAAAAATTAAATTTATACAAAAATATAAATCACTCCCGTCATACAAATAGCATTATACATAAAATATTTCATCAAAAGGCTAGGAATAGAAGTTGCAATGGTATATGGATATTTTTCTAATGTAGTTCCTCCATCCTGTTACGATTTTTTTTTAAAATTTTCTAGATATAGTTTTAAGTTAGAAGCTGAGATTAATATATATGTAAAAAGCTTCTAATCTAATATAGTGGAACTATGTTCTCAGTGTCTGGCATGAGTTAAGCAACAGAATAGAGTCAAGGGATTTAATGGACTTTGAACCGTAAAGTACTCGTGGTAGAGAGCACACATTAGATGATATATCTCACCAAACCAGCTCACCATATAAGCAACCTAAGAGCTTGTTAAATGTGTTGAGCATTATAGTCTTATTATTCTGCTCGTCAGACATAGTTCTAATGCATCTCTTCGCATGTCTGAGTCCATGGAGGTTTCGGTTGCTTCATTTCAATGGGTTTGGATCTTTATAACAGGATTATATTACTCTATAACGGCACCTATTTTATACAATAATTTCTTATTTTTTTTAATTGGATTATTTTTCAGAAATTAGCGTTATTATTAAAGGATTTCAATGTATCTATAACAATATAATTAATAAAAAAAAGTACAGTTTATTACCTAAGACACCAAGAAGTGATCATTTATTATTCAAATAATGTAGATGTTTTTCGGGAAACATATCAAATTGGTATGAAGTCAAATATTTCGGAGAGAATAAAAATAATTTTTGTGTTGCTTACAAAATTAAATTATTACTTTAAGAAGATATATTTAAATTTTTAATCATAAATAATCAAATCAAATTATATCATCATTGGTACAATAACGCAACATATGTAACGCAATGCAGTAACTAATGCACACTCCCACAACACACACACACACACATATATATGTATAATAATATACTTTTTCAATCAAAATTTATTAGTGTCATTAAATTAGAAAGTAATTTATATTGATTATAATGAGATAAACAGGCAAAAATATACATTTCTACTGAGAATATAATTTAGATACTTCTTTTTTATATTTTTAAATTAAAAACAATATGCTGGTAATACTAACTTTTATCTAGATACGTGTATTGAGAATCCAATTATTTTTGGTAATAATAATAAGTTCATATCAAAAACATTACTGTTTATTTCTTATAGGCGAATATCTAACAAAAACTTTAACCAATTTACAGCTGAAAACCCAAAAAGCAGTATTCATATAATAAAATGTCTTTTCACTTGTATAACATAGCAATAGGTTTAAGAGACGTTTTGTTCATTACAATATTAATACTAAATTTCCATTCTGAAGCAGTAATACTAATATGTTTTATAATATACTGAAATGCAGTAATTAACTGTTCGTAGAGAGTATTATTATTTTTGTTTAGTTAACAAACATTATGATATAAAAATAAGAAATATTTAAAAGGAAATAGACTATACTGTTTAAAATATGTATGCCTACTTTAACTTTTCAAATAATAAATATATTAAAATTAATTTTAATTTGAATATATTTTCTTTAACATTTAATAACTTTTACTTTTTTATTCATAGATGTAGAGATCAATTATATTACATCAATAATTATTACTAGTTTTTTTTGTATAATTTTTTTAAATTATGAAATAGAAATATTTCATATTTTTTTGAAAATAAAAATATTTTTAAAATTTAGGAAACATTTGCGTATATGTACTACGTAAGCGATACTCAAAATTCAATGAATTATTTTTTATTACCACTTATAAAAATACAGATAGAAAGATTATTTCCTTTTATTTTTTTGGAATATGAATAGGTCTTTAGAAATTTATGAATGTTCCATAACTTTTGCTCTGTCTGAAATATCTCATCCAAAGGTAATAGATTTCAAAATAGCTAAATCCATTTCCACTAGAAAGTCTTTAGCTGTGGGACATCTATTGAAAACGGCAGTTGCTAAGTTTTAAAAGAATTCTCTTGAAATACAATGACAAAATAATGGGAAAAGAACTGAAGAATGGCTAAAAAGCCTCAAGTTCGGAGAAAGAAGTCCAAAAAACACCTATTTGTCGCTTTGAGCGATTTGGCGTCATTTGTCACAAATGTAACGCGGACGTTGGATGGCAAGGACATAACGGAATCTCCACCTTTCCTAAATCCCTTGTCAATTTCGAAGGATAAAGGAGAAAAAAATTGAGCCAAATATAAAAAAAAGAAAAGGAACTTTCCTTCTTTGATGGGAACGTGATTATTACTTTTTTATGGGACTTCTGTAGCCTTCAAAGGCAATCCAGTAACAGGACAATTCCCCAGACTTGATTCATTCTTTTGTTTTATGACGAGTTTCTTTTTTATGCCCTATCCCGAAACGCGTAATTTGTAAAAGAAATCACTGGAAATAAAGTAAAATATGATATCCCCACAAAAGGTCTAGGGCAGCGTTTGTCAAAAAACTGTGGGGTTCGGCACCTAGGGGGGCATTATAACTCTACGAGGAGGGTCGTGAGCATATTGAAAAATTGAAAACAAGAGATTATTTAAGAAACATATTAATTTATGAAAAGTAAACAAACAAAATACATTCTGACGGCATAAAAAATAAATTACATATTTACACGGATATAATACACTTTTAAATGTATCAGTACTGCACAATGTATTTTATAATTAATTTAACAATACTAAGTTAAGAACAAATTTAAATATTACTATTGACCCCATGGGCTTTTCATATAAAAATGATATTCAAAAATTAATACTTACCTTCATAGTTTGTATGGTTTATAACTCATCCCTTAACTCCTGCTTAAAAGTTACGCAAATAGCTTCCGAAGCCCACCGTAGGAATGCGTATATGATGTATGGGGGTGCAATAAATAAGCAAATTCTATGAAGTAACTAAATCCTTCACAAACACTCTCAAGGTCCTTTTATTTCATTCAAAAGAATAATTTTATTGAAAGCGGTTCACAGAAAAGATCGTACTTCCGAAAGACGTATATTTACGTTCGGGCCATTTATCGCTTTGGTTAGAGAGACGTTTCTATACTTCGGTGGCACGTAAGAGGTTGAAGTCATGTTGTAGCTTTAGAGTCATTGTATGGAGGGGGGTTGATAAAAATGATGGCAGAATATCGGTTCGCTAATATTCAGAGTTTGAGAAGCACTGGTCTACGGTCAATCATATTTTGAGTAGGATTAAGAGTAGCATTAAACGCGGAATGCAATTTGAAACTCCCAATCAACTTTGATCCATGTTGAAATATATTTATTATAGCATAAACGAGAAATCAATAAGGTATTTATACCAAATTTTAGCATCTCCAGTACTTTCTATAGACACTCCCATGAAATCAAGCCTGAAATTAAAAACCAATTTAATTTTTACTTTTCAATTGAACCATAAAATTTTTTGTTTCATTTTAAGCAATAAAAGGAGCACTATCAGTGTTTAATATACATCTTCACGATGCGTGATTTCCTGTCATGTGGCTTAGATTTACAATACGTATAATTTGAATTATATATCTTTCCATATATTTGATTTCGCTTGCGCGGATCTGTCACTTCTACATATAGAACCAATAATAGTCAAGTTAATCTATTCTAAAGGCCTGAATTAATATCTTCCGATGTCCGATGTCAGCTGAGTTGATCTAATTAGTTTAAATCATAACATATGAATTTTGAGACTAAATATCGCAATTAACCAATTTGAGCAGATTGTGTATTGATATAAACTATGCAATTAATCAGATTCACAATAGACTCAAAGTGACGAGACCTTTGTTTCAAATAAGTTTCAAAAGAGGTTGACATCCAAGTTGGAACCTCAATGTTTTTACTCCTACGCTTTAATATTTCAAGAATGCAATGGTAGTGATTCACTAACTGTCTTTGCCGCAAAATTGTGAACAGCTTTATTTCAATCGAGTTATAGGTTCGAGTCCCAGTGATTCCTAAGATCCATTCTGAAAAAGAGTGTGTTTAGCTTGGTAGCGGCCAGTGTTTCTGATGAGGCTTAGTTTTCGTTCATTAATTTTTTTCTATTTGTGTGCAGATGAAAAGGAATAAAAATACATTGCAAGTAATAGTAAAGAAGCTGCCCTCGCGCGAAAAGTTTATACAAGTAGAAAAATATAATACACTTAAAACATAATTTCGAATGAATTTTAATTAAATCATCAGAAAATAATTATTGGTTCAGAAATAAAAAGTAAATAATTATCAGTTTTTCATACAATATTTTTATATTTATAAGAGAATGATTACTGGATCAAACACTCAAATTAAAATTGTATCAATATATAACACAAATTGACAGAGCAGTCAGTTATAATTCTTGTCTTGAAATTAACTGCAAAGAAATTTAAAAATAATAATTAAAACTTGTCTTAAATTGTGAAACATAAATATATCCGCTTATGATTAAAGACTATGTTTACTCCTTACTGACAATACATATAAAATTTAAAAAATGCGTGTTATTGATGTATTTTAAGAAAATATTTTTATGTGAAAAATATTGTTGATTATCCTTCCACTCCTTGTATTTGCAGCAAATGCTTCATCAAAAATGCTAGAAATCCGATTAAAAGGCTTTTAATGTCTTTTTTAATCAATAAAGGTTAATCAACAACATATTAATTTCTTAAATAAAAATACTGATGGATGTACCTTACACAGAAGACATTGAATTTCATTCTGAATATAAAAAGAAGTGAAAATAAAAGTACCAATTATTTGAAATAACTTGTAGGAAAGACTTTCAAATAATTTCGTAGATAAAAGCATCGAATTCCTAACTTTTAGCTAAAAAGATTCCAGACTTGAAGAATTGAGTTTAGAATAAAATCCGTGTATAATTTAGAAAACTTATTGTGTTGGTAATACGAAAAATACAATTGAGAATTATTGAGCGATTTACGCGAGTCAACAAAGAACAAATTTTCGAAGCACATTAAATTACTTATTAAATTATAAATCATGAATAATTCTTTAATCGGTTAACTACAGATAAAACACAAAACCGTTCTTTTAAAATGAATTTTGCAAGACATTACTTAAAGAAAAGCTAACCAAAGCTTAGAAAAACTTCTCATTTTGCCAGTTGCATGAAAAGTTAATTAAATCACATAAAAACTAGTGCTAATACTTCAAAATTAATTAAGATAAATCATTCTAAAAGACGAGTAAAATTCTCTCTGCTGCCTTTCTTTAAGAAACAGCGATTCATCGCAGTTTGTGTGTGTGCAATTATACTGCTTTCATACGCTTCAAGAATTAATGAGCTGAATTTTCCTTCAAGTTTATTCCTTCGAATTTGACGTTTTCTGGACTTGAAATTAGAAATATAAAAAAAAGAATCTTGGGAGATTTATCGAAGCGTAAAGTTGTTGATGGTAGAGGACATTAGGCTGTCAGTGCTTAATTAAACTCTTTTATATCTAAGCTCTGCGTAAATCTAATAAATGCAAGCTGCTTGAGGAACATAAAAGCAATTAGTAAATGCCTCATTTTCTTGCTCTAATAGCGATGTTACGTTTTATTACAGTTGCCAGAGTTTTGTCCAACACAATGACATTTAAAAGGAAATGGGAATTTAAGAGGTTTTTTTTAATTATCTTTTAAAAGGCCTATATGGAAGGCTGTTTTGAGATCAGTGTTAATGGACATATTTCTAATGCCTTTATTGACCTAAATTAGAGTCAAAATTAATGGAAACTAAAGTTGAAGTGCATAATTTTAGAATTTGTAATATACAGCGTTTTCATTCGTGGACACAAATCAAAAGTAAAAGACTTTCAAAGTTATGCAATGCGTCTTTTTAATCTTTTTCAGGGGCCTATTTTTCGCTAGAATGGTATGTTAAAATATTTTTGAGATTAGGATTAATTTAAGAAAGGAGTTTCATTTAACTCATTATATAAAAGTTAATTTTAATTTTAAGATACTTTTTTTCGTAGAAAACATGTAAATAATTTTGCATTGCATGATATTGAAATACAGAAAATTTATGCGTTTTAGTTCATTTCTCATTTCTTTTCATGAAATTAATTACGTACATTGCATAAATACTACAATTTAAAAAAAAAAAGAATCTATAGATAAAAACTATATTTACGCATGGCAATAAAGTTGAAAATTCACATATACGTAATATTTTCCATGAAATTTGATAAAAACAGCATGTAGAAAATACCACTACTGTATAAAATGCCTTGTAAATAGATATAGATAAGTAATATGGAAAATGAATTGACATTCACTACGAAGAAAATGATGAAGAAATTAGATTCATGAAGTTGGTGGTAAGTACTCATTAAATGGCCTTATCAAGGGTTAAAAAGGCTTCAGAGTTTAATTTTTCGTATTTCAATATTTAGTCCATATTCCTATTTTTTTCAACCATCTATATTTGATTTTGATATATATTTATTACCTATTATATATATATTACTCAAGCCAATAATATGTTAATGCAATAAAAATATACTTTAGAATAGGTTAAAAAAATGATATCTATGTTTGTATTTGTGTTATTTATGTTATAGCGTTTTAGTTTAGGTGAACATCATTCGATCTCGGAGAACGAACTATTATGGAAAAATATTGGAAGTGATGAATCCCTCCGGCTAAAATCCTCACAGTAATTAAACCTTTTCCATATCTTTTGTTGTCTGTACTGTCGAAAGTGGTAAAACCCTAGAAATGGGTATCGTCCTAGAAAAGCCTCCCTTTTTGTTGCCATTTAAGGTAACGAACTCGTGACCGGTGTGTCATGAATTCGAGCCTGGTACCGCTGAAGATCTGCCGTGTAGTAAAAAGATGCACGTTATTTCTGCAGAGAGCTCAAAGTCCTCCCGCTGGTGTGGTAGTTAGGAAAGGGGGTGCCACCTCAAGTGTCATACTCTTCACTTGACCGTGGTTCAAAATTACGAGATCCGAGGCCAAAAGCCCTCGAGTATAACTGAATAGTGCGACTTTAATATACACTCACTCACCCTTTTAGCACCCTTTTTTCGCTAAAGATGTCAAGGGAAAAACTGCGTGTTTCAAAATGGCGCCATAAGACAGAAAACGTTGAAAAAACATGGTTCCTAAAATGGACAACAAAGGAAACATCTCAAGTCAAACATAGGAAATCAAATGCATATCCACCGAAGTTTTAGACATCCATTCCGAGAATACTAATCAATCCTATTTTCATACACTAATGAATTCCCCCCTCCCCTCCAACCTCTTTCATTAAAAAGAAAACAATTCATTGACATCGTACTTCTACGAAGAACAAAACGTAGTTTCTAAAATGGCTTAAGAAAACCATACGAAAAAAAAAAACCCGTTGCTTCTAAAATACAATAGCGGGAAAACATCGGAAATGCCTGTTTCAGATTTATTTAATCAACGTCTCTTTCTTTCTCTCAAACATTCTTCCTACTTTTTTAAATAAAAAATTTAAAAATCCATTCGTTGCTCAACTTCCAGCCATTCTAGAATTTTTTTCCTGCAAAATCTTCGAAGTTTAACATTTAGCTTAATCTGACCACTGTCCGAAAAAGTATTGTGTTTGAAAAATTCTGTTTGGGTATGGTTTCCATTTTCTTTAAGTTGGATGAAAAGGTAACCTGGTTGCAAAATCATGAAAAAAATTTGGCACCAAATTTTTGTGGTCAAATCAGGAGAAGCTAGGATCCAATTAAAGTAATATTATTGCTCCTTTTAGTTTTGCATCATATGAGTTTAAAATCCTTCATTTCTTGCAGATTGCCATTACTTTGAATGTAACTTTTGTGATGCTGCATTTAAACTGTCATGTGTAGTATTTTAATCAGAGCATAATATTAGAAATAGATTAAATTAAAAGTCAAATGGAACTGCAGTAAAATATTTTGAATTTTGTATCTTATAAATAATGATGAGTGGATATTTTAAAAACAATCTTTTTTACACCATAGGGAAAAAAAAGATCTCATTTTTTATTTTATATATACTATTATTATAATTTATGCATTTATATATATATAAGAGAAATTTTTAAAATACATAATAAAACATTTATAATGTTTTTAGTTTATAGGATGGTTTAAGTAATATTTATAAGCCGAGGCATACAGTCCCTTTTTATAAATATATACATAAAAATTTTACAAATATAAAAAAATGCATAACTTTAAACATTTATTAAAAACAAACAAAAACAACTACGGTAATATAAATTCCATTAAAATTTAGAATAATACTTTCATACACATTTATAGTAGAATGAATTCACAATTAACATTTCAATACATACTTCAATGATTTTACTGGGCGTTAAAATGAAATTAAATATTCATATAATGATGCACTTAGAGTCGTAATAAAGATTGGTGCTATAGGTTCGAAATACGTTATTAAAATAAAGAGAATCGACATCACATACAGAAAAAACTTATTTTCATATTTTCTTCAAATGTCTTAAGGTGACTGCCTACCTTGAAAGTGTCGTTTTTCGTCTACATGAGGCATTTTTTTATTTCAAAATCGTTTAGTTTGAACTTTTTTCTTTCCGAAACAGTTTTTATTTTTCCTTTACGCGAAATAGAAATAAAATTATAGTGATTTTAAAAAACATCACTCTATGCAAAAGGGCAGCAAGGTAAACCTTTAAATGAGTTTTTCTCAGAATTATTTTTTCGAAAGAAACGCTTTACCAGATACATGATATCTTAAGAATCAAATCAGATAACGTTTTAAAATTTGTGGGAAAAAGTTTATTTTATTATTTTTCATAAAGTGGACCATAAGTTTTGTTGTAGGTTAAATATTTTTTCATTTAGGGTAGTTTTTATAAAGAAAAAACTTTAAAAATATCAAAATTTTCATATTATTATGCATAATTGTCTGTAATGTTTTTGAATTTTAATATTTCTCTAAGATTTTGGTGCATTTTGAAGATCATCATAATATATGTATGTTATGTATAAAGACAATTATGATAATTGTATAAGAAATTTTTATACAGTGTTACCCGTTTTAGTAAAATTTCCTTGAAAAGAACCAATTTTTCTAAAAGTACAATACTTATTTAAAAAATTTATGTATTTACATATTTTTTTTTCTTAAAAATACTCAATTTGTTTCAAAAATTTGTTTTTATAAAAAAATTGGGTCCGAAGGTAGGCCTTAAGTAGACACATTATTCTTTATTAAAATATTAGTGAGCCATTAAACACTTTCAAACTCCATAAAACTACACAAATATTATAGAAAAGAGTTAATTTCCAAAGTTTAAAGTTTTCCAATTATTAAATAATACCCTGGATGTGTATAAACAGTTCAAATCACCTCTTTGATTGTATTAAATGAGTGTGATCATTTTGAGCTGCGTTGGAACACAAATGAAAAGGAGCAATTACTTCCGAATGCATATCCATTGGGATTGCAGTTATTCTCTCTATTTGCCCATGTCTAATTCTATTGTGATCGAATCCGTACACTTGAGTCAGCACGTATCGTTAATCTATATTTAGTTTCTCATTAAATCCTTATACCGCTGAATATTCTACACTAACTACTCTTTAACTATATCGTGTTTGTCTTCTGGGAGAAATACTGGTTTTCCTATGGGTCACATGTAACTTTGCTATTAATACCCTTAGAGGATTCATTGGGACGCGAAACACGTCGAAAGTATCACGTGACTCCGGTCTATGCCGATGATAATGGAACTCTAAGATGCGTGAAAATTGCCACTTTCCATCCATTGTGATCAATATTCGGAGATTTAAGCTTAATTTGGGATTATATTTCTTCCAATGAATGGCATCACCAACAAAGTACGTGTTCCAGTTTGGCAATATTTATTGGTGCTTACAGTTTTGTGTGAAAGTTATCAGAATTTTTATTAGTTGCGCAATTGCTTTAAGATGAGAACATGCTATTTTTAATAATAAAAAAGATGCCAAAGCTATTTTATTAACGTTATGACAATTATATCCAGTATGAATTTTGTTTACAAGCAAATTTAATTTATCTCTAGTTTTCCACATAAGGTGAAATCCAATCTCAAAAACATTTTATGAGGAAAAATATAGTAAAATAATATAAACTCCAGCATATGTATTGCATGCATATATCGATTGCATTGGTACTGTTGTTGTTCTTACTTATGCCGCTTTAACTGTAATCAGATCAAAGCCCACGAAATTCATCGTGGCAAGGGGCTAGTTGTACGCTTCACCTTAGCCGTAACTTTGAGCACCATACATGTGACAGTATTGTTTTGATCAGTTCCACTCCAATTGTGAGGGATAATACCTTGGGGATGGTCAGAGGCCTCCCACCTCAACAGAGGACGTGGGGCTCGACGGTTGCTTAGAGTACCCCCATGCCCCTCTACATTTACAAGCATCCATGCCTTCTCCGGGATTCGAACCCAGGCCCTACGGTACCACAGTCAATTTTTATTAATATTATATAATCGTATTCCAAAAAATTTGGTCCATAAACTATTTTTTTTAAAAAATGTATGCAGGTTATGTTAATTCTCTCTACTGATCTATTTTCTTTTTCATACTTAGAATACTGTAGTATTTTGAATGTAATAAAGTATATTCAAAAGAGTAAAAAGAATAATGAAGATTTATGTGGAATAAGTCTTTTTCATATGTTAGAGAATATTTCAAATGCGTTAAAATTCGCAAATGAATCACTAAAACAGGTATAACAATACTTCCATAAATTTCAGGGGAAAAATAATTTCAGGAAATTAATCATCATTATTATTATTTATTCATTTTTGTATTTTTCTAATGCATTTTTTTAACACAACTGAATACGCTACTCTATCTTTGAAAGGGAAAATAGAACTTCTTTAACTAAGAATGCTTTGCGGAATTTTAAAAAATGCCGTTTTAGACAGAAGCCTAAAACTATAACGCTAATGCAAGTAAAATCACAAGATATCACAGAAAATGATACACTAGCCTACATTGGGGACTTATATAAAAATGACACACGTTATTCAAATCTAAAACCTTAATAATTACAACATTTAATGAAAATATATTTTAATTTTCTATCTCTTAGTAATTTTTTAAGTATTAACAAGTCATACAATCATAGGAAAGCAAATATTCAACTATGAATGGCTTTTCATAAGAAAAATGATATCAATTGCTAAATTTGAACATTAATTTCTTGACTTATGCAGTACTTTTTGAATAGATCCCAATAATGCACAACATAAAGAAATGAGAATTTTCTGTCACCATACCCGTAAAAACCATGCTTGTCCAATAATTTAGATAAAAAAATCTTTCTATAGATAAGAAGTATTTTCGCATCCAATTATATTAAATGAAGAAAAGTATTTTCTGTCTGTAATACAGCAAATTTATTGTGATATGTTTGCTCCTTATGTCGTAACTGCGGTATATTTGGGTTCTCTCACCCATTATTGTGCCTTCGGGTTTTGTAGGGTAATAAGCCTCCAAAGTCTATTGGTGCAATTCGATAACACTATCAGATATAATTGGTAATTTGCGAACGGATGGAAAGACTTGTTTGGTAAATGTGCCAATTTCCTTACTTTAACTTCCTGTGTTACCGAGCATTCTTTTTTATCGGCCGATAAAGCTTCTTCTGCGTATTCAAGAAGATAAATAACTGCAGACAAATATAATACTACATCAGATATAAAAAAAAGAAAACAATAGAAAAACGGAAATACTACGTTTAAGGGTTAAGATTATCTTGTGGAATTTAATCAGTATGCACTTAAAATTACTGAACAATTTTCTTTCCCAAGAAGTCAATCTAAGATAAACATTTTGTTTAGTAAAAGTGATATATTTGATAAAACAATTCAGATAACAGTTTAAATAAAGTGATATAAGTGTCTTTGAATACGAATACAGGGTGCGAGGGCTTAAAGTATCCAAAAGTAATGGCTTATTAATGGTCCATCAGAATGTAATGAACTGTTCATCCATTGATTGGAAAACTCTCAGAGATTTTTGGGCCAGTCCGATCGGCCGCTCGTGCGTGCATTATTCGGTAATCGCAGACGATAAACATTTTACACTGACTTCATTGGTAGATGTGGATGTCACAGTAAGAGATGCAGTGCGTACTTTAGTTAACGGAACTTAAATCAGTGACGTGTGTACAGCGACGTGTTCGAACAGAATGGAATGTCTTTATCGCGCTCACAATCAACAGTTTTCTCTATCCCAAAACTTAAGCATACTTGCCAGTTTGAGATACCAAAGTTCCCGTCTCCTTTAAAGTTTAGTCCCATTGGTGGATATAGATTTTCATGTCGGATAATCGACATTCCATGCTGTTCGAACACTTCGCTGTACACGCATGACTGATTTAAATTCCGTTAATCAAAGTATGCACTGAATCTTTTACTGTGACGTCCACATCCTTACTAATGAAGTCAGTGTAAAAGGTTTATCGTCTGCGCTTGCCGAAAATTGCGTGCACTTGCGGCCGATTGGACTAAACCCAAAAAATCTCGGAGAGTTTTCTAATCCATGGATGAACAGTTTATTACATTCTGATGGGTAGTTCCGTAATATTATGCCAATATTTTTGGATACCTTAAACCCGAACACCCTGTATATATGAAGCATATTGATTCATAGTAATAAGCGAGTTTAGCAAACATTTTTGAGGTACTAATATGCTTGAACTGATTTGACTTTCACTGTTTATTATTGTTAATAAGTTCACAAAAATTACAATTAATATTTAAAAGACAAGATGCCATATGCGCTCGATCAACTGTTTCAGTTGGCATTTCAATAACAAAACATAAGCGTCAATTAATTTTAAAATACTTTTTCTTTATTTAACCCCTTTAACAACAACACAGCTGATTAATTTAAAATAGTTTCTAATTTTGAGCAATAATTTAGGGATCTAGTATGGTACTTGAGTTGGTCATGTGTGATTATAACTGAATAATCACAATACCACCTTTAATTTTTTGCATGAATTACTTTTTTTCGCATAAATATTACATCAAATTCTCTCCATCAAGTATATGAGATCTTACAAAATTTATCGGAAAATATTCTCGATTATTCTAGATGACCATTTCGCATGAAATAAATCAAAAAGCTTCAAAATAATACTCACATACTGTTGTTTAATACATTCTTATTAGGAGTATTAAAATTTAGATAAAAGAATGACGATTGATATAATATTTTAAACTTTTATGTCATAGTCAGATTTTAATATGTTTATAATTATATTGAAGAATTTATTTTTATTGGAATATTGAAAACAAAAAAGTTAGTTTGGAATTGAAATCTGGAACTTTGAATGTTATTATAATTACTTCCTTAGCTTATACGGAAAAGAAACACGAAAATTCTAAGAAATAATTTTTTTAATTTCGACATTTAAAAAACATAGCTAGTAGTCTCAGACATAAGCCCATTCTGAAATTTTTAGTTCAAATGTTTGAAAATATCTGCAAAGAAAAAAAAAAAGCTTCTAAATGGAACAGAAAAGAAGCTTAGGAAAAATAAGTTATCACCATCCAGAAAAACAAAATTGGTAGAAATGAGATTGCTGAGACTTCACAAATTGCAGAAAACTTCAAATACTTTTAAAAGTAAATGGGAATACGAGAAAAGTTTGAGCTAAGTTTCAGTCACGCGATCAAAAAATGCGGAAAAAAAATGTCATTTTATTATTTTTAAGACACGATGTAGACTTAATTATCCTTCTACAAATGACAGCCAGTGAAAGGATGGGAAATGAATATTCACTAAATCGCGCAGTGCAGTTATTTTATCTTATTTAAATTAATTATCTTGAAAACACTTTTGTAAGGTATGATTAAATGATTATAATTATTAAAATTGAGTATAATTACTAGCACATCAATTTAAATTTTAAAGTTTAAACGTTGCTTGGTGTTGAGGATTAATTTTCTGCTATCAAATAATGTAAAAAATAAGATACAGTTTTGTGACTATTTTCGCCGCATGAAAAAGAGCGTGAACTTAACGCGGAGCACATTTTCGGACAGAAAAAAAATGCCTCCAAATTTTTTAAAAATTTGGGACATTGTAACTCGTGTATTTGTTTATAATATAGTATTTTTAAAATTTCAAAATATTTCATAACTCTCTAATTAGTTATTTTTTTCCTTTAAAACCTAAAGGGATAGCTCATTTAACATTACGGTATAGGAGAAAAAATGCGAAACAAATTTTATAAAAGAAAAATGTGTAAACTACGATAAAAATGAGTAAAACGATAAAATCAATGATTCTCTACAGTACTTTTATATCTCAAAAAATATTCCAAATTTGGGTCCTATTTTTTAACATCAGCCAATGAAAGCCTTAAAAGAATGTGGTAGCTTGCTTCGTCACGCAATTTTTATTTAGATTGAAGTAATTTACATTTAAGCCATAAGGAGATATACTTAGATGCTGGAATTTTTTTTCAACTAAGAGATGAAATAAATATTTTTAAAAAATTAGATTTACTTATTTAAAAATGTATATTGTTATTCGCATTTAACATAAATAGACAAATAAAATGAAATATTTGTTGTTTAATCAAACAAAAACTAATGTAAAATAAATAAAGCGCTGTAAAAAGCTTTAAAATAATAGTTCTTTAATAATACATAATTTATAATAATAAAATTATGTATACAAATAAATCAAGACCTATAAATCATACATGAGCTCATGATATTTACTTTAATGTTTTTACTTTAATTTAACTAAAAGAACAAAATGCTCATTAAAGTTTATTTTAATTTTACACATTTTTTTTTCCATTTCAAATGGGGCTACGGATTGTTATTTTCACCATTGTAGACCTAGTACATTCACCGGGAGCTATCATCCCTTTTTAGTACGGCACCATATAGGTAGATAACAACTGCCACAATGTAATATTGACTCCTAATTTCCTTCCCGTAGGTAGGCACCTTAGTTTTTATGATGTGAAATTGTTCTAGGTATTTAATTTTGGCGATAGCCCTCAAGTCAAACATGCACTCAAGGGATCTTTAACGTGTCACATAATCATGCTGTTGATTTTCTGCATCATGAAATTCCACCATAGGCAGGGATCAACCCCGCAAACTTGGGCGTACATGGCCAGCGCCTAATGAAATACGCCACCCACCGGACAGTTTACATATATAGTTTAAAAATAAATGAAATTAGTAAATAAAAGAAACAAATAAGTCCACATTCAAGAATAATTTCCATTCCAATATTAAAGAGTTCGTTGAAATAGTTCATAAATTTAGTTTTTTGTTCTTTTATTTGGGCATTCAGTGCATTGTTTATACACTCCATTAATCTTTTTCGCGAGTAAGTGCGATCTTTGCATTGGATCTTTATTATTTATTTATTTATTATTATTTAATTTCGTAGACGCAATACTTGCTGATTTCTGCATTCTTTACATTCTTCTGTAATCCAAATCCAACACACTTCAGAAATCAGAGTCTGGTTCAATGTTTAGTTGGTGGTTTGTGAGTACTTAAAATAATTTGCGCATTTGGTGTCGCAACTTTCAACAACACTAAAAATATCACCATAGGCTAATGATTACATTTTCTAGCTCTTGAATATGATACAGTCATTTCATCAAGACGGTAATTGCTCCCTCAGTTAAATTATCTGGATAGATTTAAGTAGAGGAATTACACTTACTATTATACTCTTCATTATTCGATTCTTCCTCTTCCTCCCCGCAAAGAGACCTTTCTTCATTCAAAAATACCGTTGCGCTATATCTATTAAATATTGTACCTATTAAATTACTTAAATATCACATTTCTCCATTATAACTACTATAATGCACAGATACGTATTAAGGCATGGGCCAACTGGACCCAGGACCAGGTCCTCACCCTCTTTGGGGGCCTCGTTATGTTCTCAACTCTACCCTAATGATATCATGATCAGGATAATTTTATTGGTCAAATATTTTTCTCGTACATATATCCTGAAAAACAAGGATTTTCAAAAAACTGCACGTCAACTGGTAAAAGTGGTAAGACTGTATTATTATGTGATGACCGTTGTCCATGTCTAAGCCTAGGCTAATACCATAAGAAATAATTAAAATCGTTTAGTCGAATTGCGTTATTGGTCGATCCGAATTGTGCCTCGGTTTGTGAGATTGTGAATCATGCACACATTTATTTGTTTCAAATTACCGTTAGAACGAATGTTTGACAATAAATGCCAAAAATTGTTTTCTTTGAAAGATCGTAGGTAAGACCTATTTTTGCATAGGGGCCCAATGCCTCAAAGAGTCTTAACACATCCCAGATAATGCATAATATAGATTTTAAAGCGTGTCCATGCATTCAGAACTGTAACGGAGATTCACGCGCAGAGTATCACATACCCGAAGATGCGGTATCCAAAAATACATATTAAGTATTCGCCTACAAGCTAAAACCCCTCAAAGGGCATGATCTTAAAGTCATAAACAACACAAGGAACTATTCATTTTCTAAAAAGATCTTTAGATTGGATCTTGGAAAAAAGTTAGTTAGTGCGTATGACATATCTTGCGCGAGAAGTGCCTGGTTAATATTGTCCGGGGTACCCAAAAAGGTGGAAATGGTATCAGATCGTGGCTGGCTTTGTCACGAGTTTCGAGCCCAGTACCACTAAAGACCCGCCGTGTAGGGAAAAGGATGCACGTTAAATCTGTCGAGACCTGAAACGTCCCCCCGTTGGTGTGGGGGTTGGGGTAGTTAGGGGAGGGGACCACAGGTGTCGCCCCGTCACTTGACCATGGTTAAAAAATTCGTATCCGTCGCCAAAAGCCCTCCTGTAGATAAACAGTGTGACGTTAAGATTCACTCCCCTTTCACCCGGGGTTTAAAATTTTAAAGGGGGACAGTGGACTTTAAAAAAATTTTTTTAATTATTAAGAAGAGTAATAAAAATTTATGAATATACACTGGATTACAACTAGATTAAAATATATTTTTAAAAAAATTTTTAAATTTAAAAATTTTTTTTAAATTAAAAATTAATAATTTTTTAAATTTTTTTAAAAAACTTTCCCATGCTTTCCCAATTTTTTTTTTTTTGACTTCGTCTAACATTTTTAATTTTTTTTATTGGGACACGTTAAAAATAAATGGGTATTTTTAGCAATTTATGCCCCCGGTTAATTTTAAAAAGGTTTTTGTTCATTTGTCCAATTTTCTGTAAAATATCGGATTTTGTACATTTAAAAAATAAAATTTTAACCCCCTTTAAATGAAGTCAAAATTTTTAAAGGGTTTCCCGGGATTTTTTTTTATGTACTTATCAGTATTCTTCCCCGAGAAATTTCAAGCAATTTTTTTTCAAAAATTGAGGGCATGGAACATTTTAAAAGCACGTAAATCTGAAAAAAAAAGTTTTGAAAAAAAGTCTTTTTTAAAAATTTTTTTCCACTTCCCTTTTTATAATTGTTGTTCTGATATTATTAAACATCCATTTTATTTAATAATAGACATATTTATCCCTGGGTTATTTATTTACAAGATAATTTAAGAAAAAAAAAATTAATAAAAGAAAAAAATGGTTTCACATGATACAGTTTTTCGGTAAAATTTTTTCAGTGATAGTACAAATAAATATTTATTTACGGGGAAACAACTTTTAAAAATTTCCCGGCCCATATTTTTTCACCTTTTTTTTTAATTTTCCCTTTGAAATTTTTTGGATGTTTTTGGCCAATTTATTCCCAATTTTTTTTTTTTTCCAATCACTAAATTCTTTTTCACTCTGAGCTGCGTCGTTTATCACTTTTTAGGGGAAATTTTCCACAGATATAGCACTTAACTCATTGTGCTCAATAGCTAAACTTTTGGGAAGAAACCCAAAATTATATCCACCTATGGCAGATATAACACACATTTCAAGTCGCTTTTGGGGAAACAAAAGTTTCTTTTGGGCATTTTTTCCCAAAATGACACTGTGGATGCTTTCGTTGGATTTTTGATTTTTTCCCCCCGCACTGCACCTTTCTAAAAGCTCATCTTTTTGCAACCCTTTTGATATACTGGAAAGTTTTTTTTCTGAAAACATTTTTTCATCAGTGAATGGGACATGGGGTTTCCCTTTTTTACCCAAATCCCCTTTGGTAAAAAGCACCATGTTTCCGAACCAGTAGGGCATTTACTATGTTTTGGGAGTTTTTTTCGTTGATAACAATGAAACAATAAAGGGCAAAAAATTGCACCTTTCTTTTTTCTTACATCTGGTTCATTGTCTTTTAAAAGCTTTTCTGTGAAAGTTAGTCAGTTTCAAAATGGTATTTTCTTTGAGGTTGCCCTCTTTCCGCCCACCAATGGTGATACCTTTACCCCGCCACTCTGAAATTTTTTTTACGGGCCCTGTGCCAACCCTTTTTTGCCACGTGGTTAATGCATTCTTCTTTCAATTTTTTTTATGCAGTCACCATACACATTTAATGATGATAAATGCTGATGGGGTTTCGGCATCACCATCTGACAAGATGCTCACGTATCGCATACCACAATTTTTGGATCTTTTCCATATAATTTCTGCAGCTTTAATTTCCATTTAGAAGATCCTACATAATTTTTTGCTGCATTCTTCTTGGGGTGATTTGTATCAAATGGAGTACCAGCACTATTTTTCCAAGATCCCCTCCTTTTTCTTTGTGCATTCTGGGGAATATTTGGAAAGGATTTCGAATCGATAATCAGCCCAGTCAAAATGTCGATAAAATTCCCCATCCCCTACAATGATGGTGTCCCGTTTCTGCCTTTTTCCATCATATGAAACGGGGATGTCCCATAACACCATTAGCAGTGCCGGGGCAAATCTTCATGGTGTTTTTTGGAACTTTCCGGGGGGAAAATTTTAAGAATGCTTCCCTTTTAAAAATTCACTTTTTTTTCATATAATTTAAGTAAACATTTTATAAAAATTTTTTTTCCTTTCATGAATGCCAATTCTAATGCTGCATGACCTTTTCCCCAATTTTTTTGAAAAGCTTTTAAAAGAGCTTTTTTTTTTGCCTCAAAAAATTTGCTATCATCATCTCGGGGGGCTAGAAAAATACGAATTTAAAAATTTTTGCAGCTTTTACATTTTAGCTCTATTTTTTGGAAAAAACCCTAAGCACCATTACACTCAACATCCCAAAAGGCACATATCACATTCATCACATTTTATGTTTACAAAAAGAAGACCAATATCATTATTCATCAAAAAATGACTTTTTCCTAGGACAAAAAGTTGATGTTGATGTAAAAAAGGAAACATCTGAAATTTGCTGGCACTTGCATTCAAATATTGTTCATTTTTACCAGCATCTGAACCTTTCATCACTAATAGAGTTTTCAGTATGCATAATAATTGGGAAATTTCAGCAAGCAGAATATCAGAGTTTTTAGCCATATTACTATCAAAAAACACTTTTCATGTGATTTTTTCCCCCTCTCTTTTTTTACTTTGGATGCACACAAACTCCTTCTTTTTTATGGCCTACCTTTTAAATTTTTTTTATTTGCGCCTATTAATAGCATCCATTGTAAACAAATACAGGACAATTTGTAGATGTTTTGAAGCTTTTTTTTGGATTTTAGATACAAAAATTTGATTCCGTTAAGATAAATAAATTTCTAAAAAAAGACAGCAATCAAAGATATGCAATTTTAAAACAGGCAAAAAACTTTCGACTTTTTTTAAAAAAAAATTTGGGAAATAAGCAAACAGCGATAAAACAGTTAAAGGTTGGGTTAAAATTTTGTAGTTGTTAAAACACGAAAATATTAATTCTAATATTAAAAAAACCCCAAAAAAATTTTGACAACCCAAGCCCCATGCTTTTTTTTACATTTTTTGGGCCATTTTAAATTTTTTTTTAAAAGCTTATAACTTTTTAAAAAAAATTACTTAGAAAATGTGGTTTCTTGCATATGGTTCAAATGAACCTTTACGAAACTCATAATTTTACAAAAAAAAAATTTTTTTTCCCTATTTTTTGGGCGATTTTCGCCCAAATTTTAAAATCCCCCAACCCCTTTAAAATGGTTTTAAAAATCGATTTGGCTATTTTTTGGGTAAAAAACATCTTTTTACTTTAATTAATTCATTCTTTCCAATTCCCAAATTATTCATTTCACCAAACAATGTCGAAAGTAAAACAATTTGCACCAAATAAAACATTCAGACACTAAACATACATTTGCTTTAACACATCAGTTCTTATCATATATTAACCTACAAACACTATTCTTCTCCAATTTAATACATCGAGGGAGTAATATTTAATATCAGAAAGTCTTCTGGAACATTCAAAGGGAACTTATTCTCCCTCTTCCCATGGAGAACGGAGCACTGAATTGTTAGAACTTTCAGAAACGATTCGCACTGTTACGTGCGGCGAATTTTCCCCTTTTGGTAACAACATTTTCCACCTTATTCCCACAGAACCCGAAAACTTCTCTCTGCTCCTCTAGATAACACTAATGACAAATAATTGAAAGAGATAATGAACTGGGCTATGAATGGGCTGATTCGTTTTCCTTTGAACGTTTTGGAGAGAAGTTATTAAAGTCTTCGTGGCAACAATGGAAACTCGGGCGAGAGTCGTGTCTGAAAGTTTGGCGTACTTATTTTCGATCTGGTGAAACTTGCGAATAGTAGAGTGAAGACAATGTGTGAGTTTAGATTCCTTAATTTAGTTTTATTTAATGAACGTTGTGTACATAAAGAGATAATATTCCGCACGAGAAGAGAAAATTGGTGAGTTTGTTCCGGGCAACACCTGTGTATTTCATTTCGAGAACCAATTTACGTCTTTGTACAAATGCTGATAAAACCATAAAATTGAATTTGGTTGAACTTTGTAGCAAGAGTTTGGGAATACAGAATTATTCATTAAAAAGCGATAATAATTTCAGAGAATATGAAATTTCTTTTCATTTTTTTCTATATATATATACATGCGTGTTTTCTGACTAAGATACTTAGTCTTCATTTATGGTTAGCATTTTTTCATGTAAGTTTTTATCGCAGTTTTTCCATTAGATTGTTTTCTTAATATTCATCTCTATGAGAAAATCCTTATTTTTCCATTAATCTTAGAAATTTTAGTATTAAAAAACGCCTTATTAACCATTTTATTTTACTGTCTGTTGTTTCATCCACGTGTGTTACATATAGACCTAATTTTTCAACATGTCTCTTGTTTTTCTCTATTGTGTCGAAATTTATTGTTGTATGGGAACGGTAGTACTATAAAACCTTACTTTACCTTAATTATGCTGGCCTAACCCAGCGTCAACTTTAGAAATCATAATAGGTCTCTATTTTAGTCCAAAGACTCTTTTGGTATCTGCAACTGTTATATTTCTTGGATTCTAATTTATTTCTTTTTTTTGCCATGTTGATATTACAACTTTTCTCCCTTATTATATTATTTTATTATACTATCTATCTTATATATATATAAAGTTAATATTCTCTATTATAGAGAGATGAAACACATTAATAATTATAATAGCTGAAGCATACAAAAATAGAAACTGTAATATATGAACCAGATATTAGAATTTATAAAAGATGTATTAGAAACTATAAAAGCAATATAATTATATATATATATATATATATATATATATATATATATATATATATATATATATATATATATATATAGTAGTATTATAAACATCGTTGACTTAGGACAGCTCTTATACATAAAATAACTTACATAAAGGTGGGGTGTAACATGTTTTTTAGCCAGCCAACCTCCCTTTTTTTGTTAATAATACTGAACAAAATCATACTGAAAATAATGGATAGAATATCTAAATCCATTACAAGAAAAGGTAGAAATTGCATTCAAAAATTTATAGCCCATGCTTAATCTGAACACAGTGAACAAGTTTTATTGCCAGATTCTGGACCCAAATACAAATTCCAAGCATGAAATTGGATTAAAAGTAGTACTTAGCAAAAGAAGAAAATTAATAGAAATAACATAATTAAATAATGTGTATGAATACTACCGTTACTTGAGGGACACTAGGATTACAAATGTATTTAAATATTTTTAAAAAAAGATTACTAGGGCAATATATATATATATAATTATGATAAATGACATGTGGTTTTATCAAAGTTAAAAGAAAAACACAACAGCTGATTTCTCAAGCGTAGATCACGTCCTAGCTATATCTTCCTGAACTGTTTTTAAAAATTTTTTTTTTTTTCCAAATTTTTTTTTTTTTTTTAAAATTTAAATTTTTTTTTTTTTTTTTTTTCCCCCCCCAAAAATTTAAAAAATTAAAAATTTTTTTTTTAAAAAAAATTTTTTTTTTTTAAAAATTTAAAAAAAAAAAATTTTTTTTTTCCTTTTTAAAAAAAAAAAAATTTTTTTAAAAAAAAAAAATTTTTTTAATTAAAAAAAAAAAATTTTTTTTTTAAAAAAATTTTTTTAAAAGGTTGAAAAAAATTTATAAAAAAAACAAAAAAAGGGGGAAAAAAAAGTTTTTTTTAAAATTAAAAAAAAAAGGAAAAAAAGGAAAAAAAAAATTTTAAAAAAAAAAAATTTAATTTTTTTTTTTTCCCTTTTAAAAAAAAAAGGGGGGGAATTTTTAAAAAAATTTTAAAAAAAGGGGAAAAAATTTTTAAAAAAACCCCCCCCTTTTTTAAAATAAATTAAAAAAATTTTTAAAAATTAAAAAAAATTTAAATTTTTTTTAAAAAAATTTTAAAAAAAAAAATTTAAAAAATTTTTTTAAAAAAAAATTTTTTTAAAAAAAAAACCCCAAAAAATTCCCCCAAAAAAAATTTTTTTAAAAGTTTTAAAAAAGGGAAAAAAAAAAAAATTATTTTTTGGGGGAAAAAAGGGGAAAAAAAACCCCCCTTTTTTTTTTTTTAAAAATTTAAAAAAAAATTTTTTTAAAAAAAAAAAAATTTTTAAAAAAAAAAAAAAAAAAAACCCCCCTTTTTAAAAAAAACCCCCCTTTTTTTTTTTTTAAAACCCCAATGGGACCTTTTTCCCCCCCCCCAAGGGGGGGAATTTTTTAATTTTTTTTTTTTTTTTTTTTTTAAAAACCCCCCCTTTTTTTCCCAAAATTTTGGGGGGGAAACCCCCTTTTTCCCCCCGGGGGTTTTTTTAAAATTTTTTCAAAAAACCCCCAAAAAATTTTTTTTAAAAAAAACGGGGGGCTTTTTTTTTTTTTAAAAGGGTTTTTGGGGGGGGAAAATTTCAAAAAACCCCCGGAAAAAGGGGGGGGAAAAAACCCCCCGGGGGGGTCGATTTTTTCCCCCCCCGGGGGAAAAAAATTTTAAATTTTTTTTTTTTAAAAAGGGTTTAAAAAAAAAAAAAAATTTTGAAATTTTTTTTAAAAAATTTTTTCCCCGGGGGGGAAATTTTTTAAAAGGGGGGTTGGGGGGCCCCTTTCCCCTTCCCCCCCGGGTTTTTTTTTTAAAAAAGGTTTTTTCCCCCCCCAAACCCCCCCGGGGGAAAAATTTAAAACCCCCCCCGGGGGGGGGTTTTTTCCCCCCCCGGGTTTTTTTTCCTTTTTAAAAAAAATAAAAAAAAGGGGGGGAAACTTTAAATTTGGGGGTTTTTTGGGGGGTTTTTGGGGGAAATTTAAACCCCTTTTTTAAAAATTTTGGGGTTTTAAAAAAAGGGTTTTTAAAAAAAAAAAACCCCCCCTTTTTTTTTCCCCCCCCAAAATTTTTTTTTTTTAATTTTAAAAAAATTTTTTTTTCCAAAAAAAAAAAAATTTTTTAAATTTTTAATTTCCCCCATTTTTTTTATTCATAATTTAAATCTCTTCAAAGTTTAGTTTTAAGTGTTACGTATACAATTTTAATGTAACTTTTTTTTTTTCTTTTTAAGTAAACTGACACAGAATTTTAATAGAATTCCTTGCATAGATGGAAAATTTTAAATTTATAAGAAAAGATCTTTAAAACTTTTCATTGTAAAGCTATATTTGAATAACGAAGATATATTATTAATTATCTTAATATTATGGAACACTTTCTTCAGAATGTATAAATAATATCTTACAATGAAAATAAGTTATGGCATCATAGCTCAGCCGTTTGTGAAGTTCAAATTCTGGTACCCACACTTACCGAATATTCAGCATATGTTTAAAAATCGTATTTTGGCAAAATTTTCCCCCTTTTTTCCTTTTTTTAAATCTTCCCAATTCTTTTCGAATTAATCAAAATTTTTCCCAACCCCCCAAAAATTTAAAAAACAAAATCTAAAAAAAATTAAAAAAGGGGGAAAAAAAAGAGGAAATTTTTTCGGCAGGTAAAACTTAAGGTTTAAAATAAAGGAAAATTGCCCCTTTAAATAAAAAATTTAAATTCCCCTTTTTAAAAGGGAAAAAAATTTTAAAGTTTTATTCCCCCGGTAAAAATTTACTAAACCCAAAATAAAAAGAATTTAAAAAAATAAGTATTTTTAAGTACTTTGGTAAAAGACTTAATTAAATTTTTTGGTTTTTTTATTTTAATTTTTCTTTTAAAAATTTTTTGCAAATTTTAATTAAAATAAAATTTAAAAAAATAAAATTTTCCCTTTAAAAATTTTTATTTAAAATTGTATAAAATTTTTTCCCCCCAAAAATTTTAAAATTTAAAAACGAAAAACAAATATTTAAAAAAGCAAAAAAATTTAATTAAATTTTAAAAGGTGGAAGAAAAAATTTTTTATTCCCCAAACAAAATAAATAAATTTAAATTTTAAATTTTAAATAAAAAATATTTTAAAAATTTTTTTAAAAGGGAATTAAGGTTTTCTTTTTAAAACCGAAAAAAAAAAAATTTTAAAAAAATGCAATTTTTTTAAAATAAATTTGGGATTTTTTTATTTTTAAAAAATTAAAAGATTTTGGGGGTGGTAAAAATTTTCAAAAAATTAAATTTTATTTTTAAATTTTATTTAAATTTCCAGAAATTTTAAAAATGTTTTTAAAGCAAAATTTTTTATTAAAATTTAAAAAAAGTTTTTTTCCCAAAATTCAAAAAAAATAAATTTAAAATTTTAAATATTTTTTGAAGGGGGGAAAATTTTTTTTTTAAAAGAAATTTAATTTTTAAAAAGAAAATTTTGCTAAAAACAAATTATAAAAACTGTTTATCTCTTTTTTTTTTTTTAAAAATTTAAATTCCCCAATTTTAAAAAAGTTTTTAAAAATGTAAAAAAAATAATTTAAAAAGGAAAAATTTTTTAAAAATTTTTTGAAAGTTTTAAAATTTTTCATTTTTAAAAAAATTGCCATAAAAAAATTTCCCTTTTTTTATTTTTCTTAAAAAAAAATTTTATTATTTTTTAGTGTTAAAAAAATTTTTAATTTAATTTTAATTTAAATTTTTTTTCCCAAACTTCCCTTTTTTATTTTTTTTTTTCCCTTTTCAAAAAATTTTATTTTTATGCTTGTTTTTTTGGGTTTTTTTAAAATTTTAACTTTTCCCTCAATTCACATTTTTTTGTGGGAATTTGGTGGTCTTTTGATTAAAAAATTTTTTTTGAAAATACGGAAAGTTTTTCCCCTAAAAAATCCAAACGAAATATTTAAGCTTTTTAAAATTTTTAAAAAAAAAAAAAAAAATTTGGGTTTTTTTTGCTGTACCAAATAAAGAAATAATGTTTCATTTTTAAATTGGATTTAAAAAAATTTGTTAAAATAGATAAAAAGGGTTTGGTTCTATTTTATTTTGGCTATGTAAACATTTATTAGAAAATATTATGCATTCTATGAAAACAAAATAAAAATGTAAAAAAAACTAAGGGTAAACTAGGTTGTGGATTAGAAAAATAAATTCAAAATAAATACTACTTTCCACTTTCCATATAAAGTTTAAAAATTATTTGATTTTTACTGTGTGAGAAAAAGGTTTTTTTTAGTAAAAATTAAAAAATTAAAACCTGAGGGTTTTTTTTTTCTTTCAAAATAAGTATAAAATTACCGAAATATATCTTACGAATTGCGCTTTTATATTTAAAACATGATTTTTTATACTTATATTACCTGGCAATTTATGTGAAGCTGAATAAAATCGTAAATATATGCGTAAATGGGATGTTAGATGAATCAAATAGCATACCTGAAAGAAAAAAAAAATTTTTTAGAAACATATAAATTAAATTAAATATTTTTTAAATAATGTAACTTAGAACACACATATTTGCTAACAAATCTTCATTTGTAAGAACATTCCATCGTTATTTTACATTTTAATTAGTATTATCAAAATTGAAATGATTTGATTTATATACCATGACCAGATTTGTCAATAGGAGTTTTTTAATTAATTATTTAAAAGAAAAATTATATATAGTTACTTCTCATTTTTTTAAATCATAATTGTATATAGCATACATCGAGATTGAATTATACAGGGTGATTCATAAAGAAGTATACACTTTCCGGATGCTATAAAACAGTACAAATCAATGACAAGCACAACCTTAGTGAGCTGTAAAATATTTTTAAATTTAGATTTTGTGTCACGCTCCTGACGGAAGTGACGTAGGTAATAGAATGCCTTTCATGTGACAAGTACAGTGATTCCCAAACTGTGTTCCGCGGAACCCTGGGGATCCATGAGGCATACCCAGGGGTTCCACGAGTCCCAATGAAAATCTCGAGAATTAATAAATATGTATTCCAAATGGATTCACGTTCTCTATCAAATTTGTACAATTAGAAGTATCCACAGTTCGACCTACTCATTAAAACTGAAAATTTTATTTATATATAATAACTTTATTATGCAGCACTTTTTAAACTTTTATCTTTTCTTATAATATAATAAAATGCTTTATCTTTGTTTTTATATATATATATATATATTCGCCATTGATATTCTGAAATGGGATTTTTATGTTATAGGATTCATTTATTTCGATTTTATTGATTCCTGTGTTGCGTTTGAATTATATATATTTAAATATATATATATATATATATATATATATGTATATATATATATATATACTTCCTACTAGATTGAGAATATTCTATTGTTTACTATCTCGAATTTCAAGAGATAATTTCTACTCGTTAGTTAACAAAATGGCTTGCAAAACTAAATAGTTTTCTAATGGAAAACTCATCTTTTTTTTTATTTGTGGTAAAAACCACTATGATGAAGGAGAAGAAACAACGTATCATTATATGAACATATTTGATGTTATAATCTAAAATTAACACCATCAGCATCTACATTTTAGATTGAAAATTCATACGAAATACATGGGGTTTCTCATACAGCTCTAAATATTTTAATGCCATTCAGAGCATTGTGTTTAAGCGAAATATATTTCTCAACATAAGTGGCTATAAATACAAATTATAAAACATATTAAACTCTGTAGAAATAATACCATTGCATTTTATCTCAATAGATCTAGACTTCGACAGTTTGTGTGGAAAAAATAAGTAAGCACATGTCAAAGTTATTAAATATTACAAAGATAAGTAACACTTGGATCACAAATTAAAATTATTAAAATTATTAATTAAAATTATATTAAAAAAAATTAGATTATAATTTTTAATATTAAATGTAATACTTTTTTTAATTGCCTTTACATTAAGTGCCCATAAAATGTTCATTTACTTTAAATATTATTTTGAGATAAATTCTTCCAAGTATGTGTATGGAATGGGATTCCATGAAAACACTTTCTACATCTAGGGGTCCCACGAAAGCACCTTTAAGTTCTAGGGGTTCCATGAGGTGAAAAAGTTTGGTAACCACTAGACTAGTAAGTCAAAATGACATCGTTGGCCGTGGGAAAGGCTTTTGTACTCTTGAAGTTAGAGTACAAAACTTTCTCACTCTTCTTATATGTTAAACCTTTGGTTGATGCCATAGTTGCAGGACGACATTGACAACTTCCTTCTCCAATTGAATGGTGCGCTACCACACTGGTCCGTCAACGTCCGTGATTAACTCAATGAAGATATTCCTCACCGATGCATTGGACGAGTTGTGGAATAAGCCATGCCACTTCTCAA
This sequence comes from Trichonephila inaurata madagascariensis, assembly GCA_019973955.1. Taxonomy (NCBI): domain Eukaryota; kingdom Metazoa; phylum Arthropoda; class Arachnida; order Araneae; family Nephilidae; genus Trichonephila; species Trichonephila inaurata. Next base: position 127,342 of record BMAV01001615.1, read on the forward strand.
TAGACATCAAGAAGTCTTGTCTTAACACCTTGTAATTTCTTTCAGAGGAGGTATGTAAAGTACAAGTTATTAATCTGTATTGTTCCTGTTGACCCAGTGGATCTGAAATAGTTTATCAAAACTGGCATCGATGGACTTGATTTAGATTCCTTAACAAGCGTTTGCTTAGAAAGGGATTACCGGCTCAGTGTGTATAGTATAATTATGGGTTCACAAACATAGAACATGTATGACTGTCTCTAACAAAACGTTAAATAATCTCATACAGTTTTGTTACAAGTAACATATAATATCTCAGTTGTTCTTGATTTATATTATATTGAAACTGTATATACTTCTTAATGAATCACTATATATACAATGGTGGCCAAAATTGAACACTTTCGAAAATTTTAAGTTTTTAAAATTTATTTTCTTATAGAAAACGATACGTTATCCAAAATGAAATGTCTTTTATATCATTGTAAAGAAAATTCAATACTAAATTTAATACAAAAAACAACTCAAATATTTGGAATGCAAAAAAAAAAAAGTTATGCTGCAATAAATGTCCATATACATTACATATTGATGATAGCTATGGCTTATCAGTTCTTAGTGGGGAAGTCTTCATTCTTTTTTTAATTACGACTTCACATCGTTGTTTGATTGGGCTGAAAACGGTTTTAAGCTCTTCCTCCATTATTACATGATGCCAGGAAAAACAATTAAAACATCAATAATTCCATATTATTTCATGAGTACCTCACTCGGACAATATTTTTCAAACAGTGTCACATATTTTCAATAGGTATGACATCAAATGACATGGTAGCAATGACATCAAATAAAATAGTAGATTGGACACATGTGTGAGGAGAAAGTTGTATTTCCTATGTTAAAGTTACATAACAAGTGAGTGATTCAATACATCTGGAGACTTAAATTTTTATTTAAGATGCCATGAGGCCAATTTCACAAAACAAAGCGGGGAAAAGGCCGGGTACCACATTTGTTGACGGGGGAAAAAAAAAGGCAATGTCTAAAAAAAAAGAATGCAGAACGGTCGTCAGAAGTCATCTAAATGCTAGTGTTTTTGTCTGTTCAAAAACAATCAGGAAAGATTATAAGGGGAATAATATGTTGACTGAGGAAATTCAAAAAAAAAAAAAAAAGCTTTTCCTCAATGTTCAGCAGGTGTGAAAAAGACTTTAGTGGGCAAAGGAACACATTATTTAGAAAAATGTTTAGTAGTCACAAGTTATATTGAACTGTGAAGCTAAGATATCTTTAATCGGTTTTGATGGCCGAGAATATGTGAGACCTAAAATATGATTAATGCCCCTAATTCAGGCTGGTGAAAACCCAATAGTTTTTTAAAAGCCCATGCTTACCAGCAGATACGGGCGCTTTTATCATCGATAGGACACTGTATGCTAAAAAATATATTGATACTACTCTAGATTCCAATTTTCTACTTTCGTCAGGGATATATTTACGAACTATGCTTCATTTATTTTTCAGCAAGATTCTGCTTCTAGCCACACTGTTAAGTAATTGAAGGACTGGTATATAGTTCTAAGATCATTGAATCGTTTTCCTGACCAGTAAACAGCCCTCATCTCAGACCGTTCTGGCACCGTTTAAAAAATCTTGTCTGAATGAGATACCCATAAAATAAATTGGAAGTAATTCAGGCTTTAATTGTTTCCTGGCACCATGTAATAACAAAGGAAGAGCTTAATTTTTTTTTCAGCTCAATTAAATATCGATGTGAAGCTGTAATAAATAAAAGTAAAGACTACCCCACTAAGAACTGATAGTCCACATTTATCATCAGTTTCTAAAGCATATCGTCAGTTACTGCAGCATAACTGTTTTTGTATTGCAAATATTTGAATTTGGTTTTTTGTATTGTGAATTTAGTATTAAATTCTCTTTAAAATGATATAAAATACTTAGCATTTTGTGCAGCTTAAAATGTTCTATAAGCATATAAATATAAAAAACACAACAATTTTCAAATGTGTCCCCATTTTTTGCCACCACTATATATATATATATATATATATATATATATATATATATATACTCACAGCTAGAGTAGCATTAAGTGAGATTGCATATTTCTTTATCTCATGATATGTTTGAAAATTTTAGCCAATATAATCAGAAATTGAACTAACCAATGTTATATATTTAAAAGTTAAACCATACGATGATGGAAATATGTTTCATTCATTTTATTGGGAGTCGATAGATTATGAAGATAAAAAATTAAATAAAACTTCATAAGCAAAATTATACTTTTCATAAATGGCAAATATTTTAACTGAATTTCCACTCCATCCAGTGAGAAAGATATGTCTGAATGAATCTTTAAATAAAACTTTCTAATAATGTATGCTGGAATATTATATTGTAGCAAATGAAAGCATTTTTAAAATTATCCTTAAAATTTATTTAATCCGTTTTTCATAAAATCTTTCATATTCGTCAAAAGAGGATGTAAACGCGCACACATTCATCATTCTATTAAATTGATTCAATGTAAATATATGTTGACTTTTAAGGAATACAAATATAAAGAGAGAGGATCGTTTGCATTTTATGGAAACGATATTGTAACTTATTTACTCAGTCGCATTTTGAGATACACTTTTAGAACAAACGTCTATTAATGTTTCCTTTAATTGGAACGTAAAATAAAAATTTATTTTCAAAATGCCTGCTTTTGAAAATGTTCCCGAAAGCCCAAAAATTTTTTCATTCTACAGGGCACAAGAATATTTTTGAAAAAAGATTTTTTAAAAAAATTCAACTTTATATGGGAAAGGGGATTATAAAGTTCAGCTTTTAGGGTAAGCCTCTATCACAATACTCCAAACCCAAATCCCGGGTTAATTTAAATAAAGAAGAAACAAGAATGAAATGTATCCCATTTGATAAAATACGTGTAAAATTACCCGACGCTTCTGCAATGAATTTTTGTGTTTTTGGTTTATTAAAGCAAGCCTTAAGAAAATGGCATCTAAGAACATTGAACGGATTTAAAACAGCCCCAAAAGGGGGTGGAGGAAAAAATTCCATGAGAAAGTACTAAGAAAAAGTTTACTTTAATGAAAAACCCCCCTAGAGCTATTGTCAAAAAAACCCTCATTTATAAAGGTAAATTTCCGCAAATTTATTGATAAAAATTAAGGTATCCCACTACTTTCGCCATGATTTTAAAAAGCACATACATGGATAATTTTCAATATTTAGTGTCACTTAGATTAGAATACACGAAAAATTTTTTAAGGACATTTTGACAAAAAAAAATTTTTTTAAGTACAATATTTAGGTTAACTTAGAATAACTTTTTTTTTAAATTTCTCCTTTTTAAAAAGTTTATTATAATAATATTTTGCCTGTATTACCGACCTTTTTTTCAGGGTCAACAGAATCTTTGAAATATATAACAAAAGGGTTTATTCATGTTTAACGGAACAGAGGGGGGAAATTTCAAGAAAAAAAACCGAAATTATTTCCAAGGTGGTAACCCGAAAATAATGTGAATTTTTTTAAAAAATTTTATTTTATCCTCTGTAGAGGTCAGAAAACAGGCAAAAAATTTTATAATAGAAGCATTTTTTAAAAGGAAAAAAATTTTCCCAAATTAATTAATTTTTTGCCAAAATATTTGTTTAAATAATTTCTTTTGTCAAAATGTCCCAAAATAATTTTTTACATTATTCAAATCTAAAACACTAGAAATTTACAATTATCCATTTATACGCTTTTTTAAAAACCGGTTCCGAACGTAGTCGGGGTACCTTAAATATCCCTTTCCCTAAATTGAATGACCCTGCATTCCGTATGTTCTTAAACATGGATATAATTTTCGAAATTACCCCAAAAAATGCGATATATTATATTTTAAATTGTGAAATTGATTAGACGCGTCGAGTGAGTGAGAATAATAATTGTCGTTCTATTGACCATGGTTCAAAAAATTTCGTGGTCCACGCGAAAAACCCCGTCTAGCTGAAAAGTGCGGCGTTAATATTCAAAAATCAATCAATAAATAATGTCACACGGCCCACATAAAAAAATTTTTAGGGGGGGGAGGTCCCCGGGGAAAATCCACCATTTTGGTATCTGCTCCAATACGCCGCCCAATATATTCTTTTTATTGAAATTTCGGGGAAAAAAACAATACAAAACTAATTTTGAGTAAATAATTTGCATGAATTAATAAAAAATTTAAAAA